>OY757909.1:68778325-69375825 GCA_963585895.1 Sepioteuthis lessoniana
TGTCTCGATCCGGTGAGCGGACTTTTACTTTCGTGTTTTTATATAGCATTATTATAGTTGCAATGGTTTCTTTGGGGAGGCCGTAGGCTAGTAGTATTTGCTCCATCTTCACTTTGTGTATGAAGTCAAAGGCCTTGGAGAAGTCGACGAATAATATTGTTGCCTCAAGGTTTTTTGCACGTACTTCTAGAATTCGACGAGTAGTCGAAATTTGTGATGTTGTGGATCTATTTTTCCGAAAGCCATCTAAGTATCTTCTCAATTTTCGGTTCTATGCATAATAGAGCATGGTAGATCTTGGCCACTATGGATGTAAAGGTTATACCTCGGTAGTTCTTGGCTATTCTGTAGTCACCCTTCTTGGGGAAAGGGAGGATGCATCCCTTTGTCCATCTGTCTATTGTGTTTGGTCATATACGGCATTACAGTGTCGGAGCAGTATGTCGTCGAATTCCCTGATCTTCCATACTTCTGAGGGTATTTCATCTAGTCCTACTGCTTTCCTATTTTTGATTTTTCTTAGTACTGAGTCGAGTTCTTCTTGCGTAAACTGTCCTCGTTTGATGTCATGCTGATTACTAATAATTTTCGTGATTGATTCATGCGAAACTTTCGGAGGTTTTCCGAGTAAATTCTCAAAATGTTGTTTCCACAGGTGTATCCGTTCTTCTGGGCTGGTAACTTTCAGTTTAGCTTTTACAATACTCTTCCTTCTCCTCACTTCGTTGTCTATTGATTTATTGAAAGAAAACGGTTTCAAGCAGGCAAAGGAAAGAAGCAGAAGATACCTACACAAACAATTACCGACGCAGACTACGCCGATGACATAGCGCTTCTGGCAAATACACCCGCCCAAGCCGAAACTCTGCTACATAGTCTGAAACGAGAAGCTGCTGGCATAGGCCTTCATGTCAACGCAGACAAGACGGAATACATGTACTTTCATCAAAGAGGCGTCGTCTCCACAGTAAATTGTGGTTCTCTGAAACTAATGGACAAATTCACCTACCACGGAAGCAGTGTCTCATCAACAGAGAAAGATATCAACGCGAGACTAGCAAAGGCATGGACAGCTATCGATAAGCTATCGGTCATGTGGAAGTCAGACCTGACCGATAAAATAAAACGCAGTTTTTCCCAAGCAGCGGTTGTGTCGATACTGCAATATGGATGCACTACACGGACGCTAACAAAGCATATGGAGAAAAAGCTTGATGGTGATAACACAAGAATGCTGCGAGCTGTATTGAACAAATCCTGGAGGAAACACCCCACAAAATAGCAGCTTTACGGCCACCTACCAGCCATCACGAAAACTATCCAAGTTAGACGAACCAGACATGCGGTACACTGCTGGAGAATAAGGGCGAACTCATAAGCGATATACTCCTGTGGACCCCATCACATGGACGAGCAAAGGCAGGATGAACAGCTAAAATCTACATACAACAGCTTTGTGCTGATACAGGATATAGCCTTGAAGACCTCCCGGGAGCGATGGATGATAGAGATAGATGGCGTGATGCGATCAGGGAGATCCGTGCTGGTAGCGCAACATGATGATGATATATTTACATGAAATATGTAATATTGTTCTGCATTTTCGTACCTTGAGCATTTTACGAATTAAAAACACTTTTAGCGTTATGTTTTAATCATTATATATACATATATATATATATAATGCAAAGCTCTTTTAATGAATTGAGCACTCTGGTATCCGGTAAGGCAAAATGTAAACAAACGAAAGTTAATATATTGGGCGTTATAATTCCCAAATGACATATGTTGACTGAGAGGTAAAATACTAAGTCTAACGTAAAGTTAAGCGTGTTTCGATCCCAACTGGAAACGACCTGCGTATCTAGCCACAATAAAGAGTAGTGATACAATGAAACAGTCTGTCTGTGGATGACAATATATATATATATATATATATATATATATATATGTATATATATATATATATATATATATATATATATATATATATATATATATATATGAAACTTAATTTTACGTTCTCAGGATTCAGATTTTTTGTACTATTTATTTTGATTTATTCTTTTTTTTTTTTGTGGGGAAGATACAAACACGAAACATGGTGATGGAAGAAAAGTCCTTTACAAATAATTTTTTTAATAATTTTTTTGACTTTATTTTTAAAATGGACTAGTAATCAGCTACATTGCATTCTCAAGACAATTTGCTTCCATTTCCTCCTTGACCACGATTTTCTTTTACTTCGTGATGGGCTTAATCCCTTCATGGATTATCCCGTGTACAGGCAATTTTAGTTTTATATATTCTATTATATTGAGAACATCACCCGTTAATTCGTTTACAAATGACTTCTGAATATCTAATCATTCTGTTACATTTTAGATCTAGAGAGCGTCTATCCTGAACAGTTTACGTCCGGCAACATAAATCTATCGAAATCACTGCAAACATCCAAGGTTACAGTTTTATCTGTTTATGAGTTGAATGTGGCGTTTTTACGACTGTTATAAAGCGGTAAAAATCTTTTCCTCATTTTAGTTAGGATGTTAATGATATATATGAAGAAGTATTGTATATGTAATTACTTTTTGATTGTTTGTTTTGTTCAACAGCCTTCAAGATATAAAGATCTGTCAAATTATAGATACTTTTCCTGTGAGAGTTTTATTGGTTGTATATGTTTAGATAAATATGACCAAAAAAAGAAAATATCTATATTTACAATTCGGTTACTTTGTTTCATGGTATATTAACCAGTGCGGGTTATCTAATGCTACAGCCATCCTTCTAGAAGGACAGTAGTGGTACTATTGAACCATAACTGGAGGTAAGGGTGTTCATGTCTTTTCCAAGGATATTAGTTCGAAAATTCACGAAATATCACGACTATAATTCGAACTCGCTTACTACGATGTTGCAGTCTAGCACGTTAGCCACAACGCCACGAGGACTCTCTCCATACCTATGATTTATATACTTCATACTTTTAATGAGACAGAAAATATATTTGAAAAATTGCGTGGGAGAATTATATGTCTAAATGATTAAGGGAGATAATCCACACATTTGATCTGGTAAAGTTTTAATACAAGACAGAATGCTGCAATGTAAAAACATTGTTACAATTCTGTAACCGATTCTCAACTTATTATTAGGCAATTTTATTTTTTTTATGATAAAATAATAAATTGATTTATGTCCGAGTGGTGAATATCCTATTAGTAAATCAGTTCAAGAAATTCAATTATCCACAAAATTAAAGAGGGAATATTTTGTTTTAATTTCTCTGGAGATTTCTTGCGAGACGATCGGATTTTCCATTACGCAACTTGACTTATCGAGTTTTATACAAAGTATAAACCACTCCACTCGATCCTTCTCTTTCAAAGTATACACATTGATGGAATAATAAAATTGCAACACCTGGAGTGGACCTAAAAGGGATGGCAATGAAGGTATACTCTGCATCCCCCAATGCTCCAGCATTACTGGAAGCTTACCATCAGATTGTTTAATGTCATCTTCAGGATACTTGTTAAGGTCGGTTCTTACTCCCTTGCAGAGATGCAGTCCGCGTATTCTACAGCCACAGCCGACTGGGCAATGTTAGGTAACGCTTTATATATATTCCTTCCAAGTGTTGCAATTTTATTATTCCGTCAATGTGTATACATTGAAAGAGAAGGATCGAGTGGAGTGGTTTATACTTTGTATAAAACTCGACAAGTCAAAAGTTTCACTGCATTAATACACGTGTATATTTTCATCAAACAATGAGTTTAATTTACGACACACTACTAAGTTGAAGTAAGTTCATTAAAGACCATATACATCCATCCATACATATATATATATATATATACTGTTGGAGTTCAATGAGGAATATTTTCTGATCAAAGTGTCTTTAATTAGACTTTATATATATATACATATATATAAGGGAACTTCTTCAAAAGTTTGCCAAGTTGACCGTGGCTGTAGAATACACGGACTGCATCTCTGTAGAGAGGTTAGACATCCACCAACAAATGTCCTGGAAATGACACTAAACAATCTGATGGTGAGGCTCCAGTAATGCTGTAGCTTTGGGGAATACAGAGTACCCCTTCAGTGCCATCACTCCCAGGTCCACTCTAGCCCGAAATGGTAGGACCTAAGAAGGTCCTCTGTATGGGTCAAATAGAACTAAACTGTGTACTTATACTAAAATGAATTGCTTGACATAAAACTGTTTTGACATTTAAAATGCGTAATTATGCTAAACTGAATTGGTTAAAACAGAAGTGTTTTTGATATTGAAACTGTACTTACGCTAAACTGAAATGTATGAAATAGAACTGTTTTGACATTTAACTGAATGTAAACAAAAATTATACTAATACTAAACTGAATTGTTTGAAATAGAACTATTCATTTGTATAAAAATGAATTTGGCATTAGATAATCTTCAAAGGTTGATATGCCATAACACCCAAACAAATAAACAATACTTCAAAAGTGATAATGTAAGGTGGTGTTTGCTAATATTAGAGAGCGAGAGAGAGAGAGAAAGAGAAGGGAAAACTACATTAGGAAAGCTAAACGATTATCGTGCCAAGAGCTCTGATAAGCGCCGTTCACTTTGTCGTCACTGTCCTTAGATATATATGCTCTATCACCGATATTGAGCACTGTTTATTTATAAATCGACCAAAATGAATAATTATATATATATATATATGTTTAAAACTTTTTGCGATTATCAATATATATATATATATATATATATTGATAATCGCAAAAAGTTTTAAACATAGAATTTACAATCTGAGCGATTTTCCCAGGGTTCCATGAATTTCTGGAAGTTATCAAATATGATTATGTTAGGTTTTTCTCATAGTTTTATCTGGTTTCCTTAAACCAGGATTTCATCTTGGAAGATAGTAAGTGTAGTCGAAGAGAGAAGATAGAAAACGCCTGCTTGCTTTTTAGAAGCCAGAAAGTGTCAAACAATGATTAATGAGTGTTTGTTGTGTTGTTACGGTGGACTGGTTGGTTGGTTGACTGGGTTTGATGGCATATCCACCTTTGTAGGTTATTTAACGCCAAATTCTGTATATATATATATATATATATATATATATATATATATATATATATATATATAATTTAGTATAAGTATAAATTTTATTTACACACAGTTAAATATATCAAAACAGTTCGATTACAAGCAATTCAATTTAGCAGAAGTACACAGTTTAGTTCTATTTGACCCATAAATAGGACCCTATCAGTTGCTGCCACTCCGGGTCAGAGTTGACCTGGAAGGGATGGCAATGAAGGTATACTCCGCATTCCCCAATGCTCCAGCATTACTGGAAGCTTACTATCAGATTGTTTAATGGCATATCTAGGATACTCGTTAAGGTGGGGTCTTACTCCCTTGCAGAGATGCAGTCCGCGTTTTCTACAGCCACAGCCGATTGGCAATGTTACGATGGAGCTTGAACAGACGTGATGAATTTCTTGGAGACACGAGGAATATTGACTCAACATTACAGAAACATTTTTTCTTTTTTTTCTTTTTTTCTTTTTCTTTTTCTTTTTTACCGGGTTACAGCCGCAATAATTTCAAAAGCTGATTTTTGGTTTGGTTTTGTCTAGTTTGGATGGGTTTTATGGCATATCAACCCTTGTGGGTTATTTAATCCCAAATCCTATTTATACAGGAAATTTGCAAGATTTGCAAGCGAATAGTTTGTAGATAACACTATTTTAAAACTAGCCTGAACTCTTTTCTTAGTTCAATGTTTTCATGTATTGCTATATAGCGCTAATAATTCTATTTTTCCATTTATGGTACAACCACTCTGGATCAGGGTGGATCTGGGAGTAATGGCAGTGAAGGAGTACTCCACATCCCCCCAAGTTTCTGGACTGGAGTTTCAACATCAGATACAGTTTAGTGTTTTCATAGATATGATTTGTAAGCGAATATTTATTTTTGGTTTGGTTTGGTTTGGTTTGGTTTGGGGTTATTTAATGCCAAATCCTGTGTTTATATGATTTGTAAGCGAATAGTTTGTTGGCAACTTTATTTTTGGTTTGGGGTTATTTAATGTCAAATCCTGTGTATATATGATTTGTAAGCGAATAGTTTGTTGTTAGCTTTATTTTAAAATGAGTTTGTTTTCATAGTTAAATGATTTCAAGTATTGCTATCGAACTCTAATAATTCTATTTAATATTAATAATTTGTTTGCCCACAATTACATGGTTTTAAGTATTGAAATTTAACATTTGTAATTCTATTTATCAAGTACTCCTATTAATTTAATTCTAATCATTCATTTGCACAGTTAAATGGTTTTAAGTATTGCTATTTAATACTAATAATTCTATTTAATTTTAATAATAATCCCGAGGAAAAAAATTTCTATTTGATCCATAGATGGGAACCAAACAGGTACTACCAATCCGGGTCAGAGTGAACCTCGGAGCAATGGCAATGAAGAAACACGCCACATTCTCTAAAGCTCAAGGACTAGGGTCTCACCATCAGATGGGTTAGTGTCATACCTAGGACTCTCATTGGGTCGTCTTACCCCTCTGCAGGGATGCAATCGGTGTATTCTACTGCCCCAACTGACTGGGCTAAGGATGCAATTGAAATTTTGATTTTCTTTACCTTGTTGTTGGATTAGATTGTTATTTGGCACCAGTGAGCAATGTTCGAACTTAAGTAAAAGTCAATATCTTCAGCACTAATCTTCAAATATGGTAAATAAGTCCTTCTCTCAAACTGGCGCAGCACAATCTTTCTAACACCATTTACTTAGAAGTCAACGTCATATTTAATAGAGTACAATCCAATCTTTCTTGGTGACGCTTATTAAAAACTAAATGCTCCTAATACCTTCCAACAACAAAAAGAGAGTCAACTTTCTGTCCAACTCAAAGACCATCTTTAAAATCTATATTAGCTTTTATTCATTTATTCTTTTTTTTTATTAGCTAGGATAAATTGCTACGACAATTATGAATATATAGAATTATTGTTTCAAATCAAAATGAAAAAAAAATCGTATTATCTAAAAAAATGTTTGGTCTGAGGAATGTCCAACAATTGGCTGATCTCAAAAGTCTTTGTGATAAATGATTATGAATTGTTCTTTTCTCAAAACATTGTTTTAATTTTTTCTTTGTATTTCATAATGAAGTCAGATATGTTCATTGAGTAACCATGTGTTACTTCAAAACGTACGGCCATAACATGAAACATAATCAGAATATATATTACAATTTCCTGTCACCAATGTGTCTAATATTTCAATTTTAACTGTGACATTATAAACTCTTCTGTTCCTGATTACACATATTTAGCTGCAATAATGCATATATATTTGTAGGGACAATCGTGTCTCAAATTAGAGAAGCGTATATGGGGCAATCGTTTCTCTACGTGAAGCGGAGAAGCGTATATGTATGTAGGGATAATCGTGTCTCAACGCGAAGCGGAGAAGCGTATATGTATGTAGGGGCAATCATATCTCTACGCGAAGCAGAGAAGCGTATTATGTATGTAGGGGGCAATCATGTCTCTACGCGAATCGGAGAAGCGTATATATATATATGTGGTGCATTCAATAAGTTTCCAGACTTTTTTGTACAGGCATTTAAAATTGTCTTATACTCTTGAAAATTCACTATGTTATTGCTATACATCTTATGAGATGACTGACCAATTTTTAGGATTTCAGCTTCAAATCAACAGCTACAGCAGCAATTGGAATACACCCGACTAAAACCTGATTGTCACAGCTGGTGAATTTCAAAAATGCAATCTGGACGTGAGGACACTTTAGAAGAACGATATGCAATAAAATTCTGTTTTAAACTTGGAGAACATGCCACAGAAACATATGGAATGCTTCAGACTGCTTTTGGACCATCTTGCATGAATCGAGCATCAGTTTTTAAGTGGCATAAGAGATTCTAGGAAACCAGGGAGTCTGTGAGGCATGATGAGAGGTGTGGGAGGAGTAAGAAAGTCAGAACACCAGAGTTGATTGGCCAAAGGGTTAGGGTTAAGGTTACTATGTTGAGGTTTTAAGGGAGTTCAGGAAGAGAACACCAGGACAATGCACCAGTCCACAACTCCATCCTTGTCACAGACTATTTGACCAAGATGGGCATCGAGACAGTTCCTCACCCTTCCTATAGTCCAGATATTGCTCCCTGTGACTTTTGGTTATTCCTATTAGCTCAGAGGCTGTCGTTATGAGACAATTGAGGAGATGAAAGAGGCTGTGACGAAGGTCATTGACACGCTCACACAAGAGGACTTCCATGGGTCCTTCCAGAAGTTGTTGGAACGGTACAACAAGTGCATTGAAGCCGGAGGAGAATAATTCGAAGGGGTTAGCGTTAGTTTGATTTGGTTTCTTTGCCTAATGGCATATCAACGCTCGTGGGTTATTTAATGTCAAAGCCATCCTTGTAGAAGGACAGAACTTGTATTATTTACATCATAGCTGAGGAGGATTAGGCAGTTCATACACTTTCCAAGAGTATTAGTCTAAAAGTGAACGTAATAGCGCGACTAGAGTTTGAACTTACTTACAACGATGTAGCAGCCAACACGTTAGCCACTACGCTACGGGGATTTCCCCTTCATCGAAAGAGTATATTCATCTATGTACGTAGATGAATGTGTATAACTGCAGTTAATCAAGATATAGAGGTCGGCTAATTCTAATAGATAATGAAATTGAAAGACAAGAATTTCTCTATGGGGATGAAATGTTTAATTTCTTAATGTCCATAGCAGACAGAAACATTCGGTGTTAATTCAGTCAAAGGTCAGTAGACAAAGATATCATTTTAAGGAAATTTAATTCGGTAGGAGCAAACGGGAAAAGAGGTTCCTTTTTTTCAGAAATCTCAGCCCCATATATTCAATGTAGCTATCAGGAGTTCAACAGTTGTGCTTCTGAGCCGGGTTAGAGTTTCCTCCTTTGCTCACCATTATTGGTCACAAAAAGAAGAACATAGCAGATTTGGTCGTTGGACAGAACTGGATAGAGAACTGACCAAGTGTTCATCTGCCGTCCGTCTGTTTTCGTTAAGGTCTTCTCGACTTAGGCTGAAGAGAAATAATTTTCAGTAAAGACGGACATGCGATTTTATTCTTGGGCTTGTTTATTTTTTATTACTTTTTTCCTTCTTTATGGGGCTGACCAGTGATTTGTTCGATTTTGACTAAAACCTGCGGTCGTCAAATCTTTACGTAAGAACAAAAATACAACGTGGGTTGAGTACTTTGGCAGGTGAGACTTGGGTGAGTTGTAGATTATTCTGTCATATAACTACGATATGTTACTCAAAATCTCGGAGAATTTAGCCAGAAAAATTTGACTTATTCTAACACCTACTTTCCACCGTTTTCTTCAAAGTAGTCCTCCTGAACATGTATACAGAACATGTATATATCTATACTTCCTTTTTGGAAGCTTTTTATATTTTCACTGATATTTCAAGAATTATCACATTTGTCACAAAAAATAAAGATGACAAGTTCGATTCTTGCTAAGAGCTCTCCAAAACATGGCTTTGAACTAATATAAATAAAGTTGATATTAACTAAGATTATTTTGATACAGAGAAAGATCAAATAGAAGTTGGAAGATTGTTTTACGCCAGTCTTCAAAGTGAGCTGGACTTATCAACCAGTTTTCATTCTAACTTTAACCTCTGTTGGAAAATAGCTCTCTGGTGCCAGATATGTAACTATCTAACCTATCAACAAGGTTCAGTAAGCAAAAATTATAATGACATCTTTAGTCTAGTCAGCAGGCCTGCAGAATTCACTAACTATATCTCTGCAGAGGGATAAGACCCCACCCTTCACTACGAGTGTCCTAGATATTACAATAAACTATCTGATGATGAGATTCCATTTCTGGAGCTTTAAGGCATTTAAAGTACCTCTTCATTACAATTACTCCCAATTTCACTCTGACCCGGAATGGTAGTACCTGTTAGGGTCCCACCTATTGGTCAAATAGTGATATATAATCATTTTCTAAACTTGTAATTATTTGACTGTAATATTGAATAGAATTACAAGTGTTAAATAACTATACTTAAAACCATTCAACTGTGTGCAAACAAATGAACTCTGGATCGTTTTAAAATTGTTGCCAACAAACTATTCGTTTACAAATATATTTAGTATAAACAGGATATGATATTGAATAACCTACAATGCTATAAAACACAACCAACCCACTAACCAACAATTAATTGCATCGTGTTGGCAAATGCATTCACCATACTTGACTTTCTTTTTAAACACGCGCATTTGTATATACAAACTGGCCTTACTGATTATTGCTATTTAACAGTGAGTTATATCCTCATTATGAGCCCCATACTTGTGACTTTGTGTCAAAATTAACCTTTGCTTAATAAATAGCGATTTGATTGACATTTCTTATTCCAAACTTTAATATTTCACCACATGTCTGTCGAAAATTTAACAAAATAAAGCATCACATAAGGTGATTAATTAACCAAATCAAATGTACAAGGTATTTCAAAAAATGTGTATATTTCTCCACCACTTCACCATCTTTGTCAACACAGGGATCTTCCCCATGTGGTCTCTGTAATATCAGTTCAGCTTTTCTTATAAAGATACACCCATAGACATATTGATATTTTTAATTACTTGTGAGAGATTCCAGTGATGTGTTGGTAAGAATGATGAACATGTGGAGACTACTTGAAATTATATCATAAAGATACTTCCATCAGGTTGTTAATATTTTAATCACACTGTATTATGTAATGGGTGTAGAAATCTACTCAACATTATTTAATAGAAGTGGAAAGGTCAAGGAATTATTTTGCCAAAAAATAGCGGAATGTTCTTAAATGAAGTTAAAGTCGAATGATAAAAAATTACCTTAATTGTGTTTTAACTTGGTTTTCTTTCTTTGTTTAATGGCATATTAACCTTCGCGGGCTATTTAACGCCAAAGCCATCCTTGTAAAAAAAAAAACAGTAGAGGTACTATTCAACCCTAAAGTTTTGGGGTCGAGAGAGTTTTTACTTTTCCCAGGGTAAGTATTTTCAAAATGGAATAATTTTGCCAAAAATATGTTTAATAAAAATATACTATATCGTAAATATGTTATTTTTTTAGCTTTGATAAAATTTTAGACATAAATAAACTTTCGACATTATTCAATTTGATCTTCACAAGGTACTATGTAGTTTTTGTTCTTGTGTAAGGTTAAGTTGAGCATTCGAAAAAATGTTTTCTTTTGCTTTTTTTTTTTTTTTTTTTTTTTGCTGATAGGGGAATAAAATCCAGCATATAGAATTAATGTCCGTAACTCGTTTTATTAAACGCAACTTTAAATCAACGAGACGCGTGTCAAGTCAACCAGAATGGTATCACATTGTTGATTGACATTCAGTTATGAAGGGAATTCGTAAACACGTAAAAGCTCCGATTATGAATTTATATATGCATAGAAAGTGGGTAGCACTTTTGTTTTATATAAGATTATATAAAAGGTATTGACAGTGATAGATATGGAGAGAAGGAAGCAGAGAGAGAACGATAGAGAGAAAAAAGGAGGAAGAGAAGGAGAGAGAGAGTGAGAGAAATATTTTTTTTGCGAGACTCAACAAACAAAAACTAATATTTTAATGGAAAATGACTTGTTCAAATAACGAGGGATAAAAAGTTGCTTATACTTATTTTGAACTTAGGTTAGAATACATCTTAATATTCAGAGATTATAGGAACAATTTCTATTAGTTTTTACTGTTTTAAACTTTTTCACGACGATTGTTCGTGGTGATCAGTGTGTGTGTGTGCGTGTGTGTGTGTGTGTACACGCACATATGTGTGCTTACATAAAAAAATGTATACATGGAAGGGAGGTTGAAATAGAATGCTCTATTAAACCCTTATTTATTGATTGATTTATTTATTGATTTAAACGGCATTTCAATCAGTCTAGGATTGGTTTATCATCATCATGTCACACCATCAGCACGGATCTCCCTGACCCTCTCTCGCTACCCTTCCCTATCGTCCATTGCTTCCGACAGGTCTTCAGTGTTACATCCCATATCGGCAAAGAGCTGCTGTATGTAGGTTATACCTGGTCGTCCTGCCTTTGCTCGTCTATGTGAAGGAACCACATGAGTACATCCCTTATGAGCTCGTCCCTACTTCTCCAGTAGTGTCCCGCATGTCTGGTTCGTCTAACTTTGATAGTTTTCGTGATGGATGGTCGGTGGCCGTATAGCTGCTGCTTTGTGGGGTGCTGCCTCCATGACTAGTTCCATATTGATCGCAGTAAGGAATCACATTCATTGTACGTTCGTACTTATATCTTTTACGTTGTTTCTTAAGAGGAAATTTTACACATGGTCCTATCCAATACGAATAATTTTTTAAAAATCTATTTGACCTATAGATGGGACCCTAACAGGTACTACTACTCCGTATAACATTGAACCTAGGAGTAATACCAATGAGCTGGTATTCCACATTTCCCCAGATCTCCAGTACTGTAGTACTGGAACCTTACCGTCAGATGCAGTTTAATATCATATTCAAGTCATCTCTTTCTCGGGGTGGTGCTCTCCTCTCTAAAGGGAATACAGTCAGTGTACTCTAGGCCCC
Organism: Sepioteuthis lessoniana; assembly: GCA_963585895.1. Classification (NCBI taxonomy): domain Eukaryota; kingdom Metazoa; phylum Mollusca; class Cephalopoda; order Myopsida; family Loliginidae; genus Sepioteuthis; species Sepioteuthis lessoniana. The sequence goes on from OY757909.1 coordinate 68,791,018, forward strand.
ACTGACAGATCGGGTTCATTAATTCAAGAAAATGCTCCCAATTAAACTGATTGGATTCTTCTCTTCTTTAACAATCTTCTCTTTCGTACGATAAGGTGATTATCCGACTTTCCACCAAGTAAGACAAGGTCATTTCATAGTAGGGAACTACGCATTAATCGAGAGGTATGCGTGAACGTCTCAAAAATGCTTGGTCCCCATCAGCATTCCCTTTCAGGGGCACTTCAGGCGCCAAGCAATAAACTCAGTCCTACTTAACAGGTATTGCCTCATGGGAAGATCCCTTTGGAACAGGTGATTAACTTTAATTCACTAACCTGGCACGAACACCAAGTGAACTCTGGATGTGACAAGTAAGATAATGGTTAGAGACGGCTTTAGACGATGAAGGTCACTTCTGCCGAGATCAGCACGTGGAGTGATTCAACAATCCGATCCTTGAATAACAGTTTGTTTTTTCATTCGAATCGCAAAGCTAGATTGTGGACTGAAGAACTGAGTTTATTGTATCCGCTTCTTGCATTGTCTTCTGTCCTCTACCTGTTGGCGGCTCTTTTCTTCGACCTCTTTAACTTCTTCTCAAATAGCGTGGTATCAGTTACTGCGGTCGTCTGCTATCAGCTTCCTAGTTGTCTGCTTCGTTCTCTACTTGGGTCAATCCGGCCAAATGAATCAATTAACAGAAAAGATGTACGATTCCCTCAGACCGTATGTTTCTTTTCTAAACAATAAAATATTTTTTGCTTAACAAACAGCTTGAGGAAGTCCGGTCTTTAATGCGATTAATAGTCTCTCATTTGGCTTACCCTACGGTATTTTGCTTTCTATGTCAATGTAAAATATCTACTTTTCATCGCCCTTCACAGTTTCTTAAAAATAACATTTTGTAAGATTTACATAACGAAAGGGTTTGGTTTCTTTGTTTAATAGAATATCAACACTCGTGGGTTACTTAATACCAGAGCTTTGCTTGTAGAAGAAAAGCTGTGGAAGATAAGGAGGTTCATATCTTTCTCAAGGCTATTAGTCTGTGTGTGAACGTAATAGAGCGGTTGGAGTTCAAACTTGCTTACTTCAAGGCTGTATTCCAGCACTATATCCATTACCCTTCGGGGGACTCACCCCAAGTAGCAAAATGACACACGTAAATACACTCTAATAGCTTTTTGTGTTTCGGTGGAAGTCACATATCAAAGCGACTAACATAACTAAAATATCTGAAATGGTTCACGACGTTTGATTTAATTATTTAGTATAACTTGGTTTTCTTCCATGTCATATAAAGCTGATTTCATAAAAAAAAAAAAAAACGTAAAATAATGTTTTATTTGCAAGTAAAGGAAAATAATTGCCTTCTTAACTGAATTCAGGCTCGTTGATTCAAATCCGAAGTCAGAATTTGCCATCTTGTCACGTCTTTTTAAGTTGGATGCATTCAGTTTTTATATACACTGCATGCTATATTCTATTGTACTTGTACATCGTTAAATTCGAAAACAAACTCAGTAAATACTTTTTTATATCATACACTTATATAACATTCATATTGCAAAAGTTGAAAAAAAATAAAATTTCCACGAGAAAAGTCTGTTATTAAGAAATAGAATATGTGCCCACAATATATTCAACTTAAGCATTAGCCAATAGCATTGAAAAGTATTTGAGGGACTTATTCTTGCGTTTGTTGGTGTGCTGGTCTAGCAACCAGAAGTAATCACCCATTATATTTAGTTTGAAATGCCCTTAAGATCTAGTTTTCATCATCAAAATCCTTTGATGGGATCTTTTTTCATGCTCATCACTTATCTCGTCCAGATAATTGAGATGATAATGCTATGTCATTCTATTCTTTGTTGCACAGTTAGCTTGTTGTTTACCAAACTAATATTGTCTTCAACTGTACAATTAATAACTTGAATGAATCCTAAGCCACCAATTCTAGTGGATTGTTTAACACTGAACTTGCTACCAAACATCAGTTTTATGACCTCAGGTTTAATGAAAATTCTTATTTTCAGTTTTATATCACTTATTAAAAAAAGAAAGAAACAATGTATTGTAAAACATTAGACTTTTGTTACTTACGTTTATCTTAATAACACTGGTCGACGAAAGAGTTTTAGATGGTGATGAGGTACCAAATATTGTTTTTTAGCTGACTCTCAAATGACCTTACTTTTCCTTGATTAGCTACCGTTCATATCTAGACAGAAATACCTCATTTTTAGAATAAAGCATTTTTTCATTTGTTTTCTGTATATATGATATTGACTGATGGCAATATTTCACAAAATAAAATCGTAGAAACCATTCAATTCGTATTTAAACCAATAAATATTGTTTATTGAGAAATACTATTTTTGCAATAACAATTGAACCCAAACTTTTTAGAAATAACACAATTGAAAATACCAAGACCAACAAGTTTTTTCATCAAATCATTTAATAAATTAACAGCAGAAATAAAACTTTCGTGAACTTAAGAACAATGGTGAATTTTTTCTCTTTCTTGATTGTCTGTCATATCCAATATTATTTTTGATACTCCGGCAGTAGTCAACCATCACTCGTTTTTCCCACCACCCTGGTAGCGCTCTTCTATTGTTTTGGCATCCTAATGGAATCGTTCTCCTTGCTCATCACTACAATTATCTAGATGGCTATGTAAAAAATGAACCTTTACTCATATTAGCGCCTATGTCAAGTAGACTTTTCAACAGCTTTCCACTCACTCCTTGTAGTTAATAAGGACACTATATATGTGATAATATCATCAACACATGTGTCAATAGCAATACATTCACGGAGTGTTTTTGTTATCAGCACCGGTTATCTAGATGGCTATGTAAAAAATGAACCTTTACTCATATTAGCGCCTATGTCAAGTAGACTTTTTAACAGCTTTCCACTCACTCCTTGTAGTTAATAAGGACACTATATATGCGATAATATCATCAACACATGTGTCAATAGCAATACATTCACAGAGTGTTTTTGTTATCAGCACCGGTTATCTAGATGGCTATGTAAAAAATGAACCTTTACTCATATTAGCGCCTATGTCAAGTAGACTTTTCAACAGCTTTCCACTCACTCCTTGTAGTTAATAAGGACACTATATATGCGATAATATCATCAACACATGTGTCAATAGCAATACATTCACGGAGTGTTTTTGTTGTCAGCACCGGTTGGCAGAGCAGTGAGGTCTTATCACTGAGAAAAGCAGACCTAGCACACATGTTCACAAAAATATCAACTCCAGCAAAACTCAAACTAGAAACTCCACTGCATTCGAATGCATTCGAAAAGCAGTTACAAAACAGCGGGAGATTTAAAAACTGGGAGATTTCAAATTAACCACGCAAACTGCGCTTTCGTAATTTTAAATCAATGTGTGATTAGATGTTCCTACCCCGCACGGAGGGCAGATGCCATGGTGAAAACATTTTCATGGCGTTCATCATGTACAATGGAATAGGTGCATTCAGTTGGGATGTCTTTAGTTGGAGTTTCTTTCCAAATATGAAAACAAAAGCTGTTAATGTGCTTGGTTTCCTTCCGTAGTAAAGGAACAAAAGTGATGGGATAAATTTATGAATATCAAACAGATTTTAGAGTTTCATTTTATATATATATCCTTAATTATCAGGTTTACTAAAGTGTCTTACAGATAAAGATAATCAGTTAATTTGAATTTTGGCGATAAATTGGAAAATTCGGTACTTCTATTTTCAATTTTTTCTTTACTGAAAACCATTTTTTTTTCTTATAAAGATAGTTTATTTCAGGCGCCTGACATAAATTGCTCGGCCTACCTGAAAACTGAGGGGTCTGCACGACCTTTATTAACTAAATTTTGCGATCAGCCAAGATCGTAAATTGATCTTTTTTCCAAAAATGAGCAATTACAGTACAGCAAAAATTGTAGGTAACAATGAAAAACTAAGGTCCTTTTCAGAATCAGCACCATCAAATTAGCGAAAAAAAACGTGTTTCGTTTCTTGGCACCGAAAATCGTTTTGATCAGTGTAATTGGGTTTTTTTTTTTATGTAAACACACCACATCCCAACGTAAACCTTAAACCTCATTAGTTAAATCCAATAATCTATTCTCAGTATTTCCAAACTAAGACAACTACGTCTAGTACTATTACAATGTACAAATGAATAAGATGGTGTGGTGAAAATCAGATGAAGAAACATGTAGCTATATAATTAAATTTGAGTTTTGCCTGCTGATGGATCATAGTGACCAAATCAGTAGGGCGTTCTTCATGTCAGACGAGTTCCCAAAGATAGAAGATGCACGTTTAAATCTCATCGGAATTCTTTGTTTTCCAATCCTTGCTGCTTGTTTAATGGTCGTAGAATGAAAAAAAAACTACCCAAGCGTTGCAATAAAAAACAGTTGAAAGGAAAACAGTTAAAATTCATGACTTCATTGTTTTATCATTTGGCGTTTTTTTTTTTTTTTTACTTTTCTTTCATCTTTTGTTGGTGGTTTTCCCTGATATTTCTAGATTTCAAGGTTATCGTCTTTTTATTGGACAAGTCATGCTTAAAGCGTTTCTTCTCACCAGATAACTGAAGATAAGTAGTGATGGGCTTGTTTTGTAATTAAGTCGGTGACTACTTAGTAACAGCGGATACTAAAATTAACTATATGCCAGACTACTCGAAACTTAGTAACTCACAAGCAATGATGAGCCTGGTCAGTATTTAGATGGGTAACCACTTAGCAACCACTGTGCGTAGCTTTTGACCAATCTGCCAAATTAAGAAACCAGTTAAGCAATTACGAGTCTGATCAGTAATTAGATTAGTAACTACTTAACAGGTACTGTAACCAACCTTAGGTCTATGTGCCAGACTAAGCAATGTTAAACAACGATGAGCCTGAACAATCAAAGGGAGTTGCACACGAGATGATCTAGACATGGTTACGCAGAAGAAGCCTTTATAGAGAAACCGAATTGCTATTAAAAGTAGCATAAAGTAACGTTAGACCTTGCGTGAAATCTTACAAATAGTAATATAATATATTGTGAAAAAAGGGGAAAGAAAACTTACAAGCATTGAGAATTGTGTAGATTCAGGGACATGGAAGAATATGCCAAAAGGAACAAAGAAAGACTAGTTCGGAGATTTCAAGAATATGCCAAAATGAGCAAAGAAAGACTAGTTCGGAGATTTGAAGAATATGCCAAAATGAGCAAAGAAAGACTAGTTCGGAGATTTGAAGAATATGCAAAAAGGAACAAAGAAAGACTAGTTCGGAGATTTGAAGAATATGCCAAAATGAGCAAAGAAAGACTAGTTCGGAGATTTGAAGAATATGCCAAAAGGAACAAAGAAAGACTAGTTCGGAGATTTGAACAATATGCCAAAATGAGCAAAGAAAGACTAGTTCGGATATTTGAAGAATATGCCAAAAGGAACAAATAGAAAATAATTCAGAGATTTGAAGGATATGCTAAAAAGAGATAAGTGGGTCCAATGCAGGATTTGAAGATTGTGCCAAAAAGAACAAATAGTGAATAATTCAGGGATTTGAAGAATATGCCAAAAAGAGGAAATACAAGCTAATGCAGTAATTTGAAGTTTATATTCCAAAAAGAAGAAAGTGGTACTAATTCGGGATTTGAAGAATACGCCAAAAAGAGCAAAAAGGAATGTCGAGGGGACTAAGCATTTCCTGTGAAGGCTACTCATGAGTCTCAATTTGCACATGGCCTGCTACAATAAAATAAACTTTAGTCAAATCTTATTAGGTGGGAAGTCAAATAAATTCCTTTAAAAGAATAATACCAAAATAAAGAAGAATTCAACTGGTTTAATTGGGAGCAGCATTTGCTTGAACTAAAGAATCTGCCCTGTATCCTCTGCAGAGGTGAAAGAATCTCCTCCCAAAAGGGCTTTCCTGAATATGACACTTAAGTACATCTGATGGTGAATCTCGAAGTCCGGATCACGGGGAGAGTGTGGCATCCCGCTTCATTACCATTACTCCCAGATCCACTCTGACCCGAGGTGGTAGTACCTGTTAGGGTCCCATATATAAACAATTAAACAGATCCCATATATAAACAATTAAACAGATCAATTTGACAATGAAAAACTAAGGTCCTTTTCAGAATCAGCAAATTGATCTGTTTAAAAATCATTCGTATTCGATGGGACTGTATGCAAAAAAACTTTAAAGAAACAACTACATAAAAATGTGAATATGACCACGCAAAGAACACGATTCCCTAACCTCTTGGCATAAAATAATCCTAGACGAGTTGACATGCTAATAAAATCAATCAATCTGTCAATCAATGAGCCAATCCATGTTTTTTGTTTAACTAGACCTCTGATGAAAACCCAACACTGAAAAATATTTTGCTTTTAAATCACAAATCTTTAATGTTGCCTTAAATTCTGATATGAAATATTTTTTATCATTTGTTATCTTTTTTGTTTTGATCATAACATTTCGCCAGGTACGTTCTTTTATCGTCTGAAAATCTGATTTATTGTAACTATTCCGTAAATTATTTAGGATGATATCCTCACCTTTCTTGTTCTGATGAGTACGTTCGGTTTGGTCGGGTTGTATGGCATAACAACCATTATGAGTTATTCAGTGTCTGTTGAAACATATATATTGAATATATACGATTTGTAAACACATTTTATAGATAACATTTTTAAACGAACCTGAGGTTTTTTATGTGGAGGGGAGTGCTAAAAAATTGTTAAATAGTTTCAATTATTGCTATATAACAGTCACAATTTAACATCAGTCATTTGTTAGCACACATAGTTTGTCGGTAATTTTATTTTTAAAAGAGTTAGAACTAATTTGGTTGTACAATAGTATTGCTATTGTTTCTACAGAGTTAAATGGTTTCAATTATTGCTATCTAACACTAATAATTCTATTCAATATGAACCATTTGTTTGCACGCAGCGAAGTGGTTACAAGTATTGCTATTTCATACTAATAATTCTATTCAGCATTACTGATTCGTTTGCTCACAGTTAAACGGTTCTAAGTATTACCATGTATTACTAGCATTTCAAATAAACATCAGTCATTTGTTTACATACAGATATATGATCAAACAGTTCTATTTGACCAATAGATAGGATCCTATCAGGTGCTACCACTCAGGAGTCAAAGTTGACCTGGGAACAATGGCAATGAAGGGGTACTCCACATTCCCCAAAGCTCCAGGAGCCTCACTATCAGCTTATTTAATGTCATATTCAGGATACTTATTAGGGGGAGTCTTACCTCTCTGCAGAGATGCAGTTAGTGTATTCTACATCTACAAACGACTGGGTAAGATCAGCACGTTTATTGGGGCCGAATATTAGCAACAACAAAAATAGTGGACAAAATAAGGATATTCAATTGAGAGCTCTTTGAGGGTTACTGAGTACTGGATACGCCCGAGATAAACCGGAAATTGCACCAGCTAAAATACAGAGACCAAAACAATAAAAATAAGGATATTATTTCAGAGACATCTTGGAATAACCGTACTCTTTTCAGTAAACTATTTCCAGATTTAATAGCTTAATCACACTTGAATGCTTATCTTCTATGTAGGCACGTCCACTTGAAAAATGAATGTAACACATTTTATAGATAACATTTGTAACACAATTTTTTTTCCTTACACAATACTTACTATTCGCCATCATCTAAGCCGTACTATAATCGATCAAACTTAAGTAATTTTTATCATTTCTTATGGGATCTCATTCGCATACAGTCTCTATTTGATATGATAAAAACGCAAAATATATACAGCAAGATAGTTGAAAAAGCAAGATAGTTGAAAATTAGCTTATTAGTTATAATGTCAATAATTATGCTCCCCACATAGCGTACTGCTATTCTCATCTTGGTTGCTATGCTTACAGCGTATTGGCTGGTAACCTTCTACATGTACGTCAAAATCAAAACAGTCTACCCCCGAGATTCAAATAAAGTTCGATATTTCCGTAAGGATACCGAGTACGACAAAAAGTACCTGAAGAATGCCGGAGAGTGCAGCAGTCGAAACGTTGTGATTATTGCAACCGAGATGAATATAGCTGTCCACAATGTATGCTGAGTAATTATAACACCTCATCTCAGAAATATAAACAAAATAGTGTCAATTTTTTAAAGAGTTCCATCCAGATTGAAGACCTGAACCTAACCGAAAATCTCTAAAAGAGCTTATGCTTAAAATAAAAACTTCCCCCATTTTAAATTGTCATATCGTAATTTTTTATCATTGTAATCATGAATTGTAAATATGACTGAAAATTCTCCCTAATCGCTCAATCCCTCTTCAGAAACAATACTTTGACCATTATTTAACTTTAATTATCAGGGGCTCGAAATCTCCCTCCTGACATGAGCATACTGACTGATATATCCCCGTCTCAACAAAGGCGAATGGGTATCCTCCTTGGCAAATTTCCAACATGGATAACATAGTGGATCGTAAAGTACTGAACCAATGAAAAAACAAACTATATACGTGACATATAAAAATAAAATACAAAACAAAATCTCTTTGAATTCAACTCAGACAATGTAATAACAGAATTCCAAAAATTTATTGTTATTGAGTCACTGAAGGAAATTCCTTTGGCCAAATTATCACTTTTCTTGATTGAAAGTGTGATCTCCAGCAAGTGAACCCATGAAATGAGAAAAAATTAAATGTGGCAATCTATTAGTAGAACTAAATAATAAAAAGATATATGCCGAAAAATTTAAATGCAAGGCCTACCCTCATGAAAGACTGAAAACCTCAAAATGAGTTATCAGAAACAAGGATTTATCCTTAGCTACACCAGAGGACATAAGATCATCCCTTGGAAATCAAAGAGTCATGGACTACAAAAGGATAAGCATTAGAAGAGATGATGAAGAAATACAAACACACTTATTCTGATATTTAATAAATCGATAATTCCTGAAGAAGTGAAAATTGGATACTGCTTCGAAAGGAAAGAAAAGTATGCCCCCGCACCCTTGAGATGTTTTAAATATCATAAACATGGATACCACAAGAACTATAGAAGATGTCCGACGTGTGGATGCTGTGGCCAAAGGGATCCAAACCACATAGTGGAAGATTTCCTCAACGAAACCAAATAACAAAACTGCCAAGAAAACCATCCCGCATTTTCAAAATCTTGGGAGGTTTACAAAAGAGAGAGGGGAATGATATAAATCAAATATCTAAAAAATCATAGATTTTCTTGAAACTGAAAAAAGTGGAGTCCTACATAAAGGTGAAGATTTACGCAACGGTAGCACAACAATCAACCAGACAATTAAAAAGCTCTTGTCGAGAAATTAATCCAATTAGAACCAAACAAATGGCCAAAGTTTCAGGAAGAACTTAAAAACCTACACTCAGCCGAAATCTATCAAACAGATCCAGAAACTAAACTAAACTAACATACAACAAATACCCACACTACTACATAAATACTAACTACAGATAACTCCATAGTTTCAACCAAAATAAATACTCCGAGGGAAAAATTATCAAGATTGCAACAAAAAAAAACAACAATCACCTACATAATTGCTAAGAGAATATCCATAGAAAACTTCAAATCTCCGACTGAAACAAATACCATAAGAGAAAGAGCGCACAGATCACTGATTCGCCCACAAATTTACAAAATAGAAAACTCAGGAAAAACCCATATCACAAATCTAAATCATAACACCAAAGTAAAAAATGAAAAACTAAAACACTTTTTAACTACCCCATCCAAACTCAAACGTTCCCACTAATCGAAAATAAATCATATTTAACCAACCACTAAACAAAAACGACCGAAAATTTCAAATACCTCATCATCTCAAGCTAGAAACCCCTCAATATCAAGAAGAAAATCTCCAAAAAGAATTATTTAATAAGATCATACTAACAACAAAAATAAAGCAACGCCAAAGAATCAACCAAATCTAAAATAGATCCTATAGTGTAAAAATTATGGATATTGAAACTGACAACGTAATTCCAAATTTCGATCTAGTGTTTATATATATATAATCCGAGGAGGAAATCCAAGGGGTAGGAGTATGCAATTTGAGTGCTCAATGTCAACGGCTATTGATGTATAACTAATTTGGGATCAAAAATCTATCAACACTCAACGTGCATAACTAAAAAATATTTTTATATAAAAACAAAAAGAAAAAATTCACTTCCTTGGTGTCATTATAAATTTATTTCTAGTTGTGAAACCATCATCAGATGTAAAAACTTCTACATCTGATGGTGATTTCACAACCAGAAATAAATTTATAATGACACCAAGGAAGTGATTTTTTTCTTTTTGCTTATATATATATATATATATATAAGTTCAAAAGTGACATACTCCTATAGACCCCTTCACGTGGACGAGCAAAGGTAGGACGACCAGCTAGAACCTACATACAACAGCACTGTGCTGACACGGGATGTAGCCTTGAAGATCTACCGGAAGCGATGGACGATAGAGAAGGGTGGCGGGAGAGAGTCAAGGAGATCCACGCTGGTAGCGCGATATGATGATATATATATATATATATATATATATATATATATATATATATAAGTATTTTAAAAAAAACTACGAAACAAGATCATCTACAGAGCATGTCTGTGAAGCAATATTTGTTTACTAACCTTTGTCTCTTGCTCAAACAATTCGTTTAAAACCAGAAATTCACCTTCAAACTATTCGCTTACAACTTGCATTTATTAAAAAGATTCGGCATTTAACAACCCTCAAGTGTTGATATACCATTAAACATCAATCAACTAACCAACTAACATTCTTCTTCATCGATTTGAAATTCCCCTCCGGGGAGCCAAGTAGCTAACGTTTGAGAATCACAATTCTATATTCTGTTCTCAAAAATCAAGTAACGCGCTTTCTTACTTCTTTTTCTTCTCTTTGTTTTTTCTTTGTATTTCCACCTCTGTTTCTTTCTATGATTTTTTTAAAAATCTTCACCTGCAATCAAATATCAAGTCTCTTGATTACCATTCCTCGGCACTATTGCTATTTCTATCAATTTTTCTTTCTTAAAGATTTCCATGTTTTCAAGCTTTAATGCCAAAACCTTGAACATTTAAGATACGACTCCATCGTTCTACACGTAAGGTTTCCCTTTGGAACTCGACAGCATCAGCTGTTCCATTTAACTAACACAAGCGTCAGTGTTAAGATTTTAACCTGATTATTATCAGGTCTTGTCTCAAAAGGCAACGGTGAAATAATAATTATTTGCTAGTGGTTGCTTGCAGCTCATAGAGTTTGAAATTGAAAGAAAAAGACTGATATCGTTAGATCAGCTTGGTACCGAGACAGCAATGAAAAAAAAAAGCAAGAGAACACAAGAAATCTTGGCAAGCAGAAAAAAAGGTAAGAAAAAGAATGTTCCTTTTTGTAATTGCGATTCTCATTAAAGAAGCCCTAACAGAACAATGAAACATCCAAATAATACGTCTAGGAAAAAAGAAAATAAAGAAATAAGAGAAATAAAAAAGGCAAAAAAGTCAGAAAGAAGAAGAAGAAGAAGAAGAAGAAGAAGAAGAAGAAGAAGAAGAAGAAGAATGTTTTGGAATCGTGTACATAGAATACATACATTTTTTAGTTGTATTTGAGTTTGTTCATTCTTTTATATATGTATATTTCGTTTTAACAATATGTCAAAATCCTCTTGGATAGTTTTTTTTTAAAAAACTATCCTAATTACTTTGAATAGTTTTGATCATGTTTACGTTTAAAATTTTTGGTTTAATTTTGCTTTTCATATCGCTATATTCTATGCAAAAGTTCAATTCATAAATTCGACAAATTAAGAGATTAACAATAAGTAATAGAACAGAAAAATTACAACAATGTATCCGGAAAAAATGTTCTATCCTGAACATATTATTCTTACTTACGGTAGATTTTAACAATATCAGCCGATGATTTTTGTTTATTTCTTAAGTCAAGAATTTTAACCTTTCTCATTTAAAGAAAGCGTTTTACGACTTCTCATTTACTTATCTAAAATCTCTAGCATCATTTCTCTTGTGCTTTGGAAACGTTATTTTATAAGATTTAGGAATTATTTCTGGGACTAAATGCAAAGTGCAATATCTGATTTTAAAAAAATACCACTGTATAGACTTCTTTATTTTTTTCATTTTACGTATTTATTTTATTATTAATTAAATACTTCACGGAAAAGATTAAATTGAAAGTGGTATATTTTTTTGCTCAAATGGTTCGGTGGATGAGTCCTCATAATTCAGGGGGGGAGTCCTCATGGCGTAGTGGTTAAAGTACTGGACTGTCATATCATAGGAAGCGAGTCATTTTCAAAATATGCTGAGTCTTTAAAAATAAACAGAAAGAATAAACAGAAAAAAAAGAAGTAAGAAAGCCCGTTGCTTGATTTTTGAGAGCAGAGTATAGAACAATGATTCTTAAACATTAGCTTCTTAGTTCCCAAGATGGGGAATTTCAAATCTATGATGTCAATTGGTCGGACAAATACCCTTAGGAAAGGTGTGAACCCCCTTATACCCCCAGCTATGGATTAAATAGTACCACTATTGTTCTTCTACAAGGCTGACATTAAATAACCCACGAAAGTTGATATGTCATTAAATAAAGAAACCAAACCAAACCAAACGTTAAATGGTGCTGATATCAAGGGATATTATAAAGAAATCCAGTTACCGCGAAGAATCGCAGCGAAACTGGCATCAGAATATCAACAGACACTTCACGAAGATTGCCTCATATTTGCTGAACTAGGATTCCACTCTCCGAACCAAAAGTCATAAACGTTTTTATAGAGTACAGAAAACCTGGACCAGAGCTTTATCTTCTAGGAAAAAATAAAGATCTAAAAGATACAGACAAGATAGTTTACTAATAATTATGTTAATGTTTGAGAGCAGTCATTGGCAAACTGCGGCCCGCGGACCCTATGCGGCCCGAAGAGCTTTCTAAATGACCCTTCTAAAACTTCTAAAAAAATCAACTTTTCCTATTTCCAAGGTAGATGATTTAACATATGGTTTTCTGTAGTGAAAATATTTTATGTACGTTCAACGAAAAATTAGCATAAACTTTTTTAGTGGTGCGATCCGCCTGATAGTGTGTCATGTCTCATGCGGCCCAGTTCTCGAAAAAGGTTGCTCGTGTCAGTCGTAGTGTGTTTCATCTTTATTGCTGACCTGAATATAGTAGAACATTTCTAGAGTGATCTTATTCCCTAAATAAAGGCAAGAAAAAAATTTTAAAATATCAAGAATCTTGAGATTTTGCCAAAGGATGACCGAAAATCCAGATGAAAGATTAAAAATCTATGTAAACCATTCCAAAAAATGCTGAGAATCTTTAAAAATAAACAATTAACTAATTGCTAAGAAATAGTATCATCAAGTGACTTTTTTATATGCAAAATAAATTAGAATAAACAATATTCTTTGATAACTCTTACATTACATTTTATAATCATTTGTTACCTTCTTAAGCCATTAACAGCTAAAACAAAATATTTCTTTTGAATAAGTATCTTAAATACTGTACATTTGGCAAATCATAAGTAATTTTAAGCATTAATAATCGCAACCTGCGTTTATGAATGAGTGCGCATGTGTAACGATCCTTGTAAGAAAAGGAAACGGAGTGTTTGAAAAATAAGTGAAGGAAAAACGGTCGTTTTGTCTATGACCATCAAGACATTCTGTTAGTGATCGAAAAATACAAATCTAGCTTTTAAATATATATATGTGTCTTTGTGGAGATTATATATATATATATATATATATATATATATATATATATATATATATATATATATAATTTACACACACACACACACACACACACACACGCGTGCGCACACACACACACACACACACATATATATATATATATATATATATATATATACGATGGTCATTCAATATAAAAGGAGTTTTTTTTTTAATATGTTTTTTCCGTAAATGTAAATACTGCATTTTTTGGTATTGGTTTATAGCAGAAATTATTTTGATCTCACAAAAATATTTGCTTTCAGGCTATTCAAAACGGCAGCAAATCAAACAGAAAGCTCCAGGCTTCAACAGAGGTCTGTCATCAAATTTCTGGTGGCTGAGAAGAGCAAACCATGAGAAATTTATTTAAGAATGTGTGATGTGAACAGAGAAGCGTATTTTAGTCAAAAATATTTACAAATAGGCTAAACATGGGTTTATCACAATGAGGCTTAGCCAGAAAGACAGCCCATAGAGTGGAACCACACTGACTCTCTGAAAAAGAAAAAGTTCGGGGAGCATTGATCGCTAAAGAGGACCACACTGACCGTCTTCTGGATTTGATTTTGTTTGGTTTTATGGTATATCAACCATTGTTGGTTATTTGATTTCAAATCCATTTTATACATATAAACAGTTCTATTTCAAACAATTCAGTTTAACATAAATACAGTTTCAATGTAAATAACAATTCGATTTCAAACAATTCAGTTTAGCATAAGTACACTGTTTAGTTCTATTTAACCCATAGATAGGACCCTATCTGGTGCTACCACTCCGCGCCAGAGTGGACCTGGGAGCGATGGCAATAAAGGGGTACTCCACATTTTCCAAAGCTCCGGCATTACTGGAGGCTCAGCATCAGATTGTTTAGAGCCATGTCCAGGACACTCGTTGGGTAAGTCTTACCCCTCTTCAGAGATGCAGTCGGTGTATTCTGCAGCCCCAGCCGACTGGGCCACTGTTTTCTGGAATATGGAAGGACCCATCACAATCGATTTTCTTGACACAAGTGTAACTGTAAATAGTGCTACCTATCGTCAACTCTTCAACCAAAATTCACTTTAAATTGCTTTAAAGTTATCTCATCTCTTCAGATGAGAAAACGTATCGAATTGAAGGTTTAATTGTTCAAAATTGATGAGATCGCCACACTATATTCACGAGTATAAACATTTATTGTTCTATTTTGTTTCTCCATCAGTATTCGGCTAAGTCGGGTGGGTCTGTAGAATACACAACTGCATCTCTGCAGTGTCCTGGATATGACATTATACAATTTGATGGTGAGGCTCCAGTAATACTGGAGGTTTTGAGGAATGTGGAATATTCCTTAATTTCCATCGCTCCCATGTCCACTCTGACCCCGGAGTGGTAGCACCTAACAGGGTCCTATCTATGAGTCAAATAGAATTTTTGACATTTAAAATGAGTGCAAGCAAATGACTTATGCTAAATTGAATTGTTTGAAATATAAATTTTTGATCCTTTTGGATAATCAGGCTGAGGAACTTTGGGGACACCCAAGGCGCTCCATGATAATTCACAGTCCCTTTCTGCTCACTGCGTCAAACGCTTTGGTCAGGTCCACAAATGCTACATAAATTTCTCTGTTTTGCTCCCTGCATTTCTCTTGTAGCTGCCTGAGGACGAACACCATGTCTATGGTGCCCCTGTTGGCTCTGAACCCACACTGGGTTTCGGGTAGATGGTCTTCAGCGATGGTGGGTACCAATCTGTTTAGGAGTACACGAGCAAGGATTTTTCCTGCGATAGAGAGCAGAGTGATCCCCGATAGTTGAAGCAATCTGACTTTTCTTCCTTTTTTGTACAAGGTGACGATGATTGCATTATGGAGATCACTTGGAAGTTTACCTTGCTCCCAACAACAGACAAAGAATTCGTGGAGCTTACTGTGTAATGCTGGTGCTCCGTCTTTCCAGAGCTCTGGTGGAATCCCGTCGACTCCAGCTGCCTTGCCACTCCTCAAGTGCTCTATGGCTTTGGTAATTTCTTTCATTGAGGATAGTTCATCCGATTCTACTTTGAATGTTTGTGGGGGATGCGGAGAACTGCTGAGTCTTGGACGACACTGTCAGCGCTAAAGAGGGATTGGAAGTGCTCAGACCAACGACTCAGAATGGAGGCCTTGTCTGTAAAAAGCACTTGCCCATCTGCACTGTGCAAGGGACTCTGGACTCGGTGAGTCAAGCCTTACACTGCCTTGAGGGCTTTGTGGAAGCCTCTGTAGTCACCTAGGTCTGCGTATTGCTAATTCTCTTTGCGAGATTGGTCAGATGAGTTGATGGAATGATCTCTTCTACGCTAGCAGTTCCTGAATTTCTTGGTTGTTCTCGTCGAACCAGTCTTTGTTCTTCTTGGTGGTGAACCCTAGAACCTCTTCAGATGTCTGCAGAATGGCACACCTTCAGTTGATCCCAGAATGTTTCAGGAAAAGTGTCTATGACACGACTTGAGGTTGAGTACTTAATTAATATGTAAAAATTAGAATTTATGAAATATATTCTAATTAATATATATATATATATATATATATATATCAAAAACAAAAAAAAAATCCTTGAAATAAGTGTCTTTTTGTTCAAGGCTTATATTGACTTAAAAAACTGGTTGATCGTTCCTAAATGTCAGTTAAGTGCGAGACAATCGTTTTCGATTTTAAAGGTCAGTTCAGTGCGAGACAATTGTTTTTTGATTTTAAATTTTAGCAAATTTGTTTAATTTTTCGGTTGTCAACTAACTTCATCAATCATAATGATGAAATGGGTCATTTCGTAAAACATATTTTTCTAGTCCTTATCTTGAAGGTCAATGTCAAAAGGGAGATTTAATTTTGCTCCACCCTCAACAAAAGTGAGCTGGGCATGGCTCATCCAGTCAGGCGAGGCTGAGAATTTTTTTGTTCAACCCTATTTCTCTAAACCTGTTCCCATTGGTCAAAGCATCTAAAAAGGGTTTTCCTTACACCTACCTGTAAGATCTAATCCTG
Organism: Sepioteuthis lessoniana; assembly: GCA_963585895.1. Lineage (NCBI taxonomy): Eukaryota > Metazoa > Mollusca > Cephalopoda > Myopsida > Loliginidae > Sepioteuthis > Sepioteuthis lessoniana. Next base: position 68,807,857 of record OY757909.1, read on the forward strand.
AACTAGGATTGGCTGACCAATGGGAATATGACTCCTAATTGTCTTTTATTGAACAACCAATCAGAAACCGTTTTTAGTTCAGATATTGATCTATAAAAAATGGGATAAGAAAACAAATCCTCAGACAAGAGGAGGAAAGGGACCAAGAAGAAACTCAAGACTGCCAAAGAAGCATCTCTTCCATTCTAGACCTGAAGTACTCCGAACACCCTTCAGACGTTACAAAAATTCAAAGTCCCAGACTTTAGAGACGTTAGTGTCACTCTAACCGCACCTCATCGTCAATCTTCCTCTCTCGATATTCTTTCTTCTTCTGTTTGCCAGGAAAGCAAACATCGTTTGTTTGTTATTTATTCTCACAAACGTGTTTCGATAAAAACGATTTTTTGTTGTTGTTAAACAACGGGTTTTCTCTATTCTTTGAGTTGCTAGACAATCTAGCCACTCATATTATCTGACCGTCAGAAGAAGATCCGGCTGAATTGTATCAACCCCTCTCCGTGGATCTTTCAAACACAGCGTGGGCACGGAAGGATTTGACGAAGCAAACAGTCGGAAGCTAATGTGGTAGTCACGAACAAAATAGCCACAAGAACACTGACTAGTAGTCACACCACGTTGGGCTCCGTGACAAATATAGGACCACAACAGCTGAGCCAGATGAGCTTGATAGAATGATCTCTTCTTCGCTAGCAGTTCCTGAATTTCTTGGTTGTTCTCGTCAAACCAGTCTTTGTTCTTCTTGGTGGTAAACCCCAGAACCTCTTGAGATGTCAGCAGAATCGCACACTTCAGTTGATCCCAGAATGTTTCTGGAAAAGTGTCTTCTGAGCAGTCACTGTCTTCAAACTTGCTTGCTTGAAAGTCAGCTTTCACTTCACTTTCACTGAAGTTTGTTCAAATTGAACTTTTTCTTGGCGAGACCTCCCTTTCTTGGCTTAGGTTTAAAGAGCAGACTAAGTTTGCAGCGCACTGGGCGATGGTCGGTGGGCCATTCAGCGCTGGGCATCACTTTGGTGTGAATGACGTCTTTGATATCACGCTTATGCACAAGGCTGTTGTCAATTAGGTGTCAATGTTTGGACCGAGGGTGCATCCAGGTTGTTTTAAGACTGTCCTTTTGCTGGAAGATGGTGTTGATGATGACAAGCTGCTGCTCCGAGCAATGCTCCTGCAGTAAACGCCCGTTGTCGTTGCAGTTACCAACGCCGTGTCTGCCAAGTACTCCTTTCCAGGAATCTGCATCTTGGCCCACTCTAGCATTGAAATCACCAAGGACTATCACCTTGTCGTCTTCGGGGGTGCTTTGGAGACAGCTGTGGAGCTCCGAGTAGAACTTGTCTTTTTCTGTGGGTTCAGCTCGAAGTGTTGGAGCGTACACACTGAAAAGCGTGGCATGCCGCTTATTTTTTCAGAGGAAAGCGCATGGACATCATGCGGTCGGAATGACCAATTGGCAGATTTTCCTGCTTAGAGGCGATGGAGGTGTTAACCATGAAACCGGTGCCTTAAAGGCGCCCCTCTGTAGTATGTTTCCCTGACCAGAAGAGGGTGTATCTGGTGCCATGCTCTTGGAGGCTGCCTTCTCCTGGGAAGCGGACCTCGCAAAGGGCAGCAATGTCGATATTTAACCAAGACAGTTCATGTGGAATTAGAGCGGAGAGACATTCAGGTCGGTTGCTATGAGCTGCGTCAAACATGGTTCTGACGTTTCAGCATGCGACTCTCAGTATTTTTTGTACTCTTACAGGTGGGTGCGTACCTTCCTTGTTTTAATGTTTTAGGACCACTTGAGAAGATGCCCATTGACCGCGGCAAGCCAACAGAGGGAGGAGAGACGAGCTTCGGTTAAACCGCCTTTTCTAGGCTCCTCTCCTTATGGAGCAAACAGTGCTGTCCCTAAAGAGGGCTGCTTGGTTGTTCTGGGTGCTACCGGGTAATGCTGTCGTCTCTTGTCAACATCAGACGATTAATATTCTGAACCGCCTACATGCAGAATTGGAACTTCGGCCTCCAGTGATATTTTTCACCAGCCGATACGCCCCTTTCCCATCGCAACAGGGCTTGGAAGTGTTGGTGGCGTCGCGGACGTGGACTTGTCTTTCAGCCTGTGCAATGAAGGTTTTAGATGGAGTGCAGTGTGCGCAGTAATGCCCCCACCCTTTACACACATGGTTTATCTGCCATAGCATAACAAGCTGGGACGGTGACAGCTAGATTATTGGGTTGTAGGTTTTTTGTCAGACTGTCCTTGTCTTAGATGGATTGCCTGCCAAGGCTGTCGAGCTCCATCTGCTCCTGGTATTTAATAGCTATTTAACCCATAGCTGGCTCCTTAAACAGATATTATCACCCCTGGGACAGGGTGAACTTGGGAGCAATGGCAATTAAGGGGTCACTCCACTCTCTCCGAAAATCTGAAACTCCCGAACCAGAGCCTTACCACTGATTGCAGGTCGCTCATGGCACTACGGGTACTATGTAATCCTGTACTACTTGTTTCATAGTCGGGTCATCGGCGACTAAACCGGTTACCTCCACCAAGTTGTCTGGTGAGGAGGGTGGCTAGACACTCAGCAGGATGAAAAACAAGACTTGTCGAAGGCCGGAGGAAGCTTTTTGCTAAACGACCATCTAGCACATTACGCGGGGACGTAGAAATACTTGGGTTGGTATCCAAGCGCATATCAAGACTACTTGAAGTATCCTTGTCTTGCAGTTTTGTCAAATTTATTCGTACACTGCCTTTAGGACTCCGATTACCGAAAAGTGGAACTAATTCGGTTGATTCCCGAGTAAGACGTTAAACTGCAATATATATATACCAACCCCTCCGAACCAGCAAGACGTGACACAAGGTTTATTTAAGTGGAGTTAAAGGGGTTTCAATTCAGAGTTTTTCTTCTCCCATGGCGAAGTTAAAGAACCCACTCAGTCCAATTATTTATTCATAGTTGGAGGGAAAATATTTGGATGCATGACCTTTCAAGGAGTATTATGGCAATGTAAAATGCAAACAACCAAGTCCAGAATTTGAACTCAAGTCACCGTGTCAATAAACTACGACGATAACCATTATACCGCGAGCGCATCTATTTGTGTTATATATATGTGTGTGTGTGTGTGTGTGTGTGTGTGTGTGTGTGTGTGTGTGTGTGTGTGTGTGTGTGCGTGCGTGTGTGTGTGAGAGAGAGAGTGTGTGTGTGTGTGTGTGAGTAGCGGATAAAGTTGTGAATGATTGATGATCTACAAATTAGTAAAACTCATTTCTTTAAACTGAGCGGAAAGTTTGCTAAAATAGATCTTGTGTCAGAGTGTAACTATGTTGAGAGAAAAATGTATTTATTTCTTAAAAATATGTCCGGCTGCTGCAGTAATTTTTTATGAGCAGGTGACTGATGGAATAGTAGTATTAATATTTTAGCGCAAAAAATATGTAACCACATTAGTTCGATTTTAAGATGATTAAGTGATGCTGAAATAAAATGCATTCTTTAAAGAAAAGAATATAGATTTTCACTCAAAATAAATAGAGAGCTTGAGTAGATATGGGACAATACTCACCAACTGGAAGTTGTGCAAGTATAGGACAATTCCATGCGTACTGAAGAAATATTTATTTCTTTGCTTATTTATACGATTGAGATAGGCTCAAAATTAGATTTTTTTAAATTTATTTATACATGATTTTAATTGGCTAAGAAATATATCTTTAACATTCTGAGACGGAAAAGATTTCTTCAATCATTTTGGATTTTGATCCTTACAAATTTTCGCAACAAGTCAAATGTTGTCGTCTGCGAAGTATCTCGAAATTTTAAACCTAACGCGAATGTGCCGAAAAGTCAATAAAGGTAAAAATACACATACAATTGTTTTTCGAGCCTATTTTTTGCTAAAAAAAATTAACACTTTTTTAATTGATTTCCTATGAATATATATACACGAAGGATGTTTAAAAAGTAAAGTGCATTGACTAATTTAACATTTATTTTATTGCTATAGAAATAAAACATTGTGTATATGTTAGCAGCACTACTAAGTTGGTTCAGCACATTGTCGCCATCAAAACTGGTGCACGTTTTCCATTAACGCACGAATAAATGAATATAAATAAATACAAACACCGCAACTTCGAGTCAATAGAACTTTACTCAATTTTGCTTGATTACTCTTTCCGATATCTCAACTTCTCGTGAACGTCTTCATGGATCTCCAACGCTGGAAGATCAAGTTTCAAACTCGTAATTCTAAGTCTGCACCATCTATCATCTTGAATCAAAGCTTCAATGTGTGCAGTGTTTTCAGCGAAAACATAATCGAGAAGTTGGCATATCAACTAATTTGGATTCCAAGTTAATTTATGATAAACAATATACATTAACATGAAAAATACTTACCCCTGATAAACATGTTTGATGAAAAAGAAAAAGACATAGTATTTATTGAAAGGACACGTATAGCGTGATTGGTCGTAATGGAAGAGTTAAAATTGAACTGCCAACGTCATAGCTTATATACAAACGTGAGAATACTTAAAGCAACTTCCAGACTGAGTTCTTTATCCTTGGCATAGCAACCAGTCTAGGAGAAGGTAAACTCCGAATTTAATCCAGCTTTACTCCGTTTAAAAATTGATCTTGTGTAGCATCCTGCTAGTAACGGAGGGGTTGGGTAAGTACATACTGCTTATCCATTTGACCACCGTTCTGATTTTAAAGGCACAACAACATACCTAGGGTTACTTTATGCCTCGAGATAAGGGAATCCCTTTCATTATATATTCTTTACATTTTTGTGAAGTTGTTTCTTAAGAGTGTTTTGGGGGGGTCTTTTTGTTTTTTGTTTTGTTTTGTTTTTTGCTTGTTTTTTTGTTGTTGTTTTTGTTGGGGTTTTTTTGTACACGAACCTATCAATGATGAATAATTTGAAAACAGTTCTATTTAACCTCGAGATGAGACTCTAACAGTTATTACCACTCCGGGTCAGAGTGAATCTGGAGGTAATGGCAATGAAAGTGTACTCCTCACACTCACGTTCTCTAGAACTGGAACCTCACCATCATGTGCGGTTTAGTATCATACACAGGATACCCCTTTTTTATCAGCCCAGTTGGCTGGGGATGTAGGATACACCGACTGCATCTCTACAGAGGAGTAAGACACCCCCGCAACGAGTGTCCTGTTATGACACGAAACAGTCTGATGGTTAGGCTCCAGCTCTGAAGCATTGGTGAACGTAGAGTGCCTCTTCATTTCCATTGCTCCCAGGTCCATTCTGACCTGGAGTGGTAGTACCTGATAGGGTCCTATCCATGGGTCAAATAGAACTGTTTGACAATTTCAACTGTGGGCAAACAAATGATTAATACTCAATAGAAATATATGTGTTAGGTTGCAATAACTGAAACCATTTACCTGTGTTGAAACAACAGAAATACTTGTGTGCAAAGAAATTGGCTCTAACTCATTTGAAAATAAAATTACCAGCAAACTATTCACTCACAAATTGATTTACAACCACTTATTCACTCACAAATTGATTTACAACCATTTAACTGTGTGCAAACAAATAACTGGTGTTAAATTAAATTGTTCGTGTTACATAGCAATACTGGAAACTATTTAACTGTGTGCAATAAAAAATGAGCTCAGGTTCGTTTAAAGATGTTATCTACAAAATTTGTTCACAAATCATATATATTTAATATATATGTATAAAGGGGATTTGGCATTACATAACTGACAAAAGTTGATATGCCATAAAACCCAACCGAACCAAACCCTTTTTCGTGGTGAGTATTACTATTCGGCTGGGGATACAGTCAGTGTATTCTAAGCCCCACTAACAAGGAGACTTTTTCTTCTTTTTTTTATATATATAATCTCTTGAATTTGTCACATACATTCTTTATTTTGTACTTTTAAATATTGATGCATAAAACTCATTTACAATGATGCTGGTAAGAAAATATAACTGAACATTTTTTTAATTCTTGTTAACAAGACAGCTGTCGATTTGAGGTTAAGAAACTATCAGTGCTTTTTTTTTTTTTTTTTTTTTTTTTTTTTTTTTTCACAAACACACCTACCGAAATTGAAATCTTGCTGCATAGCCTCGTGGAAGCAACAAAAGGTATTATGTTTTAAACAATATAAAGTCATCTTTTCTTTATGTGGTAAGCTTCTGAAATTAGTAAAATAGTTCACATACGTCAGCAGCTATATCTCATCAACTGAAAGCCATGTCAACATACACTTTGGGAATGCGTGGACTACTATTGGTCAGTTGTCGATCATATGGAAATCTAATCTCTCTGATAAAATAAAACAGGATTTCTTCCAAGCTGTAGCCGTGTTAGTACTATTGCATAGATGCACCACTTGGACTAAAACAAAACACTTGGAGAAAAAGCTAGATGGGAACTGTACTAGAATATTGTGTACTGTTCTGAACAAATCCTAGAAATAGTACCTTATAAAACAGCGGCTATACGGCCACTTGCTTTCCATCCCACAAACTATCTAAGACGAACAAGACATACCAGAGAAGTAAGGACGAACTTATAAGCGACTTTCTCCAGTGGACTCCTACACATGGACACACCAGTTTTAGTCGACCAGCAAGGACTTGCATACATCAGCTCTGTGGGAACCCTTGATACAATCTAGAGGATCAATCTGGAGCGATGAACAAAGGCGAAAGAAAGTCAAGGGAATCCATGCTATCTACACGACTTAATGATGACATTTGGGGTATTAATTTCATAGATTAAAAATAAAATTCAATGACACCTTTTTTTACATAAAATAAGAAGGAATTTTTGATAAAGCAGGTTTGTTCCTTTTGTGACCTTTACTCAGCCATGACCAACCTAATGTAGATCTGAATTGACACGGACTAACTTGAAAGATTGGAAGATTACGAAGGTCGGGTAAACTACCTTAAAAGATGGAAAATTACAAGGGATCAGATAAACTCGAGGAATCACGATTTCTCTCTCTCTCTCTCTCTCTCTCTCTCTCTCTCTCTCTCTCTTTGTCTATATATATATATATATAAGAGATGACCTGTGACTCGAAAATAGAGGTGAGAGCACAACAGTTCTGTATAAACCGATTTTGCTGTCCTTCGTCAGGCGTTGATTGCTCCACACCCGTTTGTATAGTCTGTCAAAATACAGTTTGCCTTTGCGAATGTTATTAACCTCCCGATCAATCTTAGCATCATCGGAGATTGTGCAGCCCAGGTAGGAGAACTGATAAACTGTTTTCGGTTTCTTTGGTTTCTTTGTTTTTTAATGGCATGTCAAATTTTGTTGGTTATTTAATACCAAAGCCATCCTTGTGAAAGAACAGCAGTGGTAACCCATATATTTAACCCATATATATTTACCAAGCTCTCCGCAGGATATGACACAAGGTCTATTTTTAAGCGGAGTTCAACAGGTTTGAATGCAAAGTTTTCCTTTTTCTAGACCTGTTGTCATACTAAGGTTAAAGAGCCAGTCTGCCCTACTATTCACCCATAGCTGGAGGGAGAATAGTTGGACTCATACCTTTCCGAACGGTATTAGCGCAAAGTGAAATGTTAACAGCCTCGTCCAAGATTGGAACACGAGTCGCCGTATGCATTTCCTACGACGGTAACAATTACACTATGAACGCCTCCTATAACTTGGGGTATTATGAGGTTCATACCTTTCCCAAATATATTAGCCTGAAAGCGAACGTAATTGCGCAACTGAAGTTCGAAATCGCATACTGCGATCTTGTAGTCCAGCACTTTAGCCACTACGCCAGGAGCACTCCCCCTACATTTTTTTTAGTTTAGTCTCACCAATACTGATGTAAACAAAACGGTACTCTTCCCTGGGTACTAGCTGTTTGATATACTGTGTCTTCTTTAGACTGAGTTCCAGCCCCAACTATATTCAACGTCGACTGGAGCAACTACGTTTCCAATGCTGAGGTTCTTAAACTGGCAGAGATCACGAGCATGCGGATAAACATACAACTACGCGGGTTAGACCACGTCTTTAGGATAAAAGACCACCACCTGCCCAAGATCACCAATTAGCCATCGTGACAGAAGAAACAGTAGGAGAATTCTCTGAAGTCTCTGCCACATCGACTCTCACCTGTAGTCTACTCTAGTTGCAGATCATGGTGCATGGCATCATACAATCCACTAGGCTGTATTCCCTTTTGAGACCTCCCGCAGAGCCAAGCTGAAGAAGAAAAGAGAAAGAAGCAAGAATCGTACTGCTTAAGCCTTATACTGGACCCTCAACTGCAGCCTCTGTGATCAAGCTTGCCGAATCCAATAATGGCCTCATCAGCTACAAGCGAGTCTGTAACCATCGTGGGCATCAACATTTATATGATCTTCGTTCATGAAGCAGAGCCTAGATTCATACACTCATATATATAAATATGTGTGTGTGTGTGTGTGTGTGTGTGTGTGTGTGTGTGTGTGTGTGTGTGTGTGTGTGTGTGTGTGTGTGTGTTTATAACTTGCTATCCATCAATTTAGTGTTACGCTTTGCAAACATGACTGGACTCGATAACTGTTGCTCAACTAACACCACTGAATGTCTTTGTAATGTGATATCTATCCATCTATCTATCTATCTCAGTCTATTGATATCAAATCATTCAATTCAGTATCTCTATGCTTTCTTTTTCTTTTTTAACATCCCTAACTCTACTATTCTTTCTTAATATTTCCCCTCACTTTTTTTCTTCCTTCTTCCTTCCTAATCTAACTAGACTCGATAATCGTTACGAGTGTCCCAGCGACTTTATATAAATACACACACACACACACACACACATATATATATATATATATATATATATATAAGGCAACTGCATAATCTTTTACAGATTACTGCCGTCCTTCTTAATCTCTCACCCTCAACATCAGCATTCGTCCATCTGAGTGAGCAGTGTCTCCAATACCATTCTTTCTTTCGTTCTTTCTTTTTTTTTATTTCTTTCTTTTTTTCTTTTTCTTTTTTTTCTAGCCTAATCTATTAATTTATCTTAATTTAATCTTTGTAAATTTGCATTGAACATGAATGTAATATCGCTATCCTTCTCTCAGTAATTGTAGAAATGTGGAAGCGAGAGAATAATGAGTTATCAACACTCGTGAAATTTCCACCTCATAATTTTTGAATTATTGTGCGCGCGCAAACATCTTCATGGATCAGCGAAAATACCTGAACATGATGTTTTTCTTGTTTGCTTTGTTTTGGTTTTGTTTTGTTGGCAAAGGTGTTAACTAAATGGAACGAATTAATTCCAGGTGAAATAATATGTGCTCCTGAGAATTAATATTATTTAAAAAAAAAAAAAAAAAGAAAAAAAAAAAAAATTAACGTCTTCACATCCAAGAAGAAAGTTGTCTGCTTCGGGAGGTTTTATAAAGAAATATGTTCATATTTTTTCCTTCATTTTTTTTTTTTTTTTCATTCTATTCATCACTAAATTCTTGTAGGTGTTCAAGATTTTGCCAGCTGATTTCAATGTAGGCAAATCTTTAATGAAAGATAGTCGCTGGTCAATCTTTTCGCCTTAATATAACATTTGTAACAAAAGATTACTGAGCGTCTGCTGTGTATTGTCACTGGTTCATAAGGTATTGAGAAAGTTGAATACTATGACCATCGGCTTTTTTTTTTAATTTTAGATATTAAAAATGTCTTCTTTGTCTTGTATCAAACTAAAAGCAGAAAATATCTTTTTAAAAGAAACTTTTAAATAAAATCAATAATTGTTTTACCACCATCAAGATCGCTTTTGTTTTCCAAATTTTATTCTTTATCTTCCCGATGGTTTGAGAAAAATGTGTTTATTTTCGAGCCATACTGAACTAAGACAAGATTTTAAAAAAAAAAAAGAAAAAAAGAAGATTTTCGCTAGACGCCACTAAAAATCTATTAAATTTATTCATCTTACGATTAAGAAAAATATTTGCGCGCCTGTGTGTGCGCGTGACCCCGGGTATGTGTGTGTGTGTGTGTGTGTGTGTGTGTCACTTCGTTTTTGAAAATGTCACTATCTTTCACCTACAAGTTGAGCGTGCACTACCATATAAGGGTAACGGGCGGAGCGCCGCATGCGCATTGCCCAGCTTTATGAAACTCAAACAGAAGGGAAGGGGGGTAAATAAACAAGTAGCACTCACACCATCGCCGATTACTTTTAGTTTTTTTTATTATTATTATTTTATCATCATCGTTATTTTATTTTCAGTCTTTTACGACGAACCACCATACCCATACCCACCCATTCATTACATGCGGCGAGCATCGAGAAACACGGGATAAAATTCATCAATTCTTTCAGTCAGAAAAAGTAAAGACTTGAAGAAAAAAAAAGTGCTGGTGAGTTATTTTATTTTATTTTATAAATATAGAAATGGTTGACTTATCCTTAAGCTTGAAAAACAAAATATGGCATGAAATATCTTTTTAAAAGAGTTTTTTTTTTTTTCTGTTCAAATACCAAGTAAGTTGTAAATGACCACGAAGTCGTTGTTAGGAAGAGCGAGAAACCAGGTTGCAGACAAGTAATAGACTATACGATACTATACTTCACTTTTCCTACTCGAAGAAGGAAGTTAAGTAGCTTGTGATGGAGTAGAACTGGTTTTAAACGAATCACAACGCTTGTTACTCCATTAACTTAAAAATAGAATAGCATTTTGTCTTATTTATTAAACAGACTTTGTAGTAATAATAATAAAAAATTATTTAACAAAACGTTGTAACGAGGATTTACGCTTCAAATTAATAAAAATTGAACCCATCTGTGTATGATACCAAACTTTTCTTCATTTAACAATTTCGATTTATTTTCCTTATAAACGTATTGGGCCGATTCTATATTCTAAAATAGTTATTTGAAATTTTGAATGTAAAAATATTCTTAAAATCCCAATTTTAAGATGTTTTCACTGAATAGCCAACTTCAACTTTTAAAAATTTATTTTCTTCTTTCTATCTCTAAAATTAGATTATTTGTATTGTCTGCTAAATTTATTATAATAAAGGAAATATCTTTTAAGGTAAGACTTCATAGCTTGACTTGGGCTTGTGCGGGACACTCAGTGATAATCAAAATCGTCATTAAATGATCTGTGAAATCTGCTTGCTAACCACAAGCCTCTTTATTTTTAATCTTTGCTAAAGAGTTTGTTTGTTGTTTGTTTTCTTTTTGTTGTTTTTTTTTTTTTTTTTTTTTTTTTTCCGTGAGTGTAGTATTCGCGATTCAGAGAAAACTCTTTATCAAAGGGTAGTTCTTATTTATATATATTCCATCTATTTTTCAAGATTCTGTTTGTTGTTGTTTTTTTTGGGGGGGGGTCATATGAGTGAGTGACAGACAAGACAAAAGCGATCTCTAATTTGTGTGCGCGCGCATCCGCTGCTATGTGAGAAATATTACGTGGAAGTGCATTTTCCCTCAACAAAAGCAAAAAAAAATTGAACTCCCTCGCTGGTTACATTCATCTATTTAAGTACACTTAATATCACTGTCATTTATTTAAACTTTCAGTTATAAGTCACTTTAACAATTCAACTTGGCTGAACAAAAACTGCATATGATCATACCATGTTCAACTTTTTTTTTTCTACCAGTACGTGTGCACCAATTCTTTTGTTTTCGTGAAATTCTTTTTTCTCCTCCCCCCCCCTTTTTAACATCGTCTCATCCTCTAGTAAATAAATGTTCATTTAAATTGTTTTTGTTTTAAATTAAAATATTGACGTAAGAAAAATTTTCTCACTTGCTGGTTATAAGTAGTCATCACGAGTGTCATGGCTTCAACAACTGCTGCTGTAAATTCAAGATCTCTGCAAGCCGGTTGCCTACTCTCTTCAATTCTCATTACTTTATTATTATTGTTGATAATAAACAAATATTTAAAGCTGTTAAAGGTTAGAAAGAAAGAAAATGTGTATTTGACTTTTTTTTTTTTTTTCATTCTCTTGAATGATTTTTGGAAAAAAATAAACTTATATTTTATAAATATTGACTCGCATGCACATCTAAATTATCATGTAAGAACAAATAAAACATTTGGAATCATTTCTTTATTTTACTTTTTTTTTTTTTTTTTTTTTTTTTTTTAATGACTTGTGAAGGTTTTACTATTTACAATTTCTTGAAATTAATTTAAATGCCCCCACTCCAAATCTGAAATATATTTCATTTCTTATCACTTAAAGGTAAGTATTGATTACTATTAACGACTTTTTTTTTTTTTTTTTTTTTTTTTTTTTTTTTTTTTTTTTTTTTTTTAACTTTTACCGAATTTACTTAACTAATCTGTGGGTTCAAATTCGATTCTCCCCCAAAACAACTCTTATAAATAAATAAGACTGGCTATGTAGACGATATATTTATAGATTTTTAAAGTTTTATTAACTATACAAAATTGACTTTAGATAGAACTGAATAGTTTATTCGTTCATAAATTTTCAACTCGTTTAAATCTGAGTTTATAACAATTATTCATCATTTTGATATGATTTACAGAATTTTTTCTTATGTTTACATTTCCCTTTTGCTTTACTATCACCACCACGATTAAATTTACTATTAAATCGGTCACCCAGAAGCACATTATCAATCAGTCGTTTTAGTCTCGCAGCCCACGGACTTGACTATTTTTTTTTTTTTTTTTTCTATCACTTTTTAAATGGACATTATTACAATTAAAAATAGGCAACTTTTAGAACGACTATCTCTCCGTTTGTGTTTATTCATTACAAAAATGATTTTCCAAAAATTTTATGGAAACATTTATAATTTCATTAGTTCGTGTTTAGATTTTTCTTGTCTTTTATAAGTTGAAAGGTGTTAGCCAATAATCAGTTTTTAACTTCACTGATGCCTTCTTTTATATTTGAGACTATTTATTTGAATTAAAAATATTGGATATGAAGAAAAGCGAATATATGAATTTCCCAGTTAAAACTCTTTCGATAAACGACACGCGTGTGTGTGTGTGTGTGTTTAAAAGCTTCAAACAAGTCAAATTATTTTCAAGACTGATGCGGACTGGGAAAATTCGGTCAGCTTTATTTGTAAATAAAGCGAAAGGCTGATTGTAATGAGAAAGTATACATTGCAATTAGAGAAACGTCTTTTTTGTGTGTGTCTGTGTGTTGGGCCTCAAGTGCGACTGGTAAGGTTTATACAAATGAATGCTCATTTTAATTCTTCTACCTTTAAGGTCACCATGGCCTATACCCGTCTCTTTTTATTATATACTTAAAGGAAGAAACAGGTGTTATTTTACACGCATGCACTCACAGACCTTCAAAAGAATTAAACGTACTCTTAAAAATAAGCTCAACGTAAATATTCATATTCATGATGTTTACATAAAAAGTCTAGGAAACCCCCTTCGAATGAGGTTAACGGAACAAATTGTTGTTGTTTGTTTTTTTTGTTTTTTTTTCTTCTTGTCTCTCTACCCTCTTATACAGCGCTGTTCAAATGTATTTTATTTCTTAAAATAAATTCCTGTTTATCGTTATTTGCTGACCTTAGCTAAGTTGTGGTCCAAGGCTAGAAGTATGGGGCACCAAATGAGAATAGTTCTCTAGCAATGGTCAGCTCATTTAACTTTCAAGCCATTTGACATTTTTCTCTCATGACCCATTTTTTTTTTTTTTTTTTTTTTTTTTTCAGAGGGGTGGGACATGTTTGTTTTTTGTTTTTTTCTTTGTATTAAAGGGGTGTATTTGTTTTTATCTTTGTGGTGATTCTTTGATGACGTGTATGTTGTACTTACTTTGCAGGGGATCGAGATTAAAATAAAACTCTGTGATTGACCCTTTACATATTAAGGTAACTCCCACTTGCTGTTTCTAAGCATATGAAATGATTTAAATTGTGAAGAGCATTTTTGTCCAAATGATCCCCCACCCACGTCAACTATTTGCAACTGGACTTTTTTAAGGTAACGGGAGAGCAGAATTGCAAGAGAAGTGCGCTCGTACCCAACTTTTCTTTTTAAAAGAAAGAATTAGCTTTAGTATAGTATATGTACCGCCGAAGAAAGAATTAGCTTTAGCCCAAATTCTTTACTGACACAGCCCCGCCCTTCTCTTTCCCTCCCCGCCCCCATGTAGTGTATGTAGACTCTAGGTGGTTTCTGAATAGCCCACCAAATCTAACGCACTAAGTAGCGTTTAAGATATGCACCTGTAATTAAAGAAAAGTGGGGGGTTGTTTTGTTTTGTTTTTTAATTGATGAAAATATTCATTTTTTTTTTTTCTTTCTTTCATTCACTGACCATATTCATACTGAATACTTTTAGTTGTTTTGTTTTTTGCGTGTTTAATTTTTGTTGGGGGGTATTACGTGTGTTAATTACATTGATACCAGTGATATTTATACGAATACTTGCATAGAAAAGATCTTTTTCACCGAAGAGAAAAAAAAATCAACCGTTCCCTATTTCCTGGGCAGATGCTTACACTTAATGATCACACATGACTCGCGCAGTTCACTTCTCGGAAAAGGATACTCCTGCCTGCTCTAGAGAAACGAAATGCTAGAAGTGGAAAACCAAGAAATAGAAATACTGATGATAAAAGAACAAATATCCACTAAGCATTGAACATTACGTGTTGTCCAGCGATAGAACACAGATGATCACTGGAAGATCCGGTAGTTTACGTGCACTTCACTCTAATCCTCTTGGAAAAGGCATGAATTAACTTCCCTGTCCAGCTATAAGTCTGCTCTGCAGACAATTCATCCTTAGCATCCGGTTAATACCCTTGTCCTGTGAAAAAATTTTGCAATAAAATATATAATTTTGTCATTGAGAAATGTGAACAAAAATCATTGCTTCATTTATACGAAATTGGTGTTTACTACGACAAAAATCCTTCTTTCGTAGTTTATAAAAAAAATCTTTTAACGACAGTAGTAAGTACTGTTGACTAACATTTCACCATCACAAGCAATCTGTTGGTATTTTGATGACGCTCAGTTTCTGACAGCAGATTTTATGGCAGGCAATCGGTCTTTCTTTCCGAATCCATAAGACCCTATACTCGAAACACGTGACCCTCATTATGTTTTCTCTAAGTTATATACGTATATTGTTTGCTATATTTATATTGTTTTGTATCGCTGATTGATGATAGCTTAGTGACTATCAGTTTCTCATCTATGCGATAATGGAAGAAAGTCTGTCGAGTGTCCTAAGTTGTGCCGGAACCTTGTCATAGAAATGATGTTACTAAACTAAATCATGAGATTGTTTTTACTTTTGTGCCACTTACCTACTCGAAACTCTTAAGTTTTTTCAAATGAGTGTGATGTAGAACAAATAATCTATCTATATCTGATCATACAAATCGATAAACAGATTGTTAGTTTAAATTAACTGTTGCAGAATGTAATGATAGTTATCCCTTCCAGAAGTATGGCCATGAACACTAAATTTTCCAGCTCAGTTGGTTTGGGCTATAGAATACACCGACTGTATCTCTACAGAGGGGTAAACCCTCCCCATAACGAGTGTCCTGATATGACTTTAAACCATCTGATGTTGACGCCCCAATCCTGAAGCTTTGGGGAATATGGAGAACACCCCCCTCATAGCCATTACTCCAGGGTCCACTCTGAACCGGAGTGGTAGTACTTGTTAGGGTCTCATCTATGGGTCAAATAGAACTATTTAATCATTTATTATATTTGAAACCTTGTAACTGAGCAAAGACATAGCAATACTTGAAATTATTTAACTGTATGCAAACAAATAAGCTCTGGCTCGTTTTAAAATGTTACCGACAAACTATTCACTTAAAAACTGTATATAAACAGGATTTGGCATTAGATAGCCATCAGGGGTTGATATGCCATTATCCGAGTATTCTGAATTCTCCAGCGAAAATTTCTAGCTTTTGGTTTCGATTTTTCGTCAGATTGTTGTGAGCTACAGATATACTTGTATTTTCAAATATATTTGAAACTCTTCTAAAACAGTAAACAAGCAATTATTGCAAATTCCGGCAACTTTCATTTCACTTTTTTCCCCTCTTGTCGTGCACCATTAACTTTTATCTGAAATGAAACTCTTATTTACATTAAAACTGGCTACTCCTTCCCTTCCGTGCGATATGCCGGCTTTTCTTTAACCACTTGAAAGATATCGTCTTATCTTAGCATCGGAAAAACAACGTTGCTAAACGGTGTCTTATCAATTTAGTACCTAATTATTTTCTTGATGGAAAAGGATTGGTATATCGGTCAGACGATGTTCACATTTATTCATATGACTCCATTTCCTCCGCTTTCTCATCACGAGATATCTTTAAAAGTCTCTTCGTTGTTATACCATAAAAGTTGGTTGAGTCAGTAGGGAGTACTTTTTTGAGCAAATCATTCTCTAACAGTGCACTGAAGCACTCAATTTTTTTTTTTACTAAGTATTTCTTTGCGACTGATTCGGAGAATATTTCAAAATTTAACACAACTATCAAAAATATTTATCTATTTACTTCGTTAAGCTCTGTTTCGTTAATGGACAAGATTTTTTTCCAGAAATGAAAAAATTTGCTTTAGACTTTATAAAGGCATCTTAATAAATTGCTTAGAATTTCAAATCTTAAATTCTAATACCAAATTTCTGCGTGAACTGAAGGCACTAATTAAAATATTTTCTTGAGTGTAACTTGATTGATTCAAGGGATTTTGTATTTAGATATCTGCTTTCCCTCATTGAATTATTTCATAGAAAATGTCGTGCATTTTTCAACTAGATATAAAGAAACGTTTTTGAATATTCAATAAATAAAATAGAAAAAATATTACAAAAATGAAATATCATTTTAAAATAGAAAAATTTTCTCAAATTTTCAAATTTGATCATAAAACTTTATTTGTAAGACAAACAATTTGATCGTACTCCATAATTTCTCTTCTAATTAACGTAAAGTTTTTTTCTCTTCATTTATCTGAAAAAAAAACTTAAGGTCAGTATACTATTCAGTAGAGAAAAGGGTATATTGAGTGAGCTTGTGTACTGTGTGAATGTTGCATTTACAATGGCGAAGGAAATAGATACTTATGTCTTATAAGTGTTGTTTTTTGGGGGTTTTTTGTTTGTTTTTTTTAACATCCCATCACTCATATGCCAACCTTTTTATAATCCCAATCTAGTTCACTGCTATACCTACTTTTCCTAAAGTTGAAACCATCGTTGAAATAATGTGCGCGAGATTAGGGAAAGCACGATGGAGAAACTGATGGTGACTCCAAAAGATTTTATAGAAAAGTGGAAGGAACACTGGAATAAAAGCGAGATCACAAGGCTAATACTCTGATAGAGGACAAATTTTCTAAAGGTATTTATCCAGCCCGCACACACACAGTGCTGGGATGTGACACAAGATTGATTTTAATGTGAGGTGAGTTCTACAGAAAGCAAATACCCATCGCCTATAGGTCTTTTTGATATTCAATGCTTGGGTGTTCTTCGAACGGACGCCATGTTTATGATCTGTTTGCTAAAGAAATGAACCTTATTAAAAGCAGTCATTTACGGAGTGATTGGGAATTGTGTGCTTGTCTTTTCCTTATTACTGACATTCATTTTTTCTCTCTCTCTCTCTCTCTCGTCATTTCGGAAATCTCATATTTTTTCAAAAATACATATTTGCTTCACAATTTATAACCAAAATATTTCGGCTTTTATTTTACCTGAGTAGTTGGTTGTGAATACTGACAAACACGATCATTAGTGGTAAGGGTTAAGAATTTTAATATCCTGAAAACGCCCTTTATTTAGACGCTCATGGTGTAATGTTATTTGTCATAGAAAATGGACACAGCGATCTGAGTTCAAACCCTGGAGTAGGCTGTTTATATTTCATATAGTACTACTATCCTTGAGGAAAAGATATGCATCTAACTATACTATCTCCCAGCTATAGGCAAATAGGACAGACTGTGCTCTTTAACCTTCGTATGGCAATCGGTCTGGGAGAAGGAAAACTGAATTCAACACCTGTTAAACTTCGCTTAAAAATTGGCCTTGTGTTACATACTACTAGTATAGGGGAGTTGAGTAAATACATATCCAGGGTTAATCATATTTACCCAACCCCTCCGCTCGGGCAGCATATGAGACAAGGCCAATGATTTTAAGCGGAGTTTAACAGGTTTGAATTCAGTTTTCCTTCTCCTAGACTAGTTGCCTCACCAAGGCTGAAGAACCCAGTCTGCCCTACTATTTACCCATAGCTGGAGGGAGAATAATTGGATTCATACATTTCACAAGGGTATTAGTTCTATGTGAAATGCAATCAGGATCGTCAAGGATTTGAACTCGTGTTGCCGTGTCCATTCCCTACGACGATAACCATTACACTACGGGCACATATTCAGGGTTAATGATAGACTTAAAAATTGTCTGAAGAAATTGTATTCACTTAAATTGTGCATTGAAAATTGAATCGACTTTTTTATTACTGAGTTTATGACAGTCACTATATGATAATTTGTCACAATGTGTTTGACAGTGCAGTTAAAAGTCTAGTCATATTTATGACTTTGTATATATCTTTGGTTCTCGGTCCATAACTTGTCATTATGAAGCAAACAGATACCGTAAATTGCGACATATAAATCAACTCTTTAAGACTGAAAAAATTTCCACAAAATTAGTGGTCGACTTATACGGCAGGACTAAAATCCAAATCTTTGCCACAGTGTGTCCAGTCAGTTGGGACTGGAGAATACACAGACTACATTTCTGCAGAAGGGTACCCCCACGCAACGAGTGTCTTAGATATGACTCTAAACAATCAGATTGTGAGACTCTAGTAATGCTGGAGCTTTGAGGAGTATGGAGTACTCCTTCATTGCCATTGTTCCCAGTTCTACTCTGGCCAGGAGTGGTATCACCTGATAGGGTCCTATCTACGGGTTAAATAGAACTGTTTGACATTAAAACCGCATGCAAACAAATGACTTCTGCTAAAGTGAATTATTAGAAATATAAGTGTTTGCTCATTTAATTGTGTGTAAACAAATAACAGATGTTTAATTGAATTTTTAGATACATAACAATACTTGTTGCCATTTAACTCTGTGCAAACAAATAATTAAAAGTGAATAAGATTATTCATGTTAGACAGAAATACCTGAAACCATTTAATTGTGTGTGAGGGGAATGAACTCTGGCTCATTTAAAAATGTTAACAAACTGTTTACAAATCATATTGTGTGTGAGTGTGAGGATCTGGCATTAAATAACCTACAATGTTTGATATGCCATAAAACCAAACCTTGAACCCTACTGATTGCATTTCACATAGCACTAATACCCTTGGGAAAGGTATGATTCCAATTATTCTCCCTCCAGCTATGGGTAAATAGTAGGACAGACTAGGTTCTTCAGCCTTGGTGAGGCAACTAGTCTAGGAGAAGGAAAACTCTGAATTCAAACCTGTTAAACTCCGTTTAAAAAAAATTGACCTTGTGTCATATCCTTCCCGAGCGGAGGGGTTGGTAAATATGATAAAACCAAACCTTTATCACAATGATCAACCAGATTTTGATTTTTGTCAAGCGTATATGTCAGTCCCTAATTTTGTAGACTTTTGTTTCCAGAATTAAAAGGTCGATTTGTCACAATTTACGGTAGATGAAATTAACTGAATCCGAAGTTCGATCGTCTGATTTCAAGATAAGCAGAGAATTGATGTATCAATTACTCAAGCAAACTGCTGCTTGAACAGCACAAGAAAATTAACTTTGAAATAATAAATTAGCCCGAGCATATAGATACTATACTTTGATCCTAGAATGTGTTGATCCACACCCAATACAATCTTTTTTTTATACTAGTTAAAAAAAGCAAGGATCTTTTATATCCTTTGGCTCAGGAAAAGCCTTGGTGCATAAACTTCTGTTTGTAAGAATCAATCTCTCTCTCTCTCTCTCTCTCTCTCTCTCTCTCTCTCTCTCGTTCAATTTGAATATACATTTTATAAATGTCAAGTGCTGGCAACATATCTCAAATAAATTCCACCTAGAGAAATCTAAACTCCCTGGTGTATACAATAGTTGAACTGGCTACTTAAACACACTTGAGGACAGCAGACTGCCAAAACAGATCCTGTACTCTAAACTTAGAGAGTGGTCATGTAAAACAGATAGACCAAAACTCGAGCATAAGGACACCATCAAAAGAAATCTAGGGGCCATGAACTTTCCTTTAGACAATTGGCAATACCTGTCCAAAAAATCAAAATGTCATCTGATTCAATGGACTGCTAGTAAATAATCAAATACAAAAATAGTTTTATGGATAAAAGTAATCCCTCAATAAGTATACGTGGGTCTCTATCTATTAACTGAATACATTGAAGCAAATAAATTATTCGTCTTAATGCTAAAAGTAATATAATAATCTTATATAGATATCTCTATGAATTTTGTATATGTTCTATGCAAAGATTCTTTTTTCTTAAGGTTAATGTGATAAGATAAATTTTTAAAAAATGGAGATATATACAAGAAAGTGTGACAAACAAATGACTTCGAATCAAAAGGACTTTGATTAAACGTATTTTATTTTCAGGAATAAATTCTTAAAAAGATACAGTAGAAATTACCTTTCCAGTATCTAACTGATAAAAAAGCTTAAATCGGATTGTAAATGATCAAATTCTGAAGAAGTGGCTGTCTTCCCAAAGATATTGCGTATGATTTGATGTATTTAATTTGGTTTTAATAACGGCTCTGTCGATGGTGTTTAAAATACGCCGACTGTATCCCCCTGTCGGGAGTAAGACTTTCCCTCTCACAAAAAGGTGTCGTGTGTATATCAAACTGCTTCTGATATTGAGGCTCCAGTTCTGGAGCTGTTAATACCTTTTCATTGCTATTACTTCCAAATCTATTCTGACCCAGAGTGGTTGTACCTTTTAGGGTCTCATCTTTGGGTCAAATAAATCTGTTTAAAAATTATTCGTATTCGATGGGAATGTGAAATCGCCTAACCTCTAGGCATAAAATAACACTAAACAGGTTGACATGTCATTAAAATCTGTCAATCATTGGGTTTCACAAGATTGAATATTTGGGCATACATAAAATGTACCCTGTCTATGATGTCGCTTCATGTTGTCTAATTGATCACTTTTTATCCTTTTTCTTGTAAAGAGGAAAACTTGAGAATTGTTTTTTTTTTTTTTTTTTTTTTTTTTTTTTTTTTTTTTTTGTACCACTGGTGAACAAAACTCTTATAAACGATTAAAAATTATGATCATCACCCGTTTGGGTGATCTTCTATGAATCTTATATCCTTATTCAAAAGGTTCAATATTGAGTGTAACATTCTAATATGCTGGTCTTTAATTCTCCTACTGTATTTGATCGCAAATGCTGGTAAAGCCTATTGCCTGCTACAGATAAAAACAAGACCTTTAATTTATAAATAGTTCTATTAAACTATTACCACTGCTTATTCTGGTTTTTCATGGTGTTTAACTGTTTTCACCTAAAATTACTTTTCGATTCGATGGATCGATCTTAATCGAATCGTCTTTGATTAGCTCAAATGTGTTAAGAATGACTTTTTATAAAAAGAAAAGAACTTGTTTTTTTTTTTGGGGGGGGGCTTTACTTTTTATACTTAAGAAATAATTCTCTTACTTGCCAAATATTTCGTGATGTTCGTCATTCTTGCTACACTCCAAAATGAGCTCAATAATAATCTTATTTAAAACATTAATACAATATTTACATAATGGTAAAAAAGATGACGTACTGTCATGACGTTTTCAATTATTTTTTTAAATGTGCAAAGAATCACGTGATATTATCACGTGACATCGAAAAATGTAATTGAGGGAGCACAGACCTCACAATGCAATTTTGCCTTTTTATGAGAAGCATTAAGATTTTTCTAATGGGATTCATGCTACTGCTACTTTTCCAAATTCTTTTTGTCAAAAGTATGGTTGGTTGGTTTTAGTTTTTTGCAAATTTCCTCATTAATTTAAGATCTTTTTCTCTGGGTACGTTTTCATTCCGAAATTGTCTAACTTGTATTAATCTTCTAACAGCGTAGGCGTATCTACCGAAATCCTTGTTCCTCACCCTTCTCCTCTCTCTCTCTCTCCCTCCTACTATGTGAATAAAGAAAATATGTCCAGTGAATCTACTAAAACCATTATCAAGCGGCAAACAAATTTTAGCAGAATCCTTTTCATCATACTCCTTCAATTTTCTTTGCCCGAAAGGGTAAAAAACGAATTTAAACTCCAGAACGACGTAAAGAAAAACTTATAAAAAAAAAAACACCAAAGTGCAATGAGTGAGACTAAAGAAAAACTTAGAAAGACAAAAAGAATGTCCGCTTCTCCTCCTGTCCGGGATTTATCTTCTAAAAAAGGATCATTGATCTGGATTTACAATGGGGACAGTCGACGACAACGTCCGATTTGGACCGTGCTTCATTACAGACAAGTAACACCAGGTTTGCATGCCTAACAA
Source organism: Sepioteuthis lessoniana (assembly GCA_963585895.1). Classification (NCBI taxonomy): domain Eukaryota; kingdom Metazoa; phylum Mollusca; class Cephalopoda; order Myopsida; family Loliginidae; genus Sepioteuthis; species Sepioteuthis lessoniana. The sequence continues at coordinate 68,830,405 of OY757909.1, forward strand.
ATGTTTGTATATTTCCAATTGGCCAACTTTTGATGCTCTAATGAATGAAGCTCTCTTACCAAACATGTCAACCGATGACGTATTGGTGGGTCCACACCCACATCATCAACTTTCCTACTTCGCTCTTGTTTATAAACACTGCATTTACCGCATCCATTTCGCGCTGCTTCTTCTAAATCTGCACTTCTGCTTTCCTCTTCTTCTTCATCGTGAAAAGCATATCGTAATTTGAAAAAAAAAGTTCTTTGTTCTTCGCTTATTTTTACTTGCTTACCAAACTTTCCTACGCAGTCATTTAATGTTTGCATTTTATGTCATCCATATTTACATTTTTTTGTACGTGCATTTAAACGAATCATCTTCTGATGATAACTTTGCAGCCTTAAACTTGTGCATCTAAAAAAAAAAATGTAACTAATAAAATATTTTTGTAAACATTTAAGAATGTTCCTAATTGTTTTTATTATCTTTTTTAAAAAATGCATTAAAAATAATTTTAATTTAATTCTAAAAAGCATTCATTTCGTGAAAAATTCCAAACTAAAAATGTGTAAAAAATTAATGTTTTGCATTTATGGCTTATCTAAAATTTTCTCCCATACGGTCAACTTAAGTGCGTATTTAAAATATTTGTATTACAAATAATCTTTGTTTCAGGAAACAAATGATGAGGAATTTTCTTAAAGCTCTATATCTTATTTATACCCTCTAAGTTGATTGCGATTAACGCACTGAAAACTAGTTGGGTCAACATTTAGCGAGGAATCTAAAAATAGAAAATGACTGCTTTTATGGAAGACTAGCATTTTGGAGCCCACAAGTACTTTAGGTAAACATTAATTTTTTTATTTTTTTTTTTATTTTTTTATTTTTTTATTTTTTTTTTTTTTTTAATAATTATTATTAAATGATTCAAACCCCAAACAGAATTTTAAGTGTTATTTTTAAGTACTGGCCTGATTGAGCGATCAACTGCTGGTGTACGTTATAATAATAAACGCATAGACGAGATTGGCCGTCCTATTTAAGTGTGTGGAATGAATCTTTTTATTGATAAACGTTTACTTTTTTTTTTTTTTTTTTTTTTTTTTTTCCCCAATTCTGTCATGTTAATCTTCAACGCCCTCACAACCCCGTTTAGTGCATGCAGATACACCCACGCATTAAATGGGACAACACCACCCAAAAAGTACAAACTAACTTTCGTTAGTTCCGGAAATTAGATCCACTTAAACACCCACTTCTGAAATGTGATATAATTCATATGTAAAGGAGGCGCTCGTGATGTGACGGTTATCGTCTCAGAAAATGGATACTGCAAACCGAGTTCAAATCATGAAAGAACCTATTTGCATTTCACATAGTGCTAACACCCTAGAGAAAAAGTATGCATCCACCTATTATCTCTCCAGCTATGGGTAAAGAGTAGGGCAGACTTGCGTTTTAACGTTGGTATAGCAACCGAATGAAGCCCTCTTTTTTTTTTTTTTTTTTCTTTTAAGTCTTCGAAAACAGGAAATCACACACACACAGACATATATATATATATATATATATATATATATATATATATATATATATATATATATATATATATATATATATATATATATATAAAACATGATTCAGTTTGAGTGAACATTTCAAACGAGTTTTGTTTATGAACAAATATCAACGCTTAAATAATCAAACAAAAAAATTCTTTGCTTCGTATGGGGGGTCTCTGTGGTTAAAATGCTAGACTGCGATATTGTAGTAAGTTCAAACTCCAGTTGTGCTATTACGTTAACCTGTTAAACTCCGCATAAAAACTGACCTTGTATCACATCTTGCTCGTTCAGAGAGATTGAGTAAATACATACGTAACCTTTTTGTTTTAATCTACGATGGCAATTTTTTTTTTCTTGAATGATAATTGTCATGTTTCAATTTAGTTTTACGGTGGATATCGCCAGTGGAATTAATTTTGTCTTCAAAGTTGTTCTAATTAAGAAATTATAAAGTTAAACACATACTTGAGTACCAAGTCATACGAATCATTCACTACTTTCAGAATTATCTCTGATTTTATAAGCGCTACGTTGCACTTACTAATCTGCTAACAGGATCTCAGATTTTAAAGATCCGCTCTAACCTCGAGTAGTAGTAGTAGTAGTGCTTGTTAGGGTCCCATCTATGACTCAAATACACCTATTTAAACATTATTCGTATTCAGTAAGACCGTGTGTTCAAAAAACTCTTAAGAAATGACTACACTAAAGATATGAACGTACAATAAATGCGATTCCCTAACCTCTAGACATAACATAACCCTCGACTGGGTGACATACTATTAGAATAAAACAAATATTAATATATGGTTCTAATAGTTGCTATGGCACTTCCCTATGACGGTACAACACATTTTTTATTAAATAAGCAAATGATGCCAGATAAATATTTACTTAGAGCGGGATACCCAGTGAGAATCCAACTCATCACATAAGTCAACTTGACAAGCTGGATTTTTTCTTTGTTAAATTTAGAAAAGTCATACTCGTTGTTATTTGCGTGGTTATTATTGGTCGTCACTTTCATGTCATCAGATTTCTAATGCATTTTTCCACTGGGTTCTGTTGATTGTCGGATCTTTCAGAGCCAAGTGCATGGAGCCCTTTTTACTTTAATTCACCGACCTTCTCTTTCATCATTCAAAAAAATTTAAAGGACTGGAACATGTTATACATATGCCTTTTGAGAGACGTTTCTTAGATTTGCCCCGTTTATAAGACTTATTTATCTTAGAGACCTTGAGGCGTTGGTTGGTGGGGGGAAAATGTACCCGAAGGACTATCGCTCTTTTGTAATCGTCGGCTAGTGTGTTTTTGGTGTTTACTTGAATGACGTACAATTAGAGAAATAATAGAATTATTTCGAGGAGACTATTTTTTTCTTAGTTAAATAATTATATTCAGCTTTTTATTATAAGTAAGATGACTAAGAAACATATCAAAGAAAATATTTGGTTTCTGTGTTTAATGGCATATCAACCTTCGTCGGTTATTTAATGCTAAATCCATTCTTGTAGAAAGACAGTAGTGAGGGGATAAGGGAGTCCATACTTTTCCCCAAGAGAATTAGTCCGAAAGTGAACGTAATAGCGGCACTGGAGTTCGAACTTGCTTACTGCAATATCGCAGTCTAGCATTTTAACCACAGAGACCTCCCCCCCCACAAAGCAAAGAATTTTTTTTTGTTTGATTATTTAAGCGTTGATATTTGTTTACAAACAAAACTCGTTTGAAATGTTGTTCACTCATAAACTGAATCATGTGTAAAACGTATATACATACATACACACATACATACACACACACACATATAATTTCTTGTCTTCGAAGACTTAAGCTCGGCCGACAGGGCTGGTTGTTTTTTGTTTTGTTTTTTGTTTTTTTTTTGTTTTTTTTGTTTTTTTTTTGTTGGTTTGTTTGTTTGTTTGTTTTTTTTTTTTTGTTTTTTTTTTTTTGTTCCTACAGAGGAGTAAGACACATCCCCCCCCCCCAAAAAAAAATGGTTGCCCAGTCGACAAGGGCTGTAGAATATACCAACTGCATCTCTGAAGAGGGGTAAGATCCCCCAACGAGTATCCTAGATATGACACTAAACGATCTGATGGTGTTTTTCCAGTAATGCTGCAGTTTTGGGGGAATGCAGGGTACCCCCTTCATTACCATCGCTCCCAAGTTCACTCTGGCCTGGAGTGGTAGCTCCTGATAGGGTCTTATCTATGGGTCAAATAGAACTAAACTGCGTACTTATGCTAAACTGAATTGCTTAAAATAAAACTGTTTTGACGTCTAAACTGCATACTTATGCTAAACTGAATTATCTGAAATAAAACTGTTTTTACATTTAACTGTGTGTGGACAAAAGCTATATTTATACTAAACTGAAGTGTTTGAATTAGAACTGTTGGACTAAACTAAATGGCTTGAAATAGAAATGTTTTTAACAATTAAACTGTGTACTTACATTTAAACTGCGTTCTTGTGGTAAACTGAATTGTTTGAAGTAGAACTGATTATTTGTATAAAAATGGATTTGGTATTAAATAACCTACAAAGGTTGATATGCCATAAAACTCACCCAACCAACCAAGAAGAGGGTTGTCCTGGGTATGATACTAAACTATATCTGATGGTAAGGCTTCAGTTCTTGGGATCTGAGGAGTGTGGAGCACTCCGTCATTACCCTCGGGTCCATTCTAATCCTGAATGGTAGTATCTGTTAGGGTCCTATGTATGTGTCAAATAGGTCTGTATGAATACAATTCCCTAACCTCAAGGTATAGAATAACCCTGGACGGGTTGACATAGTATTAAAATCAATCTTTCTTTTTAGACAAAATGAATCGCGATTATTTTACTCCGTTTACGTTTCTCTTTACGATCCATTAATAATTATTCTCTTAATCATTTTTATTAACTTTTCTTTCTTTTTTTTTTTTTTTGCCTCTACATTTTAAGAGGATTATTTTCGTTCGTACTTCATGAAAAACTTCAACTCCAATATAAACAATGTTTTCATTTGCTTAATTTTATTTGTTTACCTTTATAAACCTGTCCAACTGACACATCTGTTATATATTTGCTGGGTGTGAGAAAAAGTTCAGTCGAAGAAAAAAACTATAAACTATTTATGGTTCATTTTAGAAATTATTTTAGGGATAATTCAGTACATGTGAGTAAAAATTGTCTACTGTAATGACTTTATGAATTTTAATAGGTAAAAAGGCAGAATAAAAATTTGAATTGGTGCCAAATTTTAAACTGTTCTGTATAGTGTGTTTTTTATTTGTGTTTCTCGCATTTCCATAAGATATTTCAAGCAAATGAAGTTACAATTTTAGAATGTAGAATAAAATTGTGTAGAGCGTAAGAAATAAGTCTTAATTTCGAAACTGAAACGTCTTTTGATTTCCGGCACTTATTCAATGAGAACTAAAAGTATAAAAGTCTAATAAGATATCTCTGACAAATGAATTTATATGACGAATGCGTAAAGCATGAAACCCAGGGTCACAGACACTGCCATATAAAAATATATTTCTAACTGCAAACGTTTAGTACAAATTGTTACATTTTGAGTTACTGTAAACAGCGTTTTAAGCGCACTTCTAGTCGTTTACTAAGCTCAGCGTGACACAAGGCCAGAAGAATAGGAAGCCTATTCCTATTTAGAGGACACAATTTTTATGTCTGAATTTTCCCCAATATTATTAATTGCACAATGATTACGACAATAAAGTTAACTCTCATACAATTAACTCTTAACATGATATGCTGTGTCGCAATCATGTTTTTAAAAAAATGTAACTTTTTTACTAGAACAAAGGAAAAATCATAGTAAAGATGGAGTCTGAGTTAAAACCTTTCCAGCCCGAAAAATTAAATTAGTAACCTTGATGGTAGCTACTTGATGTAATGGTTTGTTTTAAAGCAATTTTCCTTTTGAAAGTTTAACGGTAACTAACAAGTGTTTTAGATGAGATTTTCGAATTGTATACAATGTTTTCACAAATTCTGCATTTTGGCTATTCAAACGGAAGATGTTTGATCAAAAAGATCTTTACTAACTTTCCTTTTTCTTAGTTTCAATTCTCTATTTCTTCTCTGATGTTAGCGATAAAACTTTGATAAGTTAGTTGACCAAAACCACAGTCCTTTGCAGTCTTCAGTCTCTCCAGTTAACTTTTTTTTCTTTTCTTTGTAACATAGCTCTTTATCAATATCTTTCGATGTTTGGAATGGACTTTGTCTTATTTAATTTTTGCTAAGTCTCGAACCAAACTAGCAAGTACGTTTCAGGTGAATTATGTTTTGTTTGTTTGTTTGTTTTTTTTGTTGTTGTTTTTTTTTTTTTTTAATGGTCATAATCTAAAAAAATTGAATTTGACTAGTCAAATGAGGATTGCAAATTGATAAAAGTTCAAATAATTTTGATAGTGTTACTTTGATGTTCAGGGGAAGGTGGAGCCTTGAATCATACCTTTCTCGTATCTGTCACCAATAATTTTGATGATTGGTATAATAGATAATCATATTTACCAACCCCTCCGCTCGGGCAGGATATGACACAAGGTCGATTTTTAAGCGGAGTTTAACAGGTTTGAATTCAGAGTTTTCCTTCTCCTAGACTAGTTGCCTCACCAAGGCTGAAGAACCTAGTCTGTCCTTACTATTTACCCATAGCTGGAGAGAAAATAATTGGAATCATACCTTTCCCAAGGGTATTAGTGCTATGTGAAATGAAATTAGTCTGGTCCAAGATACGAACTCGTGTCGCCGTGTCTATTTCCTACGATGATAACCATTACACCACGAGATAATATCCAGTGGGATTGATGCTATTCAAATAACCAGTGATACACTCTAATTTTAATTAGAATGGATGCCATCGGCGAAAATGAGCCACGGTGTAAAAACTTCAAAACTGACGTTAAACTATTTCAAATATAGTTAGTTATTTACTAAGCTTAGATGTCACACAAGGCCAGGAGTATGGAATGTCCAATGAGGATCTAATTCACTAACAATGGTCTGCAAATCTAGCTTGCTAACCATTACACCACATGAGGTGCCAAAACCTTAATAAAAAATATATACCCATTGTAATTTGAAACTACAATAGATTTCGCTTAAGCAAGACACATCGAGACTACGAATTTTAGTCCAATGAGCTGCTGTTCCTTTTAAGTAGATTTGCAATAAGAACAATATTGCATAGGTTTCATTCTTACATAATTGGTCCTACTAAATGACTATTCAGAGGAGTCTCCATGGCGTAATGGATAAAGTACAGCCTCGAATTACAGACAGGTTAGTAAGTAAATAGAATTGGCAACCGTAGTCGAGGGCGATACGAAGACTCCCTTTTTCAATAGCTACAACACTGAGGTGAACGGGAGGGCGCTACTCTTTTTACTGGATTGCTCCACTTTACCCTTGATACGTACCTTATAATGCTGAGTGTTAAGCAAGGAAGTATTAAGTACAATTTTTGTCGAGTCTTTGGTATGACTCGATCCGGGATTGAACCCTGGTCTCCCGGGCCATTGGCGAACACTCTACCCACTAGAAAAGGTATAAACCCTCCTTTTCCCCCCGCTGTAGGTAAAATAGTATCACTACTGTTCTTCTACAAGGATGTATGTGGCATAAAATAACCTAATGATGGTTGATATGCCATTACACAAAAGAAACCAAACAGTGACTATTCGTTGTAATCGATGTTTCACTTACATAGATAATTTGATTACAGTGGATTCTATTTCGTAAAAAATTCATTGTCTTTTATAAACAGAATTTGATTTTTGATAAGATTGTTATAAAATTAGTTGTCTATTCAAGACCTGCAAATATTTAGAAATAGCAAAATCTCTTACAACTGGGATATTTTTTTCTTTCACTTCTTCAACAACTTAAAACAGGACGTTAACAAATATTCTGTTGCAGAATAATTGTTACATTTACATACGTATTTTATAGACTAAATATAACCACAGTTATTGGACATAGTATAATATTATGATACTTGATCTTTTCCCATCGGTTCAATGAACTCTTAATTCTATGTCGCTCATTATTTACAATTCATTGAATCTTTCTGTAAAAATCCACATACATAAATCGGTAACTCCGTACCATATATAAAGAAGGGTGTTTATTTTATCCAAAGAATATTTAACACAACCTACCTTATCAACGGACTTAATTTAGTGGTGAATATTAATCATGTAAGTGGAACCTTATACTGTGAAAATATTGGTCTAAATATTCAAGGAAGTATTATTGACTCGTGTAACCATGTCTTCTGGTTATGCCTTAATACAAAGGGAGATAACCTTGATACTACCCCTACAATGCGTTAAATATAATGGTTTTTTTTTTTTTTCTCACTATATATTAATACTCAACTGGGGTATCCAGTAAAATAAAATAAAAAGCAACCCATTTTCGAGATAACGTCACATTCACGTAAACCTTTATAAACAATGGGAAGTCTTCGTAACGTAATGGCTAAAATGCTGGACTACGACATCATAGTAAACGAGTTCGAACTCCAATCGCGCTATTACGTTCACTTTCGGACTTATACCCTTGGAAAAGGCATGAACTCCTTTAACCCCCTCTGCTATGAGTTAAATGGTACCACTATTGTTCTTCTACAAGGGTGGCTTTGGCATTGAATAACCCACCAATATACTATTAAAGAAACCAAATTTAATTGATCAAAACCTCAGAATCGTTGTGCCTCTGAAATTCATATAAAAGCCAGGCAAAACTTAAACATAAAAATTTTATGGACATGGTTTGGAATTTGATTTCGTTGTAAAAATCATATTGGCACGTTTCACGTTTCTAATGAAACGCTTTCTATAGCGAAACATGTCGATCTGATTTTCCATATTTCTTTTCTTCATCCTTGTGCAATGGAACATTTAACTATCCTATTCATAAAGTCTTTGAACAGATTTATTTTTATCTAAGACAGCAAACAATACCGATACGGTGGTTTCGATTTTTTTTTTTTTTTTTTTTTTTAATCTTTATCTTTCAAATACCATTGGTGTTGAGAGATAAAAAACTTATCCCTTCAACTCCCTACGTCAACACTTTAATTTTCGTTTAGTTTTCTCTCATCTTCATTTCTACGAGTATTAGAGTATGGAAAGTAAGTGTACTTTGCCTTAAATGTTAATTGCGAACAATTTATTTCGATTTCCGTTTTTATTAGCCAAAGTATTGTTTTCGATGATTGACTAATTTTGGTAATTAGTTGGCCGTTGATTTTAACGGCATGTCAACCTGTTTGGAGTTATTTTTATACTTGTTGGTTAAAAATTGCGTTCATTTTACATTTTTTTTAAATGTAATTGTTTAAGCTTTAATTGCACGCGATCCTCTCGAACATGAATAATTTTGAACAGATCTATTTAAAAACTGATAAAATTGTCCTTTAAACTTCCATATTTGGTTAGGGGTTAAACTCTGTACAATAGTTTCTTTTTCACTCATATATTTCCAACCATCTATTATGAATTTTGTTGGCCTGTTTATATTTGATTAAAATGGTATGCAAACCCGGCTAGTATTATTTTATACCGAGATATCGGGGAATCACGTTCATTTAAGTCTTTTTGCACATCTATATCAAATATTCCGATCTAAGACTAATGATTCATACTCAATTATATGCTTTCAAATAATTATTTCTATTTAATGAAAATGATTTGTTTGCAAAGTTATTCTTTCAAGTTACTAATAATCTTTCGTATCAATTTACTAAGTTTTTTTTTTTTTTTGTTTTGTTTTTTGTTTTTTTTTTTTTGTTTGTTTTTTAAGCCTTGTCGGTTGGGGCTATTGAATACACAGACTTCATCTCTGCAGAGGGCGTCTCGGGAAGTGTAATGGTTAGCAAGCTTGACCAGCAAACCTGCAAGAGTCTCATTGGGTGCCCCATTTATCTGGCCTTGTGTCACATCTAAGCAAAAAGCTTAGTAAATTACTACTTCATCTCTGCAGAGGAGTAAGCCCCACCAACAACGAGTGTCCTGGATATGACATTAAACAATCTACTGGTGAAGCTCCAGTGATGCTGGAGCTTTGGGGAATGCGGAGTACCCATTCATTGCCATTGCTCCCAAGTACACTCAGGCCTATAGTGGCAACACTTAATAAGGTCTTATCTATGGGTCAAATAAAACTGTTTGACAATTAAACTAAGAGCAAACAAATGACAACTGCTAAAGCGAATTGTTAGAAATAGAGCTGTTTGATCATTTAACTGTGTGTAAACAAATGACTGATGTTTAATTGAATTGTTAGTTACACATAGCAATACTTGGAACCTTTTAATTTTTGAATTGTTAGAAATTAAATTGTTTGATCATTTAACTGTATCTACAAAATTGTATTTACAAATCATATATTTAATATACATGTTAAAACAGGATTTAGCATTAAATAACCAACAATGGTTGATTTACCATAAAACCAACTTAGCTTTTTTGCTTAGATGTGGCACAAGGCTGTATAAATGGGGCACCCAGTGAGACTCGAACGAACTTGTAAAGATCGATAATCTACTCTATCCGAGTCGCCCCCATTAATTATCCTTAGTAAATAATTATAGCATAGAATAACAATTCTTAATACGAATAATTTACAAATAATATCAAGTATTTTATCTAATACTAATAACTTACAGATGTATTTGATCCACAGATGGGACCTTAACCAGTATTACCACTCCGGGTCAGTGGACCTGGGAGTAATTTTACTCCAGAACTAGAATCTCACCAGATACAGTTTAGCGTCATATCCAGGAACCCTGTGGTTTTTGAATGGGTTTTGCCTCCTCTGCCGTGTGTGTGTGTGTGTGTGTGTGTGTGTGTGTGTGTGTTTTCAAGCCTTCAGTAATTACCCAAATGCATTAGATTGAATATGGGTGTGAAGATTAGGTGGGGAGTTATATTTTATTTTTTCTCTTTGACAATGGAAATCTACCATAACGTAATATTGTAGTAGTTGTCTTGCTTTTCATACTGGTTGCCAACCAGAGATTTTAAGCAATCTCTCTCAACTTAATTGCATGTCAACTCGTCTTTAGAGGTTAGGTAATCACATTCATTGTACGTTCATACTTACATTTTTTGTGAAGCTATTTCAGGGTGTTTTTGTTTTTGTTTGTTTTTTTTGTTTTTGTTTGTTTTGTTTTTTTTTTGTTGTTGTTTTTTAGGGGTTTTTGTTTTGTTTTTTGTTTTTTTTTTGCACATAGTTTTATCGAATACGAATGATATTTAAACAGGTCTTTAGTCCATAGATGAGACCCTAGCAGATACCGCCACTCCAGGCTGAGTAGACCTTGAAAGGATACTCAATACCTCTTAGTATCATACTCGGGACACCTCGATTTTTTTGTGTTTTGTTTTGGTTTGGTTTTTGTTTTGTTTTTTTACTTGGAAGGTTTTGCCTCTCTGTACGAGATATAGTCAGCATATTCTAAGTCCCGCCAACAGGGCGAGAACCTAACTAGAGTTTTCGCTTAAAATCATCCTGTTACATGGTTAGATTTGCACCGGTGAACTTGAGTAAAAATATTTATCTAAGAATATTAGTGAAATCTTATGGTTGTCAAGTTAGTCACTTGACAACCAATAATATTATGATGATTAACCTCCCTGGTACAAGACTGACGCCACTACCTCCCTCGGTTCCTTTTGGCGAATTTGGAAAGATTTTCTAAAGTTATAGAACGTGTACACGACATGTATTGCTGGGAAAGGAAGGGTGGACTTACGTCAAAAAGAGGGGTGGAGTTAGGGCCGATTCTTGCTCATCATTGGAGCTTTATTTTGGAGAAAGGGGTTTTCTATTACGAATGGGACATAATGCGTTTTTATTAATAATTAAAAAAATAAAAAAAAATGAATCTTAATCAGTCTCAGAATTTTTGAATAACTAATCGTCCACTTCACAACTTAAGACAAAGAACTGAAAATCTCTCTCTCTCTCTCTCTCTCTCTCTCTCTCTCTCTCTCTCTCTCTCTCTCTCATATTATTATTCTATTATCATCGGAATTTACCTAAGTTTCTCAATCGGAAACCGACATGTTACTAACAACCTAGAAAGGATTACAAAAGCTGACATTCTTTCCGGGGAAAAAATCAACGCCAACTACAGTCGTTCTCAAAGACCTCACCCGCTCTGCTAGGACAGTAACTTTTTCACTGTTGGATCTGACTCGTTCTTTCTCTCTCAAAAAAAAAAGCTAATACTAATCTAAGATTACTAAACCAAAGAAATGTTCTGTTACATACATGATTTGTGATCTTACTATTTCTGCGTTGATAGTGGATTTTCTTACCAAACGCCAAATAACTGCCTGTTGGTAGATTATATTAATGATAATAACGGCCTTTTTTGCTTAAGACTTTTTTTTTTAATTTATTCTTTTTTTTTTTTATTGTTATTATGTCTACTCAACAAAACGATAAAAGGGATGGTTGTCACATTTCACAAGTTGGCAATACTATTCAAAACTCTGATCACCTCGTTACATCTCACGATCAGAATATTAATCAACATTCAGGTAGTTCAAAATATTAATCTTTCTTTCCTTCAATGTTTTCATTCATAAATTGAGTCTGGCATCCATTCATTTTTTTCTTTCTTTCTTTCTTTTTAGTTATTCGTATGACAAAAGCATTGAGGTTTTTCCGCCTCTCTCATGTTAGATTTCACTTTTATTTTCACTTTCTTTACATAATTATTTGTATGATAAAAGAAAGTTATTTTATGAAATTATCGAATTAGTTAAATGCATGAAGGTTACTGCAATTTGTTTAGCTTTAGATTTTTACCCCTAGACATAAAAAATATTCCATTTACCTATAATAACGATTTTGTATGAGGTGAGTAAATTTTAGATATCTAATTACCTAATTCTTATTCATTCAGATGTTCATAGTTTCTTCTGTCTGATTTATGGAGATTTGAATGATTTAATGTTGTTTTTTGGTGGGGGATCGTATTGACGTTACGTTTTATTGATCTTAGATTTAAAAAAATATCTTTTTAAATAAATAGAATTTGTAAATAATAAAGAAATTATCAACTGAAACTAATACTTTGAGATTCCCCTGTTTTAATCAAATGAATAATTGTGAAATTGTTTAGAAATAAGTATGTGTTAAATTTTTTAAATTGAAATTTAAAAATTAAATAATTTCTAATACCAGTTTAACTAAAGTTTGTTGGTAGAGAGTTAGTACCCTCTGTTAATAAAAAACAAAAAACTTATTAAATTTAACATTTTTCTTTACTCACAGAATTTTAAAATTTAAACCCGTCCCTTTGTTAACCTTTTAGGCTCTTAAACCAAATTAGATGCGCAGTTAAAATCATGCTGTCTGGTAACAAAATTTAATTATATATCCACCACCCGAAAATGTATGTGAATTGTATTAAGTTCCTCATTCTCGAACGTTGCTTTCTAGTTTGGTTACATATTGTATTATTATACGCTTAAAAACTTGATATTTTGCCTATTTTTAACTTGTATTTTTAAAATGTTAGCGCTTTTAAATACATTCGAACGATCGGAAAATCTTTTGTCCGAAATTTCTAAAAGATTCGTTTGAAATTTTTATTCAGACCTATAAATTACATCAAAACACTTGGAAAGTATTCAGAATCTAAAAAAAAAAAAATCTGTTCAACAAATCGATATCTACCATATGTTAATATCTACTTCACTTGTGCCTGTTTTAGTACATCATTTTATAGGTGTAGTTATTTTTTGATGCATTGGATTTCCGATCCATTATTTTCTTAATAGATATTGAAATTTACAAATGAATTGAACAAATAAGACATGAAAACACTACCACTAGATTTTTTTTAACTTTGATTTTTTTTTTTTTTTTTTTTTTTTTTAAGACTTAACCTTAACTGTCCACTATAAATTGACTTTTTTTTTTCTTAGTCAAAATTGTGACTTTTTCTTTTCTTGCCACGTTTACAATATTTGTCTATGGTATTCATATGTTTATACCAAAATAATTTAAAGTATTTGACTAGAATGCCTGCTCTTAGATTAGTTTGTTTTGGTTTTGTGTGTGTAGCGTGTGTTTTGTTTTTGTTTTTTTTTGTTGGGGGGTTGTTTTGTTTTTAACCATCACGTCAAAGTTGAAGTAAAAAGTACTTGGGTTTTAAAAATCTTCTTTTTTTTTTTTTTTTTTTTTTTTTTTTTGCAACATGACTTTGTTTGTGATAGATGTAAAAAGAATAAATAAATAAGATAAATAAATAATTCGAAGATTTATCCTGTAACCAGGTTTGGTCGTTGGGGGTGTCACTCATGTAGTGTCTTCGGCAGGAATAGTTTGTTGGAATGTATTCCTCTCTTGGTTTGAATTTTATTTTCGTTCTCCTAGACAGGTTGCCATACCAAGGTTAAAGAACCTATTCTGTCCTTCTGTTTACCAATAGCTAGAGAGAGAATAGTTGGATTCATACCTTTCCCAAGGGTATTAACGATATGTGAAATACAGCCTCGTTCGCTTCTTACATGAAAATTTTACGAACAACATATTGCGGTCTATATCGTCATATTGGTTGAAACTAAAGTGAAATATTTGAATATGAATTGTTGAACTGTTTCACGATTAAGATTTTTCAAGACTATCACTAAAAAAAATTTTTCCTTATGTTATATCCGTACACGTATCGTTCTCCTCAACTCGATGACATGGATTTTTATCTCCTCCTTTTTTTTTTTTTTTTTTTTTCATTATTGCTGTCATTTTATTATACAAGGTTTTCTGTTTTTAGCAGTCAAGGTGTAAAAACTTTTGAAAGTGCAAAAAATAAAGTCAAAAGTAGACTTCCAATAAGCAATCGGTCTGAGTGATCAATAATCTTGCGCTCGCCAAACATCACTTAAGTTGCCATTTAAAGAAAATAAAGTCAAGACTTAAAATTCATAATAAGATTATCAGACCTACGTTTTAAAAACACTAGTAGACCTAATGTACATAAACATAATGCGTTTAGTTATAGCAATTTCTTTGTCACCCAGACGGGGGAACGCCCTTTAACCTCAAGATTTTTTCTTTTAACATAAATTTAGGTGTTTTAATTAATCATATTCAGACCGAAATCAAGTTCTTTTTGCTTATGAATGTTGTCTTCTGACCAAAAATTATCCCCCTGATGAGGGAATAACTGTTCCAGCTATCAATTATCTGACTTTGATACATATACCTACTGACTCGTGGCCAACTTACCAATTAATACTAACAAAAAGCCTTTTTTCTTTTTCTTTTATTATTAATTTTTTTGGTAAGATTTAGTCTTACAAACTGACATGCCTATACAAATCTAAAATGGCAAGTTTCTTTGAGATTGATATGTTCAGGTATATTCAAATTTATCTAAGCATAATCCCTTCCCATGTATCTGTAATGGTTATCGTCGAAGGAATTGGACACGACGATACGAGTTCAAATCCTGGACGAGACTGATTGCATTTCACATAGCACTAATACCCTTGGGAAAGGTATGAATCCAATTATTCTCCCTCCAGCTATGGGTAAATAGTAGGACAGATTAGGTTCTTCAGCCTTGGTGAGGCAACTAGTCTAGGAGAAGGAAAACTCTGAATTCAAACCTGTTAAACTCCGCTTAAAAATTGACTTTGTGTCATATCCTGCCCGAGCGGAGGGGTTGGTAAATATATGATAAATCAGAAGAATTTCTTTCAACTTGTATATCAGGTTTTGATTTCAAAAGTTAATGATAACAAGGTTTTTGAATGAAAATTTTGTTTCTGTTTGTCATGGTTGTTATTCCTTGTAGCCATTTTGGCAAGTGATCAATATAGAAGTTTACCGTTATTGTTACAGTTTGGCAGTTCATTCTTAGAGTCTGTAGAGGATAACAATAATTATTATTATAACTCTTTTGTACTCTATCCAATTACTATTATTGTCAACAACAATAAGTTACCCCCTTCTTCCTGTTAAGACTTTTTCAGTCAAAGTTAGGAATTGGAAGGGGGGAGAAAAGGGAGGGAATGGGGGCGACAATTTTTGTCAACAAATTTTCTATGGTCGATTTTCATGAAGTGGGAATACTTTTAAGCTTTTGTTTAGACATAATTTATTTTTTGAAATTTAGAAACTCTTTTTCAATCTTTTTATTACCAATGAATTGTTCAAAAGTGGATTTAATATAATAAAAATAAAGTTCATGTATGAATTATGTTCATTATTTTGAATTAGTTAAATAGTGGTTTACCGGGCCATTGACCTAATGAGTAGGGTTTCGCCAATGGTCTGGGAGACCGGGGTTCAATCCCAGGTCGTCATACCAAAGACTCAAAAAATGGTACTTGATACCGCCTGACTTAACATTATATGGTAAGGATCATGGGTAAAGTGGAGCAATCCAGGGAATGGAAGCGCCCTCCCTCACACCTCGACGTAGTAGCTATTGAAAAGGGAGCCTTCGGGTCACCCTCGACTAAGGTTGCCAAATTTACTATTAGTGTTTACTTAGTCTCATACAATGTTGAATAAATTGAGCTGTCTGAGGATTTACGGTAGTAACGTTTTTGAAAATCTTTTTTAGATGAAGCATTTGTGTTATTTTATTACTGTTTTTTATCACTAATTAATTAGTAATGAATATTATTTTGGTTTTTTTTTTTAATTATAAGAATGACAAGATTATTTGTACTCAACAATTGAAACTTCTATGACCAAACTTGTTAGGTTCCAACATCATGAAGTGTAAGTTTGAGCCAGAAATCCGTCTCCAACTTTATACTTTACCTTTCTAATCAGATTATCAATCGAGTGTTGTGAATACAAAAATTCCATATAAAATGGAATTAAACACATAATGGTAAAAATATTTCACCTTAAGACTCAAGTTTTTATCTAATTGGGTAATTTTTTTTTTTATTCGGATATTTTTTCTCTCGTGTTTGTGTTGTTTTTTTTTATCTTGTTATTGTTTTTTGTTTGTTGTTTTTTTTTTTTTTTTGTTTGTTTGTTTGTTTTTTCATCATCTCTGAGACACACTCTCCAGAAATTGGAAACCATATATTACAACTAAGTTTTTCATTTTCATGATTATCAGGCAATGCTGTATTTGGAAAATTATGATCCATATGTCATTGGTACATGTAACATACACAATAAAAAATGGGATATATTCAAAAAGATTTGAAAAAAATATATATATATATATACCCTACCGTTTTTAGTTTATCAAATTTTTCTATCATTAATTCTTTGATAACTCTTCCCAAATTTAATGTTTGCTTTATTTTTCAGGTCACATTGATCAGCACAGTCTTGACACAGCTTCAAAATCACATCTACTGCAAAACTGCAAACGTGGGTGCCAAAGTTATAGCCAGTGGATACCAACAGACACTATGGCACCTAACGTAATTAACCGTGAACAAAGTCTTGACAGTAATTCTGACACCTCCTCTCCTACTGAACCAGAGAAGTCTACAAGGAAGCACCATAATCCAATGCCTATCATTGTAATAATGGCTCCAGACAATGCCTTTGATCATCTTCTTCCCGAAGACCCTCAATATTCCTCCTATCCTTACCATTGTTCCCAACAACGTTACTGGCGTTCCAAAAAGGCTACATTCTTATTCTGTATTGTAATCATGGTTCTACTGGCTTTGTTTTGTATTACGATTATAGCCACTACTAATCTCGTTCAGCAAGCTGTTCAATCAGGTCATCATCGGGGACCACAGCCTCTAATCCAGACATCTTGTGGACCTGTGAAAGGAGAGTACCAAGATGGCACTTGGGTTTTCCGTGGAATCCCATATGCTATGCCACCTGTTGGACACCAGCGGTGGAAGCCCCCAAGTTCAAACCAAATGCCAAATGGACGTTGTTGGGAAGAAACCCATCTGGCTACCTCCTACCCCAGTGTTTGCTTCCAAATGGACAGCAAACTTAGCAAAGTCATTGGAAGTGAAGATTGTTTGTACCTGAATATTTGGATGCCACAGAGCTATGATGATAAGAAACCCAAACTTCCTGTTGTTGTTATGATGCAAGGAGAGGGGCAGTTTTTTGACAAAGACACACCACAGAAATCATTCGAATTTAATCAACATTATGTCAACAAAGCCCAAGCAATTTTTGTTAGTGTCAATTATCGGCTTAATGTTTTTGGTTTCTTAGCAACTCAGAATCTCTCTGGAAAACGTATGGAAAATGTCACAGGAAATTTTGGCCTCATGGATCAGATTCTGGCTTTACAATGGATTCAGAAAAATATTGAACACTTTGGTGGAAATTACAGCCAGGTAAAAAATTTTTTTTTTTTTTTTTTTTTTTTTTTTTTTTTTTTTGATCCTCTTAGAAATATTTTCCTACTTATACAGGTATGTTAAGATAGTCCTTGGAATAGAACTTTCACATCAGTCTTTTTTTTTTTTTTTCTTTTCTTTTTTTTTTTTTAATATTATTGGTGGTATTCTCTCTCTCTCGCTCGCGCTCTCTCTCTCTAAATGACTAAAACTTTAGGTTTTACATTACTGAAAACTTATTTCTATGACTATCAAATTTTTCAATGGTTTCAGGGTTGAGATGTAAGTCTTTAAAAAAGATTTTTTTTTTTTTTTTTTTTTTTTTTTTTTAAATCAATTCTCTCCTTTAACTTCTATGCAGTAGAAAGGAATTGCCATTGCAGTTACTAACTTTGACTTCCTGTAGTTTAGGTTTTTTAAATCACTCTCTCATAGTACTATTTATATAATTGAACTTCTCATTATGGTTGATAACTCATTAATTTGATTTCCAAATTGAAATAATCACATTTTTAAACAATCAAATTTTAGCTTGAAATTGGGTTTGTTTCTTTTAAGTATGTACAGCTTGAAAATTATGAATCACACACACACTTGTATATAACACTAATATACGTTTTTTGCATCTACCTAAAAACTTTTTAAACAATTTCTAAGTAGATCCTTACCTGCAAAAAATGTGCTCTTTAAATATTTAGAACCATTACTCTTTATTTCAATATTGTGCCTCAAATGATACACACTCTAAGATAAAAAGCATTTTTCATAAGCCACTCTCTTCCTCCTCTCTATTTAATAATAAAGATTTACAATCAACTTCTTGCAAAATGTTGATTATTTCCATCATTCCACTATCAATGACTTTGTTATAAAAATTTCTCTTAAATTTTGTCTTTCTGTAAACAAAAGCATTTGTTAGAAATTCTAATATTTAAGGATTTTGTTTTGTGTTTTTTTTTTCTTTTTTTTTTTCTTTTTTTTTTTTTTTTTTTTTTTTTTTTGTTTTAGGTGATGAATTTCTCTCTTCCATTTTAGGTAACAGTGTATGGGGAGTCCTCAGGAACAGAGACCATGTTGGGCCTCTTGACCAGTCCGAAGGCTCAAGGGTTGTTCCAGAGGATGCTGGCTATAAATCCAGCTTTTTTACCCATCCAGTCTTTTCCACAAGCTGTCTCTGTCAACAGTGGTCTCCTTTATCATACTGGCTGTCTCATGAAAGTAGAATGTTTGATGACATTGAAAGGAGAAGAACTGATGATGGCTGCTACTGCTCACCACTTCTCAAATCGTAACAAATTCAAACAAATTCTACCTGATCATCACAGTTTATCACTGATCATTGATGGTAAATTTCAATTTTTTTTTTTTTTTTTTTTTTTTTTTTTCAGCAAGATAACCTGATGTTACCTGGTTACCTAGTCAGGTTTTCTGGTTAGATAACCAGACAACATAAGGTTGAGTCTAATTTATGAATTTATTCCAATGTTATATTTCCCTTTCTTTTTTTGTTTTTTAGTTGTTTTTTAGTTGTTTTTTTTTTTTTCTTTTTTTTTTCTTTAGATGAATCATTCTTGATATTTGGTTAGTATAATTTGAAACCAATTTTTATCATTGCCAGAAATGTTAATGAAAGTTAGATACTTAGGAAGTGATTATTTTCCTTGATTATTATTCCCTTAGTTGTAGTAAAGTCATAATTTTCTAAAGAAAATTCTCAGAAATACTAAGATATAAAAAAAATTTCTCAGACTTTTCTTTGATTTGATATCCTAATTTGGGATTTGTCCTTTGTGTTATATTCTGAGTTGTGGGCGAGAAATGCGTATGGTTGCAAAACAAAGAACGTATAGATACTCACAATAACACAGTAATGATGTTATAGAAAATTTTTATAAATAGATTAAGTACAGAGAGTAGAATGGAGAAATATGTTTACAGTTGAAGAATGAATTCAGTGGTAGTAGTTACAAAGTTCATGTACTGTGCTTGTCTCGTGGTGAAGGGATGGGTTTCTCGGAATTAGGACGGCGTTGGTAGCTGCGGCGATCGTTTGATGTATCGGATGACAGGCGCCGGATGGTGCGTAGAATCCTTAACACGGGTCGTGTGAAGGAACAAGTCCGGCTGATGATTATTTGGTCCGTCTATTTATATATTTTTTGTAGGCTCACAAACGGCAATTTTTGTGCCCCGCGGGAAGTGTTCCAATTGGATATTTATTAATGTATTTTTTGTTAATTTATCGCAAACGGAAGTTCTGCGCGGAGCCCATGCGTGAGCGACTAACTTTTCATTTTGAGTTGAGAACTCGAAGTGTTAACTTCCTTTTTTTTTTTTTTTTTTTTTTTTTTTTTTTTTTTTTTTTCCAAATCGAGGCAAGATCTCGTCTTGTAACAGCTCCCCTAGATCTTACCATGATTTGAGGTTGCTATGTTGTTAGTGCTTGCTTGCGTGCGTGTTTTTGTTTTGTTTGATGGTGTGTGTATTATTTATTTTGTTTTTTGGCACATAACGAAGTCTTTAAAGCGTGCTGGGAGTTGCCCTCGTGTTGTTCGTTTCGTTGGGTTTTGGGTATTGTCTCCGGAACTGCAGTCATTTGCGACAAGATGCTCCCCTGACGAAAGTGTAGGGAGTTGTGACAGTGGGTGATGGGTAGGTTGCCGGGGTGGACAAGGAGGTAGGAGTGGTCGTGTCGACGGGTGATTGGGAATTTGGTGAGGTGGGGATAGAGCTGGAGGTGGGGGTGGTCGATGCATGTGTTGCAGGTCATTTGGTCATGGTACGAGTCGACGGACGTGTCCACGGTGAACCCAATGCGTTTCACAGTTTTCGTTTTTCACTTGAACCACCAAACCGTTCGTTTTGGTGACCTCAAAGTCACCTATCCAAGGCAGGTCAGACAAGTGGGCTGTTGCGGATTGCGGTCGGTGGAGTAGCACCTTGTCACCAACTTGTATCGGGTCTTTGAAGATGCTGCGGTTCAGTTTGGCTTCCATTTTGTGGTCAGCCTCGTTGTTCGCCAAGGCGACTCTTTGATGCACCTGTCGGAGCAAAGCGTTTATCTGCATACCGTAAGCACCTGGGTTGTTGTTAACGATGTCTTGGCAGGGGATCTTCGGTAGACCAATGTTTGGTTGGCGGCCGGTGATAATGTAATGCGGGGATGCACCAGTGGCGGTGTTGGCTGTGGCATTCATTGAGGAAACTGCCGATTCGAGAACGTCCGTCCATTCACAGTTTCTGTCTTCGCAGATCATGTAAAGGGCGTTTTTTAAGGTCCGGTGTTGCCTCTCAATGTTCCCCGAGCTTTGTGGTCGCCACGGGCAGTGAAGTTCCTGGGTGATCGGGGTTAGGTCACAAAATTCCTTGTAGACCTCACCAGTGAAGTGGGTTCCTCGGTCGGAGGAGACAATGCGGGGAATCTCGCGGTGACGAAGAAAGAACTGGTAGAGTCCGCGGGCTGCGTCGATTGCGCGGTCTCTGGCACATGGTATGGCCATGAGGTGGCGGCTGAAGCTGTCTAGAATAGTAAGGATGTACCGCTTGCCCTTTGAGAGGGGCATTGAGACAAAATCTATGTAGACAACCTCGAATGGTTTTCCGCCTCTTTTGCAATGACCCGTGGACCAGTTTCGGCGCATGCCGTAATTTCCCTTGCGTTTAGCGCAGGTTTGGCATGACTGAACATACGCCCTGATATCGCGATTTTTGAATTCCCACCAGTAGCTGGATAGGTGTTCCTGCATGCGGGAGATCCCTGAGTGGTTGACACAGTCATGGGCTTGGTGGAGATATTTTGTCCGGAGCTTGTAGGGTACTACCAGTTTTGGTGTGTTTGTAGTATCCCTGATCATCAATACAGATGTACCAGGTTCCAAGTAGAATTGGTGCATGTGCTTGTTATATAGCCCGGTACGATGATCTTTGAGGTCGAGTAGGGTAGCGTCCGGTCTTGGGTTTGCCAACTGAAGAGCTCTGATGATTTTTGAAAGTGTGCCATCAGAGGCTTGTTCCGCTGCAATACCCATGTGGTCAGCTATCTCTTCAACCGGGATGGTCGATGTGGCATGAAACGCGAGGAATGCGTCGATGGCCTGCAGATGATGCTGAATGTTCCGTGTTGTGTGAGTCCCAGGGAGCAGCTGGGAGCTCTTGATTTCGTCCATGCACCAGGATGGAACGTAGATGTTTAGACTGGAGCCTTGGAGTTTGAAGCGCTTCCCTGCAGGTGTGGGGTCTGCCGTAAGCTTGTCCTTGCTGTGGCCATATCTCCGACTGAGCATGTCTGCCCAGACATTCGATTCACCTTCTACATATTCCAAGACGAATTTGTAGCACGATATTTCCTCCTGCCATCGTCGTATCTTCGCATTGTTGAATTCACGTTGATCCAAGTATGTGAGAGATCGATGATCTGTGAGGACGACGAAGGGACGACTACGCAAGAAGTAATCGAATTTGGTGATGGCCCATTTTATCGCATATGCCTCGCGTTCAGTTGTTGACCAGTTGCGCTCCGTCGCGTTAAAGGTGTGTGAGGCCACTGCTATTATTTTCTTTTGGCCGTGTTTATTCTCTTGCATGAGAATGGCCCCACATGTGATATCGCTGGCGTCGGTGGTGAGGGTAAAGAGTCCGGTGAAGTCAGGGAATGAAATGATTGGTGGTGAAGCGAGGCGCTTCTTAATTTTATTGAAAGCCTTGTTGGCCCCTTTGGTCCAGACGAATGTCCGTCCGGGCTTGTTTAGTTCGTTTATGGGGGCCATTAGATTGGAGAACATGGCAGTTCTGATGCTCTCGTTAAGGCATGTCTCAATGAATTGCCGAATCCATACGAGACGTCCGATGAGACTTTGTAGTTCTTTTTTCGTTGTCGGGGTTTCATGTCGATAATGGCGCAGACATATTCGGGGTCGGCCTTGAACCCGTCGCTATTCACGATGCGACCGAGAAATTTAGCTTCGGACGCAAGAAAAATGCATTTTTCTGGGTTTAGTTTTAATCCGAACTTGTGTAGAGCAATAAATAATTGCTCCAGCGCTGTCACATATTCCTCGAAGGTTTTGGCGTGGACAAGATTATCGTCGATATATGACGATATGTTCACGCGTGAGGCCACTGTGTCGAGAGCCTCAGCTATGCATCGAGAGAAGATTTGTCCAGCGGATGTTAGACCAAAGGCCAGACGGGTGTATTGGAAACAGCGTCCTTTCCAAGTAAAGGCCGTTTTATGGCGGTCACGTTCATCAATAACGATTTGCCAATAGCCATTGCAGAGGTCGAGTGTTGAGAAGTACTTGTTACCTTCGCCAATCTTGTTGAATGTCGAGTCAATGGTAGGTATTGGGTATGGGTCGAGATCGACTAAAACCTTGTTGAGGGTTCTTTTGAAATTTGCGACCACTCGAATCTTTCCATTTTTCTTGTGGACGGCAAAAACGGGACTGTTAAATCCTTTAGGGTCGTTGCAAGGTTCGATAACACCCTCACTTGCCATGCGGGCAATTTCCGCGTCAACGTCACCCTCCAGTGCTTGGGCTATAGGGTGCTGTTTTTGGCTCCTGGACTGGCCGTTGGTTGGTATGCGTATGGGCTTGATGAAAGTGCCCCTTCTATTGTCGTCGGTGCCGAGAATGTCCGCATATCTGATGAGTAAATCGGCGGTAGCTTCTAATTCACTACGGCTATGATGGTCTGGAAGCGATAGGCCTACGGTTTGCTTAAGCCAATGGAGTTTTTGGTTGAGAGTCAACCCGTTAGGCGATGATCTAGCTGTGGCTCGTGGTTCCTCATTGGAAATGGTTAGGGCGCCGTGTGAAAGGTTGTGGGTCGGTTTTATCCTTGGATGGAAGGTTGTAGAGAGCGGAACAGTATGTTTTAGCTTGCCAGATGGGAGTGTGCACGCAAGTTCTACTGTGGCTTTCTGGTTATCGATAGTATAGGATAACAGTGAGTGGTGGCCGAGTATGTTCTGACCGATCAAGATGGGAATGTCTGATGTTGTGATCAGTGTGTCGACGTTGCAGAAAGCGGGGGAAGTATCGTCACCCAAGGTAATGTCGCAGGTGAGCTTGCCCAGAATAGAGATGTTCCCTCCGATTCCTTTGACTCGGATGTTGGATTTGGACATGTGTCTTCTTGCATCTTCGGGTAAGCGAGAAATGGGAATGATGCAAGTCGTGCATCCGGAATCCAACATGCCTACACCGGAGAATGTGATGCCGTTGTTGCGGAGGTTGATCTGAACAAAGGGCGATCGGAGATCAGGTTGGATTTGAACGTTAAATGTGTGATGATGCTGAGTGGATACATGGACCTGGGAACGAGTCATCACATCTCGTTTGGTCCCAACCAAAAATCCAGTTCGTCGAAGCGCGTCGCGTGTTCATGGTTGTGCTGATCGCTATCTATTCCAGGTAAACCGGTGTCAGTGGTCGCTATGTGTGCTTGAGCATGAGGGGGGTGAAAATATGGGCACCTGTTGCCCTTAAAGCATGCGCGGCCTCGTAAAAAGTTTTTGCACATTGCTTGTTGGCTGGGTTGGCCAGCGCTTCTTTGTGCCCGGTTGTGCTTCATGTTGTAGGTGGGGGCGGTTCGACTTTTCCAGTCAACAATGGATGGGTTCCGCCTGTGGGTTTGCCGTAGTTGCTTGTTCAGATCCAGCAACTGTAGCTGTACGTCGGCTAGTATCTTGTCACTTTCAAGGCTACGAGGTTTGTCAGAGTGTGTAGGTTGGCTCGCCATCAGCGTAGTGGTTTCAGCGGTGGTGGTGATGTCCGTTTTGATACCACGATCAAGATAGCGTTGCGCATCGCTGAGTAGTGTCTGTCCATAGTTTTGACGAGGTGTGGATAAATGTTAGGTGTCCATGCCTTGATCTTTTCACTCATGAGCAAGGCCCCCATTAGGGAAAACGCAGTTTCGGCCGTCATCTCAGCATTTTGTCTGTCCGACTTGAATTTTGCCGTGATGTGGACTGTGGCCTCTCGGATTGTGTTTTCAAGTCGGCCTGCAAAATCAGTGAGTTTCTCTCCCTCGTGTCGCTGAAGGTCCCATGCTCGGCTTAGGTACTGAAAGTTTGTCATTTGGCTCCCGTGGGTGGATATAAGGTAAGCCTTTAGTTCCTCGAACGTGGACGTAGGCTGTCTTGAGTCCTCCATCTGCTGGAAGATGCTTTCGTTCAGTAGTTGCTTTGCCAGCTTGACAAACTCCTTCTCCATTGCAGGATATTCCCTTAATTCTGGCTTAACATGTATGGTGTAAGCCTTATTAAGGTCGGTAATGAAGCGGTTTACATCGCTGCCCGGTTCGAAGGTCCGGATGGATTTTGTGGCGTCCCGAAGTGACTGCTGTCGCAATAGAAGCTCATAGTTTGTGGTGTGTTGTTGCAATGCGTGCGATCGATCGTGTGCGGTAGTTTGCAGAGCAGTTAAAAGTTCATGGAGGTCTGTTTTCAGTTCACTAATGATTAATTGTGCTTGTGGGTTATCTGCCGGCTCCATGTCAATTTTCGTTTGGAGAATCGCTGCTTTTTGCTGTTTTATAAGTTCCAAGATTTCTGATCGAGAAAGGCCGGAGTATTCCATACTTGTTTTGCTGCACGCTTGACACCAGTGTTATATTCTGAGTTGTGGGCGAGAAATGCGTATGGTTGCAAAACAAAGAACGTATAGATACTCACAATAACACAGTAATGATGTTATAGAAAATTTTTATAAATAGATTAAGTACAGAGAGTAGAATGGAGAAATATGTTTACAGTTGAAGAATGAATTCAGTGGTAGTAGTTACAAAGTTCATGTACTGTGCTTGTCTCGTGGTGAAGGGATGGGTTTCTCGGAATTAGGACGGCGTTGGTAGCTGCGGCGATCGTTTGATGTATCGGATGACAGGCGCCGGATGGTGCGTAGAATCCTTAACACGGGTCGTGTGAAGGAACAAGTCCGGCTGATGATTATTTGGTCCGTCTATTTATATATTTTTTGTAGGCTCACAAACGGCAATTTTTGTGCCCCGCGGGAAGTGTTCCAATTGGATATTTATTAATGTATTTTTTGTTAATTTATCGCAAACGGAAGTTCTGCGCGGAGCCCATGCGTGAGCGACTAACTTTTCATTTTGAGTTGAGAACTCGAAGTGTTAACTTCCTTTTTTTTTTCTTTTCTTTTCTTTCTTTTTGTTTTTTCAAATCGAGGCAAGATCTCGTCTTGTAACATTTGCTTATGACTTTTCCCTAAAACCTATGGAACTTTTAACAGCAATAATTAAGGAAAATAATCATTTCCTTTAAAATTTCAGGCAATGATAAAAAGGATTGTTTTAATTTTTTTTTTTTTTTTTTTTTTTTTTTTTTTTTTTTTGTCACAACTATTTGATATTATTACTTGTGCATGTAAAATGCAATCATAAATCTCTCAGTCCAGTTAGCTGGGGCTGTAGAATATTCTGACTATATCTCTACAATGGGGTAAGACCCCTCCCATGAATGTCCTAGATATGACGCTAAACCATCTGATGGTGAGGTTCTAGTTCTAGAGATTTGAAATATAGAGTACCCTTTCATTGCCATTAAGTTAGGGTCCTATCTATAGATCAAATAGAACTATTTAATCATTCACTATACTCAAAACCATTTACCTATGTGAAAACGAATGAATAATGTTGAATAGAATTATCAGTGTTATATAGCAATACTTGAAACCATTTAGTCCTTGGTGTGACATTAAACTGCTTTTCATGGTGAAGACCCTGTCTTGGAGTTTGGGAATGTAGAGTACCCCTTCATTACCATTTTTCTCAGGTCAACTCTGAGTCAAAGCGGTAGTACCTGTAAAGGGTCCCATCTATTTAATCATTTATTATAGTTGAAACCATTTAACTGTGTGTGAACAAATGAATAACATTGAATAGAATTACTAGTGTTAAATAGCAATGCCTGAAACAATTTAGCTGTGCGCTAACAAATGAGCTCTGGCTTGTTAAAATTGCTACTTATAAACCATTCATTTTACAAATTTATATATATAAATTTGATTTATATGTATAAACAGAATCTGGGATTAAATAACCATCAAGAGTTGATATGGTATAAAACACAACCAACTAACTATAAAATCTGTCCACAAGACAAGTTTGTCTTGCCAGGGACTTATTCTATATTTCCAACCCAGTTTTCTAATCATAACATGATATTTGAATAGTTCCAAATAAAAGTAACTAAATTCAGTATGAAATAAGTTAAATGAATACTGGATATATATTTTAATAATCCCAATAAATTTTTTTTTCTTGAGTTGGAGTGGATCGAAAATACCTTCTTTTTTTTTTTTTTTTTTTTTTTTTTTTTTTTTTTTTTTTTTAACTTTCTTATAAAAACCTTGAAACTATGACTTGTCTCTGAAATGGACATGTTTATAACATTTTAAGATACTTCATAAATTGTATCTGTAATCTATATATCACTAAACTTTTCATTTTGTTAATGTCAAAGAATTATTTTTCTTGAAGCAATACACTTAAAATGCTCTTAGAAAATATAGCAATTTCCAGTCTAAATTGCAAGCAAATGATAATTTTGAACTGCTAAACAGATGTATTATCATCATGGACCACTATTACAATGGGAACTCAACAATCTGCCGAGTTTTATCATATAAAGTTTCAATTTCTTACTATAATAAAACTCGCTTTTCCTTGATCTTTTTTTAAATCTTTATATTGGACTGAAATTTCCCCTTAAATTTCTTTGAAAGAAAACTGAATTATCTATCTTTTCATCTCTCTAATACATTTTTGGTATGTATATAGAAAGTCCCACATCCTCAAAATTGTATTTTCTATATTGATTTAATCTTTTTCAGGCCAAACATTGGTGAGTGATGTTGATGCTAAAAAACAAATCAAAGAAAAAGGACCAGAAGTTCCTGTCATGATTGGTAATTTTTTTTCTAAAAATATTTTTTTATAAGATTGCACAATCA
The DNA here is from genome assembly GCA_963585895.1 of Sepioteuthis lessoniana. Taxonomy (NCBI): domain Eukaryota; kingdom Metazoa; phylum Mollusca; class Cephalopoda; order Myopsida; family Loliginidae; genus Sepioteuthis; species Sepioteuthis lessoniana. Next base: position 68,858,284 of record OY757909.1, read on the forward strand.
AAATACAGGGTGTTTCAAAACAGATGCAACCCATTAAGATGATAATGATTTATTACTGAGACGAGCATAATGGCAGTTATTGGAACACATCTTGTAAAAAAAAAAAAATGCATCCTTTGAGCTAGACATTTAATCAATATTTTTGTTTTGTTTTTTTTTATTTATCATATCAGCTTCCAGGACATGCAATCTTTTGAGTTTATTGTCTCAGAAATAAATCATTATCATATTAATGGACTGCATCTATTTTGAGACCGTTTTTGAATGATTTTGTCTCCAAATAAGTAGTGACACAAAATATTTTTTCCTCTTGTCCAAGGCATTGTGATAGAGGATTAATACTTGTTATAGTATACTATTTTCAAATCTGAAACAAAAAATAACACATTATTAGTAGTCACATGGGTCCCATGTATATTGAGACACCCTATATTGTCATTAGTAGAGTTATTATCAGTTGCTTGGCCCCATGTATTTTGAGACACCCTGTACATCAAAGCAAATACACAAACTAACAAACATTTTAGTTCAAAAGTTTGGGGTTTTTTACTTGATAAACTATTTACATTTTTTTTCTTTAATACTTGAAACATATTTAAAAACTTTCAGTGCAGCACATTTGAAAACAAATTTAATGGCTGGAATGCACTTTTGTGAAGTATATTGCACAAGTGTGTCTATTAGAGAATCATTTATTAACTGATACTTCTAAAAAATGTTTTACTAAAGTTTTAGAAGTTAATTTGTTTTAATTATAAACCCAGGGTACATTGAACAAGAGGCACTTGGTGGGGGTAGGGGGATTATAACACTCGGAACCTAAAATTTTAAAGTAATAGGCATCCCACCCTCCCAAATTAAGCATATTTGGGTGACTCGAGTTTCTCTCAGCACAAAAAGAGTTAAAGCAAATTTTAACTATCTGTACATTGAAAATCAGAAAAATGATTGGCATTGCTCAGTAGTTAACACATTTTTACATTTAGAATAGAATTATTTAATATGTATTAAATTAAGTTTTTTTTGTTTTTTGTTTTTTTTCTGTCAGGGTTCTCCAATTGGCACATTCCATGCAGTGAGGTGCATCTTGAAGGAAATTTCATGAGTGTTATTCAATCCAAATTTCATTTGAATGCTCAATCAGCAGAAGAGATTATCAAGATGTATACTCAAAAGAATAGGAGCAGTGCTGAAATTATAGAAGAGATGTTTTTTGACATCAAAATGTGCCGGGCCCAAAAACTGCTCTCAAATGCCAATTTTCCTGTCTATTATTCAATCATTCGTCCACATTCATCCATCCAAGAGACTCAGAAAGACAATACCTCCACATCACAATCATCAGACACCAACAACACAGTCTCCCTTATAAAATGTTCCAAACAAAGTGATAAATATGCATACAGCCTCTTCTTGTCCGAACTCCAACAATTGTGGAAAGAAGGATTTTCACTTATTAAAACTGGACAACCCTCAACTAGCAAAGTACCAAACACAACAGCCCTGATTTCTAACAATATGATCACAATTGAAGCCAATTACCATCAGCGAGAGTGTGCCTTTTGGTCCCAGCATAAAATTGTTTAAAAGAGAACTTGATGGTTCAGAATATTGAGATGAAAATTACATTGATGAAACTTCATGGCTTTCATTGATTACAAATAGTCACAGCTTACCATTTTGGCCATATCTTCCATAGAAGCTCCAACAAAAAAGGTCAAAATATAAAATATTTTTAGGCCAAAATAAAATATTTCAAGCAGGTTTATGGATGTATCTTTGAAATGACCTATGAATTTTTAAAAATACCAAAGTCCATCAATTATTCATTTGTTGATTTGAGCAAATTGAATGAAATGGAAACCTGCTGGGATGGTGAAGAGTTAATACAGAAATTACATCAGAGGAAATGAAAAAAAAATCTGTTTAAAATTTTATCAATGTTTCCATTTAAACATTAGAAACTGCCAACTATTGTTACTGTCTTGTAATGCAAAACAGTTGTTTTTGTTTGTTTTTGTTTTTTTTTATTTTGTTTTTTGTTTCCTCCTAATGTCACAACTGAGTCTGTTAAAGGTTTCATGACAAACTTAAAAAAAAAAAAAAAACAAAGGTGTGTTTTTTTTTGTTTTTTTTTTTGTTTTTTTTTGTTTTTTGTCTTTTTTTCCTGTCAAAAAGAAAAAAAGCGATAAGCTTGCAAAGCTGTGATTCTTCCCTTCAGTGGGTGTTGATGTCCAGTCATTCCATTCCAATCAAAATTGGTTTTATGTCACTTGTTGATGCTTAAAGATATTGCCCTTCACTTTCAACATGACAAAAAGGTTTGGAGATGGCACTAATCAAGAATGATTGATTCGGTTTGGCCTCTGGCCAACAAATTGACATTGAATTTTTTTAAAACAAATATACTTGACTGTTTCATTTTCTCTCTGCTAACAATATTTGTATCCTCTTTTTTTTTTTTTTTTTTTTTTTTTTTTTTTTTTTTTTTTTTAAATTGGATACTAAATTATGGAGATGGTGTGATGGTTAATGATCTGCTTACAGGGAAAAATGAACCATTTAGTTTGTGAATTTTATAAATCCACCATATCTAATGAAGAATTGTTTATTCTTAAACAAAATGAAATGCTTTGTTGATGGTGAAGAAATTTGTATCATTTCCCTTGCATCCTCCCTGCATATTTGAAATTTGTTAAATAATAAAATATTGAAAGCGGATTTTGGGGAGAGTATTTGTGGTCGTTTGGATTCATGATATTTATTTATTACACTACAAAATGAGAAGAGGAGCATGTTGTCTCTCCTTGTTGAAAAGGGAACTCCCCCCCACATACACACACATTTCTGTCCACTACCCTCTACCTATTTCCCTACCTCTTTCCCAAAGAACCATTCATAAGTCAAGTATTTTGTGACTTTGCTTTCAACTTGCTAGGGATGCAAACACTTGTATTGAATCTTGTCTTGAAACCTGCCATGATATTATTTTTTAATACTTTTACTCATCTTATTTTAAAAGTGGATCCAATTTTTCAAGTGTTTTGCCAAAACGTAAATTGTCATTTGAAGAGACGAGAGATTTACATTCCGTATTTCAAAAAATCCTGCAAGTTTTGCACTTTAGTGTTCTTAATTGATTTGAAGTGATGTTAACAAAAAAGCTGAAAAAACTTTCGAAGTCATTTCACTTTTCTTTTTTGAATTTTATTAAATGAGTTTTTTAATTGTTTGTGGGTTAGTTCAAACCAATTTCCTCATCTTACTCCCCTCTAACTTGTACTTTCTTTGGGTGTCTATTGTGTTCTTGAAGTTATTCCATCTTGTACTGTTGAGAGAAGTGTCCCTTTTCCTAGGTGTCTGTATGTCCTTAGGACTCAAGACTCCCAACCCTTTCACCTAATGACCTCTTGTGGAACGTTGCATACACTCACATCTTTCAGACTATACCTACGGAACTCCAAATTCATTTGTTCTTACAATACCTGGTCTACAGCTTAAATTTTTTAAGCATATTAATATTCCTCCCTTTTTTTTTTTTTTTTTTTTCTTTTTTTGACAAGGCTCTTTCCAGTTTATTATGTTATTCCATAAAGGTTGGTCTATCCTCACTTGCTCCTTGTACATGATGTTAAAGTGTCTCCACATGTTGCAGCTTTTTATTGTTTACAGTCTTAATGTTCAGGAGCAGCTGGTCTATTCCTTGTACTCACTGCCACAACTGCATAGAATGTTGTATACACAATTCTTGGTCGTGTCTACTCCCACCCCCAGTAGCTAGTGGATTTTTACTTCAATGAGGTATCCATTGTGTAGGAATGCTTTTTGAATACTGACTTGATATTGTATGGACATGGTCTGAATTTTCACCACCATACCTCTGATGTCTGGTAGAGGGGCTATTGCCATTTTTTTCTTTTTTTTTTTTTCTTTTTTTTTTTTTTAATATGGCAGTGTTGAGAGGGTTTCCGAGCTCATTTGTCTGGTGGTGGTCACTGCTGATATTATGTTCGCAGGCTCATTGTTTCGTTGGAGAGTGTCCTTAATGCTGGTCATCTCTCATTTGTGTCTAAGTCACTACACACATACTGCCCAATGTTACAAGCAGAAAACAATCTTTTTATATAGGTATTTAGAAAACTTTTAGATGACATTTGCTGAATATTGGTTTATAGCATATGAACGTCCTGACTCTGTATTCAGTGCAAGTCATTATTAATACAACCAGGAAGACTAATTCTCTGGGTTTTTTTGTTTTTTTTTCCCCAATAGTGAACTTTTCGGAGGGTCTTATGTTATTTCCATGGTCTAATGACACTTTCCATCATCCTATGAGGCTAGACTATGAAGGTGGATATTCAAAGTGTACTTGTGAGGGTCATAAACAATAAAGAGGAGGAAATAAAGTTAAATCCAACCATTTCAGTTTTATTTTCCATCACTAAATGCACAAAAAGAAAAACCTTTAAACAAGCTTTGTTCTCTTTTCTGGTTTTAAAACTTTAGGTTTTCAGCTCCAAGTGTGTGTGTGTGTTTGTTCGTTCATGTGCATATGTATATGTATTTATATGTATGTATATGCTTGGAGATATGATTCAATGGTTCTTATCAACCACAACAAAATAACAATTTAACTTTTCTCTATGAAATTTATTTCTACTGAGATTTAATTGTTAAAATTTATGAAAAATTTATTGCAATTACATGAAAAAGTATGAAACGGTTTGTCTGCTGGTTTTACAAGAATTCAAGAACCATTTTGTTTTTTCTTCTCTCAGGATATAAAAATGAAATTTCCTTTTAATAAGACAAGTTGAAATGAACTCAGAGAAATTTACTTTCTCATTTCACTGTTGATAATTTATACCTGGATGGGATTTTAGAAAATGAGAGCTATATCTATAAAACCTGCCCTTGATTTTTATGGACACTAGTTTTTTTTATTTTAATCTTACCAATGGTTTTTTGGAAGTTTTCAAAAAAGGAAATTCAAGGAATTGGAGAAATTCTCATTGCATAATTCTTGAAGAGAAGTGAAATGTAAAGTTTACAGAATTTAATAGATTAATTTCAAATATTTATTCTAAAACTTCCATTCAATAAAATCTGGACTTTGAATCAAAAAAATGTAACTGAAGAGCGAACTGATATTTAAAAGATTGTTAAAAATTTCTTGCTGTTTCTCCTAATTTGAGAAAAAGCATATCTGTTAAAGATAAGTAGAGAAAAATCTTGATTGTGCCAACTGAAAATGATTAAAGAAAGTACCATTTTAGTCTGGGCTTAAAAGTGTGGCACGGGTAACCTGAAGTCTGACCCATTTACCAAAACTTTTGTTCCTCTGGTAATACCTACATTGGAAAAATAATGTAAAAAAAAAAAAAATTGGCTTCAGATTACCCTTACCTTGCCTTTAACCTGAACTAATTTGAAATTGTTTTTTTTATTTTTTGTTTTGTTTTTAACTGTACAAATTTCAGAGTCAACTCGCATTCTTTAATAGCCCCCTTCCCTGCCCAAATGTTTTTTAAACAACTAGTCGAACTTTTTTGAAAGAAAGAAATAATTTTAAGTCAAGATGAAAGAAATTTTTTTTTTTTTTTTTTTTTTTTATTAGTTGAAGGGAACAAGAGGCTATCTAAATGTTTTCAAATGCTGGAAGTGACCCTTTTGTTTTTATTATTGGGTTTCAGAATAAATATTGAAAACCTTAGAATTTTTCATTTGATATTTCATGTATTGGAAACGGAAGAATTTACAAGTTTAATATGTTAATTTGGGTGGGTAACTTGTTCTCTTCTAACAAGAACAGTCTTTCATTCATCAAATCCTTAATTTATCAGTTCAGTTAGTTAACTGATCTTGTGCAATCTCCCTCTCTCTCTCTCTCTTAACTTGCACCATTATTAATATGCACACTTGAGTGCAGCACACATCACTTTGAAATGCCACTAAATTGTATAAATGTTCAAGTAACATTATTTCCTTTGTGTTAAGTGAATGACTTAAAGGCTAGAAACTGTTCACTAAGCCTTGAGAAAGTCTTTCACACTAATTTTTTTCTGCTTTTAATTTCTTCCTTAAACTGTTATACTTGAGTGAGATGTTTGTAAAATCCTGTCTGCAAACATTATTTTAAAGGTGTACACATTTGCTAAAATATATATATAAAAAAAAAACATTGCCTATAAAAAGGCTAAGTTTTAACTGCTACTCTTAATTTTTTTTATTTCTTAATTCTTGTCCCTTTTTTGTTTTTTGGGGTTTTTTTAATTTTTTTTTGTTGTTTTTTTATAAGAAATTGTTGTATTTCAAATTCATAGCAGATATATCCAAAGAAACATTTTTATGTCTATTTTGACTTATTCTGATCAATGGTATGTCCGCTCCCTTCAACCCAGCCCTTTTTTTTTTTTTTTAATCTTTCTCTTCAAGCTAACACTGACTTGGCTGCTACTGATATCTAATGAGCTTCTCATTTACAAAGGTCTGTGCATAGACTCTGGCCGAAGCGACAGATATACCTGCATCAATAAAAGTATCCTCCCAATCATCTGTGTCAAATCCTGTTCACAGTGCCATGTACAAATATAGGCTAGATAGATATTAGACTTAATATCGCTTTGGCAACAAATAAGTTGGTGATCATCTTCATTGTTTACCCACAGAGCTTCATTAACAGGTATATTCATAAAGGACAAGGAGAAACACTTCTACATATTACATTTTTTTCCTCAAATCCATCTTTTCAAATATTTAATGGGCTGTACATGATCTTGTCATTTTCTTGAATAATTGTTGTATGAAATTAGGTTTTATTCACTTAAATAAATCTGACAAATTTTTTCACCTCTAGGCCTCTCATATTGCAATAGCCACTTTTAATTGGGTAAACCTACACATGGTAGGTATATATAAAAAAAAAAATTAATTCTGATGTATACAAAAGAAACAGCTTCCTTCTTCTGACTTGGCAAGATTAACATTAAACCTAACCTTAAAAATTAGCACCTGTCGATAATAATGTACATTTTTTGTTTTAGTAGGTAAAATTTTTTTCCTCCCTTTTGTTAAAAATGACAAAATGATCCTCTATTTTTGCATGTTTAACATTTAACAGAACAAGTGTTATTGTCATAATTCTATATTATAAAAAAAAAAGAATCAGATTAATTTTGTCCTAAAATATACTACAAGACGGGATTAAATAATTTCAAGAAACTGATGCTAAAACTTAGATAAGTTTTTGTTTTTGATACACTCACTTTTATCATAATTCATAGCAATTCTTAAATTCGTTTCAGATTAATACAATTAACATGAAATTCATTTTGATTCTCTCATCAAAAATAAAATCAAATTCTGACTTTTTTCTGAAAGAAAATTAATCTTTCTAACAAAATTGACTGATTTGAACATGTAATTAAATTGAATTGATTGACTATTTTTGCTGTGGAATGAAATTAAGACCATCAAAACTTGCATAGAAAGCTGTTAATCTATCATTCCATCTAATGACAAAATGATATCTTTTTCTTTTTTTTCTTATAAACAAACACATTAGTGTTTCTATATTTAGAAGCACACATCCCCCTCCAATATATTATGACGGCCTCTGTATTTATAATTGGCTTCAAATTACTAGTGTGTCTCTGTTCTTAATGGTGTAAAGATACAATTCATTTCTAAACTACTAAATGCTGTGATCTGCTTAGCTGTGATCTTCACCCCCTTCCCATCCTTTCAAAAATCACCACCTCAGGGCCCCTTTTTTTCTTTTTTATCATAAAAAAAAACTACATGTGGGAGTACACAAAGTAACAGAGGTTAGTATACTTGTATTTGAAAAAAGTGCTACATATTTATGTTCTTTCTCTAAAAACATCAATGTTTATGGTCTAATAGCTTTATCACTTTACTAATGTCTTTCAGTTTATCAATTTTTGATTTTTCCATCTATAAAATCTTTTTCGTTTTTTCCCCACTCTTTCTATGTCCTAAATACTTACAGACAAATAATTTCAAAAAAGTCTAAGAACTTTTTTCTAACCAAAATAAAATATTTAAATTTAGCATTTTGCAATAACACTTGTACATTTAAAATGTAATACATGCATTCAGTGTTTTGTTTGTTTTGTTTGTTTTGCTTTTGTTTCTTTTTTGGGGGGTGGGAATAGGTGCTTTTCCCCCACCCCACCCCTACCCAAAGACAAATGTAATCTTGGCCTGTTGTAAAGTTTTGTATACATCTTGTAGACATAATTTGTTTTTCAAAAGAGAGGTTAAAAAAACAACCAGCTTCTAATGAAGATCAAATATCTCCTCTAGTCATCACTTATTAAGCTTAGCTTATCACAAAGCCAGAAGTTTGAGTACCCAGTGAGAATTGAGCTATACTTTACATATAGTTACCAATTCTATTAGATGTATTTTTAATTCTAAAATAAATGCTGTAATTTCTGCCTTTACCATAAATGACTTTAACAAAATGCCAAGATATTATTTACAACTTATTTAACATTCATCTTAAACCTTTATATATGTATACATATATGCGCTCATGTCATATTTGTCCACCTCTTTGTCGTTTGATTTACATTCACACTGAGTTTTTTTTGTTTTTTTTTTTTTTTTTTTTTTAAACTGTTCTGTAATGAAGAACCCATACCATCATTGTATAACATATATTTCTCTCTCCTCTCTCACATTCAAACTGAAAGGTTATTTATTGACTTCTAAGAATTTTTTTTTTGCAATTCTCCATTATTGACCAAATGAAATGAATTCAAACTTCCACATTGACTTTGTGTACTTATTGATATTTTAGTCACAAAAATAAACACCGGTTTTAAATGAATTGTCAGTTTATTTGTTGTTTTTTTTTTTAATTGTATTGCCTGTCAAAAATAATGGATTAGTTATATGGACATCAGCATGTCTACCTAGGATCAAAGTGTAGCATCTGTGTGCTCTGAGTATTGAAGTTATGTTTGAACAGCAAAGAAAAAAAAATTATGTTGAATCAAATATTTAAATCCGGACAGGATTCATTTGTTAATTCTATGTATCTATTTGCTTTTGTATGACTTGTCCAATTTAGAAAAACAAAGAAACGTACAGAAAAAGTAACACTTCATGATTTTTTTTTTTCCCCTCTCCTTAAGAACTCAACTGTTCAAGGTTTGTTTTGCATGTAAAATACTGGGCCCAATGTTATCATTCTGGCCTATAACATATTTACAGGGCTTTTGAATTGATTTGTCCTCTGCCTTTAATCCTATTTTTACCTGTAGATGATCAATATATGTGCACTAACATGAGGGCGGGGGAATGATTATTTACATATTGATTGTCACGTCAATCTAGAATTGGTTTCATACCTTAATTTGAAGGTTGGGACTTATAAAATATTCAGATGAAAATATTTGAGTTAAAATTCAATACCTCTTCAAAAATAGAATTAGGAAAATGTTTTGTATGTATGTGTGTGTGTGTATATATATATATATATATATATATATATATATATATATATATAATTTTTAGTAGTATACGTACTAAACTCTTATAAACAAGACACACAGATATACCTTCATCCAAGCAGTTTAACAAACAATTATATTGGCATGATGGTTAGTGTTTGCCAATGGCTCAGGAGACCTGGGTTCAATCCCAGGTCGAGTCATACCAAAGACTCAAAAAATGGTACTTGATGCCTCCTTGTTTAACCTTCAGCAATATAAGGTAGGGATAAACTGGAGCAAGCCAGGGAATGGAGTAGCGCCCTCTCCTACACCTTCGTGTAGTACCTATCAAAAAGGGAGCCTTCAGGTCACCCTTGATTAAGGTTGCCGACTTCACTTACTTTACTTATGTACATAAAAGCTCACACGGTTTAGTTTCTTTGTTTTTGTGTATGCATTGTTTTGTTTTGTTTTTTTTTGTTTATTACAGGTTATACCTGACAATTAAAAATATTTTTATGTTCCTAAATATCCCTTGTGTAGCATAAAGACAAATAGACCAAACTGTTTACACTACTCAAAATTTGTTTATACAAATCAGAAAAATCTAAAACTACCCATTTGTAAAAATCCTTTTGATTCTAGCAAGACATGGCTTTTAGAACCAAATATTTCATTTTGTTTCTTTGCATGTCAACTTTCAAAGCCATCCTTGTTGAAGGACAGTAGTGGTATCCCATAGCTTGGAAGATATGTGATTTGATACTCTTCCCAATGGTTATGTCTAAATTTCTGAGAAGCTCAATAATTTTTATTACTTAGAATATTTCTCTTAAAAATTGCAATATGAGCTAAGGTTTTAAAAAAAAAATTAAAAAAAACAAACTTGGGATATTCTTCTCCACGATCATGAGTGGGAGAGACATTAGATTTATAATTCCTAAAAATTCAATAGCAAGCACACATGATGCAGGGGATAAGGTGCCTGATTGGAAATTACTTCTGAGTGAAATCATCTTGCAGTTGCAGGTTTAATCCCAACAATAGGTAAGGAAAACTTATAACTTAACTCTTGTGCCTGGTGATGATTATTAGAATAGTCTCCCCTCGTAGTTCAAAAAAAGTTTGGTTAGAGATTCTGTGTGGGCTCTTGACTTTGATATGAAACACCTGAAGAAGGCTGAGGGACGTAACAGCAGAAACGTGAGTATAACAATAAAAATAATGTCAATAGTTTGAATATTCTAAATGATAACTATTATCAAGCTTCATATCCGAAATTTAGATAAATGCTATTGTTGTTTGATCTGATGAGGCAATTTGTTCCAAAAATATATTACTCTATTGGTAATGAAAAAAAAATTTGATGGATTAGTAGACTTAGTTTTTGAAATATATCTTGACAGTAACTTTAATGTTTGAAGAGAATTATTAAAAAAATATCTACCATAATTAGAAATTCTATTGTTTTGAAAATTTAAATTAAACCACCTCTTATTCTTCTCCCTAGTAAAGTAGTAAATCCTAATTTTGCCAATTTCCCATGTGACTGTAATCTTTTACTCTTTTTATTAGTTTTGTCCGTCATTTTTAGCATTTTATTTATTAAAAACTTCCATGACTAAAATTAACCAAATGAGGTCATGTTGCAATATGAAATTTAAATGATGCGAAATGTTAGTTTTATTTGTTGCAATCAGTTTGGGTTCTACTGGACGCCTGGCATTTGAGTTAGGCAGCAACAATGACAAACATAGATTCACATTGCATGAGACCTTTGGGTTAAGTGAATCTATGACCAGCAAGGTATCTTGGCTTCGTGCTAGGAGACTTAGCAATGGCTAGAATAGTTCACATTGTTCCGAATGAATCTATGATCAGCAGCACACGAGTTTCCCCCTCCCCTAAATCCCCACTATAAAAAAGACCTTGTGTCAAATCCTGCCAGGTGGGAGGCCCGGATAATTCACCTATCATTTGGAAAAGGGAAAGAGTCTTAGTTCAAGGGAGAACACTAATATCCTTTTCTATTTAGAAAGTTATCTCCCTTGAGGCAATATTTTGTTAATATCTATTTTAATGATCTTATGAGTTGAAGAGCAAATTAGATTATAAAGATGATCTTCAGTGAATAGATATATCTCTGTATGTCCGATAAAGAATTCAAATTTTCATTAATATCTGTAAATAAAAAAATAAAAAAAATTAAAGATAAAGATTTTTTTTTCTTTATAATAATCATAATTTCAATATTTATACAGTTGTATTTCTTTAATCCAGTGCTCCTATCTTGACTGATTGTTTGAAATGCACTTTATAAAACAACTCCTTTATAAAATGCACTTTATAAAACAACTCCTTAAACCAAGGCTATAAAAAAAAAATCTAACAAATGTTTAGAAACAGGTCAAAACACTGTAACAATTTTCAATCTCTATTTCAGCATAAAATTAAAGTTATTTTAATTTTTTCTTTAATCCAACCAAATGAAATCATAAACAAGTAACTTTGATGGTATTTACATGCATGTAATCTATATTATAAATTATATAAAAATTATATTCTAGTTTTCTCGATAAACTGCTAAAATCATTTGAAATAATTATTTGTATATATCAGATGTTTTTGCACAAAAAATTTTATGCCACTACAGAGGAATAGCCATTGGAATGTGTTTATTCATAATTTTGTTTCTCCTAGTGTGAATACTACGTGAATGTTTTGTTTCAAAACAACTATAAATTTTTATTTTTAGTCTATAATTACATTATGTAAGGAGTCAATTTATTTTCTAGAAATGGACAAATCTCAATCATAGCAAATTATAAAGATAAAACAGTATTATCAATTTTTAAGCTTCTTTCACTTCATAATTGTTATATTAATGGGGGTAGGGCTTTTTTCTCAACATTTTTTATAATTTACAACAGTTGATTAAACTCTTAAATAGCAGCATTTAAAAAAATCTATTTGAGATATGAATTCATATTCAAAGCCTTGAAAATTCATTTGACATGTTTAGAAGAAACAAGATGAATGAATATAATTTGTCTAAATTTCTGAGATGAAGCTTGTCCGTCAAAGACATATGATAAAAATCACACAGTGAAATCATCTAGAAGTTACAGGTTCAGTCCCAATAGCCAGTAAGACTAACAAGGAATACTTACAATAACATAATACTTGCACCTGGTCATGGTTAATAGAATTGGAACAGTCTATCCCTGTGGTTCAAATAAAGGGTTTAATTTGAGATTCTGTTCGATATGTCCCTTCAGCCTTCTTCAGGTGTTTCATATCAGCCAAAACACTGTGAGTATAACAACAAGGGTGAGATCAATAGTCCGAATATTCTAAATAATAATGAATGAATATAGTTATAATTTAGATTTGAACTTTGCATCCCAAAAGGGTCACCATAGCCAAATTTGTCTATGTACATGTATTTTATATGAATTCAAATCTCAAGTTCCTCCCCACACTCCAATATATTAATTTTATCTAAGGAAGTCAAACTAAGTACATAATTTATGATACATCTTTTCAGTGTAATTAGATTTTAGATCTGTTAAAATCCTTGGTATACTAAGCTAAAAACTTAATTATCATTTTTTTTTTTTTTTTTGTATTTTCATTCAGGTTTTGATTTCAAAAGTTAAAAATGAAGATTTTGAATAAAAATCTTGTCATTTCTGTTTGTCATGTTTGCTATTCTTGTTATTCCTTGTGGCCATTTTGGCAAGTGATCAATACATGATTTTACAGTTATTGTTAGTTTAGCAATTCATTCTTAGAGTCTGTAGAGGATAACAATAATTATAACTCTTTTGTGCACTCTCCAATTACTATTATTGTCAACAACAATAAACTACCCCTTCTTTCTAAGGAATTAGAACAAAAATGTTGGGGTGAAGATAGGGGGAAATTTTGTCAAATCTTTTATGGTCAATTTTTTATATGAAAAAAAATTTTTTTTTTTTTTTTTTTTCGTCTAGACATGGTTTATTAAATCAGAGAAATGATTTTGAAACTTGTTTGAAAAGATATTTTGATGTTTTTTGTTTTTTTTAACAAAGCTTACTAATTAATTAGAACTGATGTTTACTGTTAATTGCTGCCAAATGAGTGATCTCTTCAGTAACAGTTAAATTTTTTTTTTTTCAAGATATTTGAAATCCACCAAATATTTTCCTCCTTTCTAACCCCATAAAAACAAAAAACTATAAGTTGAAAAAAAAATCAGCTGACAAAATGGCGACATATAACACTTGCCTTTTTTTTTTCTCTAAATGTTCACTATTTTTCATAAAATTATTATAAAATAAAAACTATTTTTTTTTTTTTTTTTTTTTTTTTTTTTTTTTTTCAATATATAGATACTCTTTTAATCAAATCAAATTTAGATTATTTTGTTAATTTTAAAAATATTCATAAATTAAAACATTGAAGTTTATTTTTTGCCATTTGACTGGGGAGCAATAGAAAATGTTGCAGCTGATACATTTCTGCAATATTAGAAATAGAGATTTTATACACAGATTATATATCTGAATAATCAAATGTTTTTCTCTTTAACTTGGAATGCAGTTTTGCTCATCATAACACACTCAGCATTTTTTTTCTCTTATGTTATTTTTAATATTATAATCTTTTTAAATATAACCAAAATTGTTTCATAAAGAATCCACTGGAAGACATGACAAGACTGATCCATTTTGTATATGAAAAGACAATTTTATAAATCTCAGGCAAAGAAAAATACACCCCAACAATACAATTTCAATTCTCATTTGTATAAATCTTTTGGTAATGTGAACCACTCAAAAATATATAATCAAGGCTGAATGAACACAAAAAGAATATCGACATTATAGTACTAAGTTTTGTATTATTGGATTCATAAGAGCCAAAGAAATAAGTTATAGTTTGTGGTCAGAACTGAACAAAAGCATTAAGGCTCAAGATTTCCATGCAAATGTTTGATGAAAAATTCAAAACGACAACCTTTTTTTGTAGACAGTATTATATCAGTTCAACAATGTTGATTTTACATTTATTCTCAAAGGAAGATGATAAAAGTATTGCAGATAATTCAAGAGATAAACATCAGGAATTTTATATTTTGATTGTATATTTCAAAGCTTTAAGCTAGTTATTAAAAAATATCTTACAAAGCTTTGACATCTTAGTCTAACTACTAAGGAGAGTCGAAAGTTTTACCATATCTTGGTACATGCTAGTTTAAAGCACCGATATCACATGACTGAAGCAGTTCAAGCTGTAGACTTTCCACAGCTTGAACTCCTTCAGTAATGTAATATACCTGTTGTGATTGGTAGTATTTTGATAGTTGGTGCACTGACACATTGTACATTGCTTCACTCCATACATAATTTGAAAGCTGTATAGATGAACATGCAACATAATCTACTTTGGAAATTTATGAGCAACTTTGAACACATATATAAAATATAACACCACAAAAACAATCATAACATTTGTTGTGTGAAATGTGAAAGCACTGTTGATCAAAGTACATTAACCAGATAATTTAAGAAATTTTGCTCAGGTTGTAATGATCAAGCAAGGCCAGGTAGGCCTAAAACCATAGATTACAAGGCTTTGCTCCAAGTCATAGAGGTAAATCTGACAAGAATCACTCAGAGAATATCAGGAAAGCTTAACATCTCACAGTCCAGTGTGGTTTGTCACCTTCATGACTTTGGCAAAAACATCAAGAACAAATGAATTGTGCCTCATATTACCAAAATATTGCAAAACTTTTGACTCACCCTAGTAATTAAATCTGTGTCCATTCTTGTTGTTTACTATTCAGCTTTTTGTTATTTAATTTTGCAAAATTAATTACTGCAAAGGGGTTTGTGTATGCAGAAGAAAAATCATTGCAATATCTTAAGTGTTCTTTAACTATTATGAGAATTTTTCTTTAATTTTAATATATATCATTTATTCATTATTTACTTCTTTATTCTCCATGATATTCAGATAGTTTAAGATTTTATTCTTTTTTTATTTTTCATCAAAAATTAACTTTTCCTTAAAAAAAAAAATGCAAAAAAAAGAAAAATCTGATTACACTATACCAAAAAGGTTAATATTTACAAATTGTTTTTGAAAAAGTTGAACAAGTTCTCTTTTCTTTTCTTTTTTTAGGTTGTTTTCTGGGAACTTGATTTGGTTTTTAAGTTTGGCAATGAGGGTAACAGGGATGGGGTATGGGGTATATTCATAGCTGCCCTGGCTGAGAAAGAACGCGGAAATGCTTTAGTGTCAGATGATGACCTCCTGCCATTGGATGATATCAGTTCTTTGATGATTGGCTGTTTTGTATTCAACACCACAGATGAGCAGACACTGCAAAGAAAGAATGAAATCCACTTGATTTCAAAATAATATCACTGAATCAACTTTTCCACACAAAAAAATTACTTTTTACATGAAAAAAATATAAAAGACAAATTGACACCAGCTAGAATTTTTTGTTTTTTAACAATTATTTTTAAGGCTTGTGACAAAGAGTAAATACTACAGTTTTTGTTTGTTTAGATTTTATGGCATATCAACCAACCTTTGTAGGTTATTTAATGCCAAATCCATTTTTATACAAATAATCAGTTCATTTCAAACAATTCAGTTTAGCATTAGTACACAGTCTAATTGTCAAAAACATTTCTATTTCAAGCTATTCAGTTAAGTCAAACAGGTCTATTTTAAACAATTCAGTTTAGCATAAGTACAGTTTCAATTTCAAAAACAGTTTCATTTCAAACAATTCGATTTAGCATAAGTATATAGTTTAAATGTCAAAACAGTTCTATTTCAAACAATTCAGTTTAGTACGCAGTTCAGTTCTATTTGATCCATAGATAAGACCCTATCAGGTGTTATCACTCCAGGCCAGAATGGACCTGGGAGTGACGGCATAACTAAGCTATATTGTTTGCTTACACTTATTAGTAGAAGTAGATATGTCTTAATTTCTTAGATGAAACATCATCATTATTAATTTTTTTTTACTTGTTTTTCCTTTAATCTTTTTATAGCTGAGGTTATTTTTACTACATTCTATGAACTTTAAGCAAGCTTCATAGATTCAAATTTATGAGGGCCATTCAATAAATATGTTGTGTTTTTTGGGAGAAAAAATAAATCATTTTAGCAACACTTATTTTAACCTCACAAAAATATTTACTTTTGAGATGATTCAAACAGTGCTCTAGGCTTGAACAGAGGTTTGTCATTATATTTTTGGAAACTGAGAAGTGCAAACCATGTGAAATATACATAAGAATGTGTGATGTATACAGAGAAGCATGTTTTACTCAAAAAATGTTTATAAATAGGCTAAATTGTTTAAAGAAGCTCAAAATAGTATTTAAGAGGAAGACAGGGCAGGTAGACTCACAAGAGTAAGCACACCTGAAATGGTGGATTCAGTTAATGAGCTCATTTTGGCTGATAGAAGAGTTACAATAGAGGACATTTTTGAACAACTGGGAATTTCTGTGGGTACAGCACACAAAATTGTATAAGATTATTTTGATTTTTCAAAGGTCAGTTGTTAGGTTTTACCAAAATAATGCAAGATCTCATACTGCAGCAAGACTAGTGGAAACCATCAGTCGGTGAGGTTGGAAACAGCTACCATATCTTCCCTACTGTCCAAATCTGGTCCACTCAAAGAATTTCAGCAGGGAACAAAGTTTTCAAGTGATGAAGTGAAGAGCACTGAGAAAATGGCTAAAAACTCAACCCAAAGATTTCTATACAGGCTTGTTTTCCATTGGAAAAAATTAAAGCAAATTTTTTTTCCTGGGTGAAATGAGTTTTATTGCAGAATTCACTTTAATTATTGAATGATCATCATAGCTATACAATAAAACTTGAATTTCATCTGTTGATATATATCAATGGTCTGGTTGTTAAAGTGCTGTGCATCTCAGGCTACCAAAAATACAAATTCAAATCTCATCAAACTTCTTTATTTCCAATACAATCTGCAGTGAATGTAAAAAACATTTTACAATCTCTATAGATAAAGTATCCTTTAGCAGTAACAAATCCAAACCTCAAAAAGAAAAAAAAATATGGAGGGAGAGAGAGAGAGAAAGAAAGAGAAAGAGATAGTTGGAAATGTCCTAATGATCCATTAAGGTGAAACCTAGGTAGATTTTTTCTGACTCTGCAGGAATTTATATATATATATATATATATATATACACATTATTCATTTATTTATTTTATTTATTTTTGAGAGTGGTGTTGTAAAAATGCATTCTCTATTTTTGCTGATAAAAGCAATTCTCTATTATAAACCAATTCTGTTTCAGTGAATAATAAATGAATAAAAGAAAGATTTACATATGATCACCTTTGATCAGGCTTAAGTGCTTGAGACTTGAACATTTTTGTACGGCAGGCAAAAGGAGGTAAGTGTGGTGGTCGAGATGGTGGAGAAGGTTTAACAAAGATGGCTGACTTGGAATTCATTACATCATCATCAATCTTTGATGGAGACACAGGATACACAAGTTCATCATGGTCATAGCTGTGGGACTGTTCCTTGCTTTTATAAGTAGCTGGTTCTTGGTTCAATATTTCATTTTCAAACCCATGACTCTTTGTATTCAATGAAGTTGTCCCTGTTTCCCATGAGAAAATATCATCATCAGTATCATCCAGGTCCCTTTCTTCATCTGATTCCTCAACATAATCCCCTGGTTCAATTTTCAACACTTGTGGTGCCCATGAGGCTTCAATCTGTTTTCGATGTCTTTAAAGAAAAATACCAACATTCAACATTTACTGAACCTTGTAAGAGAAATAGGATCAAATTTTATCTATTAGCATTTATTCTATTTCCTCTTAATTTCCTTAATGATAAAATAATAGGTACTCATGTTGTAATGGTTACTGTCATAGGAAATGGACACAACAACCCGAGTTAAAATCCTAGACAAGGCCGTTTGCATTTCACATCTCCCTCTAGCTATGGGTAAATAGTAGAGCAGAATGAGCTCTTTAACCTTAGTATAGCAACTGGTCTGAGAGAAGGAAAATTCTGCTTAAAGAATTGACTGAGTGATATCCTACTAGTAAAAATTGTTCAATCTACATTGATGATTTTCAGTCACTCAACAAATTTATTGAAATGACTACGGAAAACTTCATTAATAAATAGCACAAATATATTCCAAGATTTGAATAGATATGACATAATCAGTATTTAGCTGTTGACAATGTTATATTTTTACTTATGCAGCCAGGGCATTACAAAATGAAATAATTGAACCATTTTTCAGAAGAAATATTTACTTTCATGAAAAATTAAGGATATGTTTTATCTTGTTTTTAATCAAGCATGCATAAATCTGTTGAAGCAATTATTTTAAGTTTTATTGGAAAACTTCAAAATGAGGAAATTATAATTCTACAAAAAGTTACTCCTCCACTGAATTTAGGGT
Organism: Sepioteuthis lessoniana; assembly: GCA_963585895.1. NCBI lineage: Eukaryota > Metazoa > Mollusca > Cephalopoda > Myopsida > Loliginidae > Sepioteuthis > Sepioteuthis lessoniana. Next base: position 68,877,233 of record OY757909.1, read on the forward strand.
CAAAACTGAAACATTGATGTTCATGATATAAGATTACATCAATAATAAACCACAAAAATTGGGATTATCATTCGACAATAACTGCTAAGTCACTGATGAGGCTTTTTTCTTTTTTTAGTAACTCTCTTTAACTTTCTTAAATGTTTAGCAACAGAAAAAATAAATTGAACTTTAAGAATAAAAACTTTTGTAACAATAAAAATATCAAATGTTTTATTATTCTATAAATTTTTAATGCTTGGTGACATAATATTAAAAAGATTAAGATAAAATAATCATGAGTTTTTGCCGATGAAATTCTTTCTATTCATAATAAAGCAACACTGTGAATAGGGGTTAAATTATAAAATTTTAGTTGTGAAGGAGTGGTTAGCCAGTTAATCTTATAGACAACTTCTACTTTAATGAGTTTTAACCTCATTGAATAACTCACATTTGTGTCCTTGTGACAGACTAAACTAAGCTAAATAAATTTCTAAAATAATGTTGACTTCCTCTTTCAAAAATAGAAATTTTTGAAAATCATATTTGGATATTGAAAGAAATGAATTATAAAGAATGCAAAGAAACAGATTTACTTTTCATGTTGTACTTTCCATTTTTGTAATTGTTCTAAAACATCAGTCAGATTTTCATTCATATTTGGCAATGGCTCATAAGTGTGTTCAGGCGCAAAACTGTACTGTTAAAAAAGAGAATAAAAACAATGAAAGAAATAAAGCAAAAATGGGGCAGAGGGAAAAGTATCATCTTATCAGATAGAGGTTGTTTTTTTTTTAATAAAGCAACAAATCAATTGCACTGAATAAACTTGAAAATTAAATGCAATTGCTAAAACAACAGATTGAATATATTTGAGGTGAATAGTTGAAAGATGAGAAGTCATAATTCTTTGATAAGGATTAACAGTTGGAAAAGAAAAAAAATCAATAGAATTTAGTACTTTCATAATGATCCAATTTCTGTATGTTAATGTATTAATATTTCTGTATATTAGTCTATTACTATTTCTGTATGTTAGTGTATTAGAATTTCTGTATATTAGTGCATTAGTATTTATAACCACAACCAAAAAAAACACTGTGTCGCCATTTTTGTGAGCACCCTTACAATCAAAATACTCCAACTTATTGAAAAAAGACATTTCCAAGCCAATCAGTATATCTGTTGCAGATGAATTGACAACTAAATATATCCAAGGGAGGTAATTCTAAGCCTATTAACTACTAATTATAGAGTTATTTCCTTTAGTTTACTTTTTTAAAAAGAAAAACAAAGGTGATGTGGAATCATTGACCAGGCTACACTCTTTCCTATTATCCATAGTGCTTAACTAATCACAATAATTTGATAATTAATTGATAATAATAATAATAATTTATTTTAGCCATAATCATCAAATAATTATAATATAAATTTTCATAATAGGAAATGATTTGACATTAAAAGCTGATGAAAGCTCTTTTTAAACTATGTTTTTAAAGAGAGAAAAACAAGAGGGGTTCACAACAAATGAAGTTTTATATGAAATAGAAAAAATAATTAAGCATCGATTAAAAACTCTAAATATTAGGCAAATAACACAATTCTTTAAGAATGCAATATTTCTAGTAATTATTAATTCATATTCATTTTTCTTATTAATTTTTTAAAGTCACAGGGTTGTCACATAAATTGATAAAAATTAAAATTAAATTAAAAATGCACAAAGCAAAACTGTTTCATCATTATCATCATTATCAAGACATACCAATAACATAGATCTCTCACCATCTGTCTCTATTGCCTATCACTCCTATAGACACATCCAGTGTCTGCACAGAGGCAATAAATATAAGATTTTGTTAGCCGGCCAACATTAGTGTATCCACATTTAGGAGTCCATGTGGTGGTGTAGTGGTTAGCAAGCTCGACTAGCAAACCTACACGAGTGAGTTCGAGTCTCATTGGGTGCCCCTTTCATATGGCCTTGTGCCACATCTAAGCAAAAAGCTTAGTAAATTACCACATTTAGGAGTCCATAGAAGAACGTCACTTATAAGTTCATCATCGTATTTTCAGCAGTGCTCCCCATGTCTCATTCATCTTCTTTGGATAGTTTGTGAGATGGGAGGTTAGTGGCAGTTCATACAACACAGATTTGAATAGCTGCCATTTTTAGACATCCTCATTAAAAACCAAAATGGTCAAATTATCACAAACATTTACCACAAACCCACAAACACCCAAGAATACCTCCATTTCAAAAGACATCACCCCCAAAACTGCATAAAATCCATCCCTATGCCCTAGCATGTAGAATATGTACTATAGTCACTACCAAAAACCAACAATAAACTTGCCTAGAAGAATTATGCATAATCCTCCTTCAGACGGGATATTTGGCAATGCTAATAAATAAGGGATTTGAATTAGCAGAAAAAATACCATTAAAAGATCTACAACCCTCTCTAAAAAACAAATAACCCTTAGTATATGTCTCAAAATAAAACAAAAACAACCCAGAACTATTTGCAGAAATAACAAAGAATCTAGAACAACTTTTAAAAAATGATAAAATTAAAAATACAACAATGCAACAAAAATAATTAAAAGTAAACAACAACTAAAAAAGTTAAAACATACACTAACCTGATCTAAATTTGGGGAGCACACAATGCATGGAGTCTCAAAATGCAAAAATAAAAGATATGGAGTATGAAATATAACCATAGAAGGAAAATTCTATACCTTTAAAAAACCCAAAACAATATTTATAATGAATAAAAATATAAGCTGCAATTAAAAAAATGTAATCTACATAATTGAATGTTGTAACTGTACAAAGGTATACATTGGATTGACTCAAACTCTGAACAATAGAATCTCTTTACATAAAAGCAACATAAAAGTACCAGATAATAGAAAACTTCATGTATCAAAACACCTTTACGAGTGAAGCAATGGAAACTTTAAATTAATGCCAATATAGCAGACTGATGACAACTCATCACTCCAAATAAAATTAAAAAATTCAGAAATAAATTTAAACATACATTAAACAGAGCCCAATTTCCCATACACACGCACATATGCAAAAAGAACCAAACTCCACACTCTCACAAATGCAAACATATATATACACAGACTATCTTAAAACATATCTATCTATGGTGTCAAATACATTTCCACACACATTCAGCTAAGAGAAGAGAGAAAGGAAAAAAAAACAACCCTGAAAATATATGTGTACAAATGTGTATATACATGGATGCACATGCATGTATGCAAATGTACACACACACAAGCAAGATACATACTTGTACATACAAAAAAACATCAGCAGAAGCCAAAGGTTTTCACAGACAATTAACTCCAACAGAAAATTTACAGATACAAATCCTGGAATTAAAAAGAGTCACACTCCTCTCAAAACAACCATCATTATAAAAGCTATAAACAAAAATGACTCAAGCCATTATTAAGAAGAAGACTTAAAGTCTAAAACATGTTTAGAGCACAAATATATGATATAATAAAAACCTAAAATTCCAAATTCAGATTCATTTGTGGACCTATTCATTTTAATATATATATATATATATATATATATATATATACCTTTGCATGAGCCTCCAATAGGCAATGGAAATGTATTTGAGTTTTACTCAATTAAGAAATGATTTCTCTAGTAAGCAAAAGTGTTGATTTACTACAAAGACAGGAAAAACAAAAACAATTGAAAAGGAACCTCTCTCTCTCTCTCTCTCTCTCTCTCTCTCTCTCTCTCTGCATAAAGGAGCATATAGAGATTCCACTAAAGAGACAATACAACTAGAACAGCCTCAAAATGAAAAGAGAAATCTTCCACTTTTGACTTCATTGCAATTCAATAAAATAAGGGCCAAGCCAATTTAACCCTTTGAATCATTGGTTACACTTGGCCTGAAATAATTTTACAATAAACAAATAAAATAAAAAATCTCACAATTTATTTTCCCATTATTGAACATTAGATAATAATGTATAAATCATTTTTGCAACTAATAAAAACAATTTCTTTTTATTTACTTTTCTTTTCAATTTGGTTCAAAACACTATGAAGAAATTTTGAATCCAGATTTATCATGATTAGTTAAAAGTTTATCCAATATTCATCAGCTCAGAATAATTCATGAAAGTAAAGTAAAATAAGAATTATGATTACCTGAGGGAAAAGTCGTTTTTGGTTTCCTGAAGGAGCAGTTTTGTTTTTATTTCGTGAGAGGAGAGCTCGAGAAGGATTTCCACAAACCACAGAACCATCAGTAAGTTCACTGATGGAATCAGGAATATGACAGACATCTTTGGAAAAAGAAAATTGGAATCAGGAATTATTTTGGTTACCAAAGGAAAAAGAAATCATTCTAATTCCAGAAAAATTTAAAAGGGCTTATTCAATAAGATGTAGAGAAGAGAAAAATCTCGTATTTTGTTTTGGCGCGCTATTTAATTCAACACTGAATTTCACCCGATCAGGATGACATATCCTATTCAGCCCGGACCTTCATTTCCGGATAGCAAAACGGGTGAGCAGCCAAACACACTCTCTTCAGCTTGAGACGGCGACCAGAACAGACGTGTCTCTGGTCGCCCCTGCTTAGCGATGCTTTTTAGCTAAACAAGCCACCCAGTGGGACATCTCACTGTGGCTTTAACCCTAGCAGCAGCAACATGGACACTCAACGAGGGAACCATCTAATTTATGGATTCTTTGCGTCTAATATATTTTAGACCAAGGAATCCCAGTTGAATATGAATTAGATACGTTCAGCATGCCTTCCACAAGCACCACAAAAATTTACTATGTTGATCCGAGCGCCACTTCGCTCTCGACACACTAGCTCCCATTTCACCTCTGGTCCACATTAATGGAGATAATGCCTACTCTCCCCAAATACCAGACACACAAAACTACACGGTGACTTTGAATACTTCCCTCACACGTCCAACGACATGCTGCCATCTCAACATCCCGCTAAGCTATCGCGTCTCCAAAACCAACAAGCCTAACCACCATGAGTCTTGCAGCACCAAGAACAAACCGCCTCAAAGCTGCAAATAAAAACTTTCGTTGTTGTGTGTTGTTTAAAGAATAGTTTCATAATTCATTTGTTGCCTTAAAAAATATAGCGTTAAACAAATAACAATATCACCGAACCGCTATAAAGACTTTTCGGTTTGGTTTCTTTGTTTAAAGGTATATCAATTTTTATGAGTTATTTAATGCTAAAGCCATCCTTGTAGAAGGATCATAATGGTAATATTTAACAAATAGCTGGATGGAAGGGATAAAGGAGTTGATACCTTTCTCAAGAGTATTAGTTTAAAAGTGAACATAATAGTGCAATTATTCAAATTCAAATACTATGATGTCACAGTCCAGAACATTAACCACTACACCACAGGGATTCTCCTTGTGACTTTTTGATAATCAAATGAGAAAATTTTATTTGGCATTATTCAACGAGTCTTAATAAAAAAAAGAATCATTATCATATTTACCCAACCCCTTCGCTCGGGCAGGATATGACACAAGGTCAATTTTTTTTAAGTGAAGTTTAACAGGTTTGAATTCAGAGTTTTCCTTCTCCTAGACTAGTTGCCTCATCAAGGCTGAAGAACCGAGTCTGTCCTACTATTTACCCATAGCTGGAGGGAGAATAATTGGATTCATAAAGAAGAATCATTATAGTCAATAGTAGCACATTTAGGGATTCATAAATTGGGGTAATGAATAGTAAATGTTGGTTTTCTGATGATAACAAATCTTAGAATTATTGTGTCCACACAGGAAGTGGATGCAGTACAAAACATAAGAAGAATGTAAGGAGACAATAAATCTTTCCTTCAGAAAATGAAGTTTGTCACTTGAACACCTCATGAAAGGTCACATGACAATCCAAAAAGCCCATACTCATTCTCATTTGCCTCTGTTTTTTGAACAATAGAGATGTGGTCACTTGCCTCACCATTGAAATGTAAAGCCCACTTAGCTAGGAACATAAAATTCAAGCTGTTGTATAGCCACATAATAAATATGCATATATACACATATACATCCAGAATACATATTGACGCAATGAATAAAGACGAGCAAAGACTTCTTTAAAAAAATATACCTCTCACTTTATTGAAAGGGTTCGAAAAGGGTTACTCAAGGTTTTACTGTGAGAGGGAGTTGGAGACTGAACAGAACTGCAATATATTGACCCCCACTCTTATGGCCATCAGCATTGTGTCTTTCTCGTTCTCCAGGGTTGTTCAACCGGAGGCCCGGGGTCCCACTCTGCTGAGTGCGGGCTTTCTCTACCACATCTTGTCACCAACGGTTCTCCAAACTCACTGACTTCCTGTCTTCACCGAGTTATATAATAGTTAAATCACCCACTCAATATCTTTGGAATGGCATGTTTGATCGTCATCAAGCGGAAATAACTGTCATGCAGTTCACAGGTCACTCTCTTCTAATGCATCAGTCTATGACTGTACCATGGGATTTTACCTAGTCCCATATTGTCAACCAAGCCCGCCTACATGATTTCTTCCCATAACTGCCATCAGAATGTGTCACTTCCTTCTGGTGCATCACTTTGGAATGGCATGTTTGGCCAGGTCGAAGGTCAATATACAACAAAGCCTTTTTTTCCATTTTTCTGTCTCTTTCCTTTACTGCTTGTTCATAGAACAATATGTGTATGGGTAAATAGTAGGGCAGACTGGGTTCTTCAGCCTTGGTTAGGCAACTAGTCTAGGAGAAGGAAAACTCTGAATTCAAACCTGGTAAACTCTGCTTAAAAATTGACCTTGTGTTATATCCTGCCCGAGTGAAGGGGTTGGTAAATATGAATACGTGTATATTTTACCTATTAGGATACTTTTTGTATATATTATTGTTTGGTTTAACTGGCTCATTGGCCTAGTGGGTAGAATGCTTGCCAATGGTCCAGGAGACCTGGGTTAAATCCCAGGTCATGTCATACCAAAGACTTAAAAAATGGTACTTGACACCTCCTTGCTTAACACTCAGCAATATAAGGTATGTATCGAGGGTAAAGTGGAGCAATCCAGGGAAAGGAGTAGCCCCCTCCCCTACACTTCGGTGTAGTAGCTATTGATAAGGGAACCTTCTGGTCGCCCTCGAATACGGTCGCCAATTTTACTTACTTTTATTGTTTGGGTTGTTTTCTTTGTTTAATAGCATACTAACCTTTGTTGGTTATTTAAAGCTAAAGCCATCCTTGTAGAAAAACAGTTGTGATACCATTTAACATATAAGTTGGGGAGATAAGAGAATTCATACCTTTTCCTAAATTAGTATTAGTATGAAAGGGAATATAGTAGCACAACTGAAGTTCAAACTCACTACAATGTCACAGTCCAGCATATTAGCCACAACAACATAAGGTCTCCACCACTATATCATCATCATCAAGTTGTGTGGACAGCACAGATTTCCTTGAATCTCTTTCTCCATTCATCCCTATTATCCATCATTCCTGGTACATCCTCCAAACTACATCCAGTATCTGCACAGAGCTGATGTAAATAAGTTCTTGCTGGTCATTGAACACTGATGTGTCAATGAATAGGAGTCCACTTCATTTACAAGTTCATCCTTGCTTCTTTAGCAGTGTCCTGCATGTCTTATTCGTCTTAGATGGTTTTTGAGATGGGTGTAAGTGGCCATACAGCAGCTGTTTTGTGGAGTGCTGCTTTTGGGATTTGTTCAAAACAGAACTTAGCATTCTTGAGTAGTTCCCATCTAGCTTTTTTGCCATGAATTTTGTTAGCATCTATGAGGTGTATCTACACAGTAGAATGGACACAGTGACAGCTTGGAAAAAATCCCATTTTATTTTATGAGATACATCGGATTTCCATGTGATTAATAACATATTAATAGCAACCCACATTTTCACCAGGCATATGTTGACATCACTTTCAGTAGATGAGATATTGCTGCTAAGGTATGTGAACTTGTCTACAAATTTTAGAGGCCTGCCACTTAGAGTGGAGATGGCTCCTTCTCATTTAGAACATATGCACTGTTTTATTAGCATTCATGTGGAGACCAATGCTTCCTGCTGCTTGCTCTAAGCTATGCGGTAGAGATTTGGCTTAGGCAGGTGTAATTGCAAGAAACACTAGATCATCTGCACAGTCTGTGTCTATTATAGTTTCTGCAGGATATCATTTGCTTCTTGCTTTTTTTTCACAAAAGCCATTTTCTTTTATTAAATATATCAACTTTCAAAGTACATTATTATAAACAAAAATGGTGCTTATGTATCTCCTTTCAAAACTCTAGCAACAACGTCAAAGAAATTTGTGTTTGAATCAGGTGAGCAAATTTTACCTTTGTGTTTTTATAAAGCATCATTATCATTTATTAAGAAAATTCTTAGGAAAAATCTGAACAGTTTTCAGAGAAAACAATCCACAACATCATAGATTCTGACTATATGTTGAATTATCGGAGGAGTATGTGTAAAAAGTCTCAAAGCAACACTATTGTTTGTTGATTTTTCAAAGGCATTTGATTTCATACACAGAAGGAAGATGGAGCAAATACTTCTAACATATGGTTACCACAAAGAAACTATTACAGCTATAATTATGCTTTATCCCTATATATAATGTATATTTAAAATTTTTCTATATGTGTAAATGAGCTTGTCTTGTCTTTCCTTCTGTTTATTTGGAGTTAGTATATCATTGTATATACTAATATTGGACCTTGGTGAATGGAAACTCGATTAGATATTCTCCCTACCACCAAGCAACCCAATAAGAAAAATCAACAATGCAAAGTCAGTATGTATCCAACCTCTCACCAAGCTAGAATATGGCACAAGGCCATTTTATTGTGGAAACCACACATGAACCAAAACTCATGCGCAACAGGTGCAAAAAATACTTGGCCCCATCAGCATTCTTCTAATGGTACACCTCAGACACCAAGCAATCAACTCAACCCTGCAAAGCACATAAAGCCAGAGGGGTAGCTCCCTGAAACCAAGCATTCAATAGACTTCCAACAACCAGGCACTAATGCCAGGTGGCCTGCTTGAAAGTGAGTGGAACAGTGCAAAATATTCCAAAAATCTAGGCTAAAGAACTGACTAAGCAAAACAGACATCATTGTTATTTGCTAAACTTTATTAAGCTTGGTGCACACATACATTGTATCCTCTTATTATCCTCAGCTATGGGTTAAATAATATCATTGCTTCTCTTCTACTAGGATACTTTGGCATTAGATAATCCACAAAGATTGATATGCCATTAAAGAAAGAAACCAAACCAACACACATTGTTACAAAATTTTGAAAATTTCAATTTATAAACAAAAACAATATTCTTATTTTAAACTTGCATTTTTCAAGGCATTTAACAAAATTTAAAATAGGAATCTTTTTTTTACCGTCAGTTTCAACAGCAGCCAAAGCAGAAAAAGGACGAAGAGGTTCCTTCTTAGAAGCAGATGTTTGTGGACGTGTTCTACAAGAAACTGGACGCATTGCTGAAAACGGACGTAAAGCAGAACCCGGTTTAAAACTTGTGGCTGGACGGAAAGCACTAATGAAAGACTGATCTGAAAATAGAAAGAAAAATGCTGGCATCAAATGTCTTGTCACTATAAATAAAACAAGTAAATTATCAGGAAATTATTTACTTCAACTGCAAAAAATAACAGTGTATGATTTCTTCTCATTTTCTTATCTGAGTTAAAGGCATCCCCTTCTGAGGATTAACAGGTTTTTGCAACTAAATATCTAACTTTGAAACTTACACCTTCTGACTCCTGGCCTAATCACTAAGCAATACACGAGGTGTGCTTATCATCATAGGAAATGAAATCAGCAACCAGAGTTCAAACCCTGGATGAGGCTGTGTTTTATTTTGTGTTAAAGCCAGTATAAAAGGGATGAATCCATCTGTTCTTCCCCCAGCTATGGATAAATAGTAGAGCAGACTATGTTTTTTGCCTTGGTTAGGCAACCAGGCAAGGAAAAGGAAAACTCTGAATTCAAATCCACTTTGCTCTGCTGAAAAACTGACTTCATGTCACATCTTGCCCATGATGAAGGGATTGGGTAAATACTTATTCACAAAGCAATCCTTTTAAAAAAGCATTTTAACAGTAATCATTAGAGATTTTGATTGAATAAAAAAGTAATTATTTCATCTGACATGATTATTTTAGGCACTAGGTTTCCTTCAGAATGTTCCACAATTTTAACTTGAGAAAGAATTGTTGATATGATAATATTTATGCTTACAAGTGTGAATCAATAAGTCTATAACCTGACATATAATTATTAACCGAATTTTGATCTGAAATCTCCACCATGTAATGTCAAATCTATGTGATTAATATTGACCACTGAATTAAAGGTGTTAATAATGAAGGAGATTGTGTGAAAAATAAACATTTTTTATACTTTCATCATACAACGTGTGAAAGCACGTGCGATACCCTAGCCTCATCAGCTGCCAACCAGGGCGATAACACAGTTTCGGTAGCTCAAGATCTGAAATCTCCATGTAATGTCAAATCTATGTGATTAATATTGACCACTGAATTTAAGGTGTTAATAATGAAGGAGATTGTGTTGAAAAATAAACATTTTTTATATAAAGTAGATGTATTTTTCTTCGTTAATCTATGGACATATTGATAAACCCACATGATTGCATACACCTATGAATGCCTGTGTTCATGTATAGACAGATATTTATACAACATAGATATCATAGATTTTACAAGTATAAGAATATACAGAATACAAAAGAGATGATATATTATACAGAGCCACTCTCCATAATGACAACAGCCAGCCTACAGTAGAGATAAAAGGGATAATTCTCTCCTTTGGAGAATTGGCATATCTATTGAAAGCCTTGTAAGGTGTCACAGGACAGTCTTAGAAACCCCTTCTCAACTTCTTTTTGTTTCTGTTCTTTAAACAAAAGAGACACTGTCTTTGACCCTTTCCAGGGCACAGTAAAGCCACATGGTAATATTAACTACACTCATCAAATAAGCCATTTTTTATTTTTATACCTCTTCTACATACTGCTTGTTCCTTGAACAATATGTGTATAGTTTTATCCCTTAGGACTAATTCATATATTCTTTCTTTTAAGATTACTGGTATGTATATTGTATATATTAAATGTTCTTACATGTTTAAATGAGTTTACCATAAAGTAAACGAAGTTCATTTAGTGAATGAGGCCTAATTTTTGGCTACAAAAAGGTGTTCTTATCAATTAGGCCAAAAATTGGTCTTAAAAAGTTGTTCATTACATGAGCATATAGGTATCTTGTTTTTCCTTTCATTTTGTTCAGTGCTAGTAAATTATAGATATACTAATGCAAATATTGGTTAGTGAGTGAGGACTTAATTATCTTCTCTACCGTCAAGCATTCTATTTTGAATTCTATTATTCAAAGTCCTTCTTTCCAACATAATGATTATTGATACTGAAAACAATTAGACTAGATTCAATCCTCAAACATTCCTCATAACTAAGAAAGACTTAAATAAACAAGATTTCTTGATTTACTTATTTCTTGAGAGCTTAATATAAACAACAACTCACAGCCACTTTTACCCTCTTCTTCATCCTCTTCATTATTATTAGTCACCAAAGCTTCTTGTAATGAGACATCTTGTTGCAACTTTTCCATGTAGGCCCAATCATCATCAAATACATTAACATTTTTCTTGCAATTCTCATTTGATAATGGTTCATCATCCAAATACTCCAGTTGGGGGATGGCATCACGAACAGACAAGCGGTAATTGTACTCTTCCTACATTTACAGTAGAGAAAAAAAAAACATGTACTTGTTATTGGTAGTGGTGGTGCAAGGGAGGATATTTAGTTGCAACTCTACTCCCCAAGTTCTAATATTAGTATATCAATAGATATACTAAAACTGAATAAACGAAAGAAAAACAAAAGAGTTCATATAATACATGTTAGACATTTAGTAGATACATATAAAAATATGTAAGTATTACAATAATTATCAAAAATATCCCAACAGATGAAATGTACACATTGTTCCATGTCAAAGCAGTGTATAAAAAGAGATACAAAAATGGTAAAAATGTTATCTACAAAATGTGTTTCAATATATATGACGGAACAGGATTTGGCATAAAATAATCTACAATGTTTGATATGCTATAAAACCAAACCAAACCAAAAATAATAAAGAGTCTTACTTAAGTTCATGGGGTGTTCATAGCCATGTGGGCTTACATGTCAATGCTGAGGAGGTACAAATGACAATCACAATGTTTGGAGACAAAGTCTCTCTTCTGTTCAAGGAAAAGAAATTTAAAAAATAACCACTTTGCTCAAAGAGCAGGGATAAAAGAGGTGTCTTATCCATTCAAAGAATGTTAATAAAAAAAACAATAAAAAAGAACAATAAAGAGTTCTGAATTCTCACACATGAAGTCCAAAGACACACCCACAAATCCAAGGGAAGACAATTATTTATTGTCTCTTAACAGAAGTATTGATACCATACAAACTTCAATTTGTATTTGATTGTGGAACATGAAACTACATTTTGTAACTAACAAACATCAAATCAATTTGATGGTCAAATTCATTTGATCAACAATAAAATTTTATGTCAAAGCCAGAAACATGTTTATCATCATCACAAAGTTTTCTTGCTCAGACCTGAGAATTTTTCCAGTTGATGAGACAATTAAAATGGAAAATTTATACAGTTCAATATCACTCATAAATAAGCACACCATTGAAAATTTCTTATAAAAAGTTGAATTTCTTCCAAATCAAAGATATCAGGATTTAGTTATTTCTTGTAGAAAATTGTTAAATCAAAATGGATATTATTAGGTATCCCTTATTACAAAACTCTACAACATTTAAACTCTGTAACTTAAAATTTGAATATGTATCAGTCCAAAAATTAATACACTTCTTATATATATTTATACAATTTTATATTTGTTTCAATGTAGAGTTTGGAAATGAATAATACCTAATAATAGCCATTTTAATTCTCTAACTAAAAATATGAATATCATCATCATCATCATGTCGCGCCGCCAGCGCGGATATCCCTGACCCTCTCTCGCCATTTCTCCCTATCATTCATCGCCTCCGGCAGGTCTTCAGGGTTACATCCAGTGTCCTCACATAGTTGCTGTATGTAAGTTCGTGCTGGTCGTCCTACTTTTGCACATCCATATGCGGGGGTCCACAGGAGTACATAGCTTATGAGCTCGTCCTTGCTTCTCCAGCAGTGTCCCGCGTGTCTGGTTCGTCTGACTTGTATAGTTTTCGTGATGGGGGGCAAGTGTCGGTATAGTTGGAGTCTCGTGGGGTGTTGTCGCCAGGACTTGTTTAATACTGCTCTCAACATTCTTGTGTAATTTCCGTCTAGTTTCCTCTCCAGCCGCTTCGTTAGCGTCCATGTGGTGCATCCATATAGCAGTATCGACACAACCGCTGCCTGGAAGAAACTGCGTTTCATTTTATCAGTTAGGTCCGACTTCCATATGATCGAGAGCCTATCGATAGCTGTCCATGCCTTCGTCAGTCGTGTGTCAATGTCTTTTTCGGTTGATGAGACGCTACTTCCTAGGTAGGTGAATTTGTCTACTAGTTTCAGAGAGGCTCCGTCTAGTGTGGCAATGTTGCCCGTTTGGTTGTAACACATATATTCAGTTTTGTTTGCATTGACATGGAGGCCAATGCCAGCTGCGGCTCGTTCCAGACTATGCAGTAGTGTTTCTGCTTGATTAGGCGTATTCGCTAGTAACGCCAAGTCATCAGCGTAGTCGGCGTCCGTGATTGTTTTTGCGGGGTACCTTTTGCTTCTTCTCTTAGTCAGCTCGAAGCCATTTTCTCTGATTTTGTCGATCGAAGTCCTAAGCACATAGTCTAGACAGATGATAAAGAGGTACGGGGCTAGTGTGTCTCCTTGTAGTACTCCTGCAACAATGTCAAAGTATTCCGTGTCTCCATCTGGTGAACGTACTTTCACTTTGGTGTTTCTGTAGAGAATCATTATCGCTGCTACTGTTTCTTTTGGTAGGCCGTATGCTAGTAGGATTTGCTCCATCTTCCCTCTGTGTATGGAATCGAAGGCCTTGGTAAAGTCGACAAATAGTAATGTCGCCTGTAAGTTTTTTGCCCGAACGCCTTCAAGGATTCTACGGATGGTCAGTATTTGTGAGGTTGTGGATCTATTTCTCCAGAAGCCGTTTTGGTTTTTCCTAAGGATGTTGTCTATTTTGGGTTCTATGCGGTTTCGTAGTAGGGCATTGTAGATTTTGGCTGCTATGGATGTAAGTGTTATCCCTCGGTAGTTCTTTGCTAGTCCGAGGTCGCCTTTTTTAGGGAATGGAAGGATGCATCCCTTCGTCCATCTTTCTATCCTATTTTGACTATAGACTGCGTTGCATTGCCGGAGCAGTATATCGTCGAATTGTCTAGTCTTCCACACTTCTGGTGGGATCTCGTCTAGCCCTGCTGCTTTCCTATTTTTAATTCTTCTGAGAACTGAGTCGAGTTCTTCTTTGGTGAAAGGACCTAGTTTAACGTCTAATTGCTTACTAATAATTCTGGTGATCGGTTCATCCGTTATTTCCGGTGGGTTTCCTAGTAGATTTTTGAAATGCTGTTCCCACAGTTTTACTCTTTCTTGTTGGCTTGCAGCTTTCAATTTTGCTTTGGCTGTGCTTTTCCTTCTACTTACTTCGTTTATTGTTTGCCAGGCTATCCTGGATTGTCTATCTTCCACCGAGTCTCTAATCTTATCTATCTGATTTTGTATGTATTCTGCCTATTCTTTTAGATATATTCCTGTTAATTGATGTTGAGCATTTTCAGACCAAAAATAAGTACCACCTTACATATAGTTGTACAATTTGGCTATAGCGGTTCAGACAATTTGCTATTAATCACACAAAAGTTTTGAGAGTTAAAAAATATGAATATCATTCAAGAAAAATCAAATTTTATTGCAATCGACATAAATCATTCAATTCGTTATGTTTTATTGTTCTTGATGTGAAATTTCTGGAGAATATTTTTGTTCAATAAATAAAAAAGTTCAGATTTCTATCCTTCTAAAATCTTGTTTGGAATCAAGAAAACTGAAAAGGTGAACTCACATTACTATTTAAAAGATTTGCCAAACTAAAAATCCTTCATGGTTTCTGCAAGTTTAGACAATAAAATACAGTTTTTGTGCTTATTCAAATACTTATGAGGTGACAGTCTCCATAGTGTAGTGGCTAATGTGTTGGATGGTGACATCATAGTAAGTGTGTTCAAACTCCAGTCGCACTATTACATTCACTTTTCATCTAATACCCTCGGGAAAGGTATTATTCCCCCTGCTATAGGTTAAATGATTCCACAACAGTTCTACAAGGATGGCTTTGGCATTAAATAACCTATGAAGGTTGATATACCATTAAACAAAGAAGCCAAACCAAATACTTATGTGTAGTACTTTCTATAGCTATTGTGAACATTATCCTATAGAAAGTATTGGTCATACGTATTTCAGTATGATTTTTAAGAGAAGAAAATTGCTTCTCCCTATATTCATCTTGGTTTATTTTATAAAGAATTCTTATTTCCTAATGACTAAAAAGAAAAAGTCATTTACTCTTCATACAACTTGAAGCGTCCATTAATTAAAATCTATACCCATTTTCAGATTTTAAAATGCAAAGGATTTATCATTTCATTGCAAGAAGCTACATTAAAAAAAGGATATAAAATGTTAAAAACAATTATTAAAAAATTCTTTTCTTAACAAATTTTGATCACATTATAAATTATGGCAACTACCATAACAAATTATGTCACTACCATAACCACAAAGTTGATACATGTATTACTGATTTTAAGAAAAACTGTTGCCTGGAGATGACTGGAGATTTACATATCTATTATTTACAATGAAAAAAAATATATAAATAGTAAATAGAGAGAATAGAGTGACTTACAGTTCCTGATTCCGGAGAAGGATTCACACAAACAGGGTTTCCTTCCAAAGTCAAAACAGTCAGTTTTGTACAGAATGCCAAGTATTGAATTTGTGACAAACAATCAATTTTGTTTCTGTAACAAAAAACAGGTGAAAAATGGAGGATATTATAAATTATAAAGAGAAAAAATAATCAAACAACAAACTAATTATTGGTATCATATATGTTCTATGCAAAGATCCTCTCTTTTATATATATATATATATATATATATATATATATATATATATATATTTCAAGGTTGATGTAAGAAGACAATAAAAAGGGGAGATGCCCAAGGAACCATAACAAAAAAGATAAGTCAACAAATAACGGAAATATGAATTAAATAAAACAAGTAAAAATTAATATTAATAATACACCTTAGTCTACACATGACACATTAATTCCTGACTAATGACAATCCTCTTTTATTTCATTATCATTGCACAACATATAGACTGAGTGCCAAAACTTGCTAAAACAAAAATCAGACCCAAAATTGACAAATTCATTTTCTTTTCCTTTAACATTTTCTTTAATAAGTCCTAGCCATTATAAGGTGAATTACAAGTTTTGCAATATTTTGGTAACAAGTCACAATTCAGTAATTCCAGAAGCTTTTGCCAATGTCATAAAGGTGATGAACTACAGTGGACTGCAAGATGTTGAGCTTGCCCGATACTCTACAATTGCTACTTGATATATTTGCCTCTATGACTGAGAGCATGGTTTTGAAATCCACTCTTTTAGGCCTACCAGACCTTGATTGATTGTCAAGGTTCTTGTAGCTTGAGCAAAATTTCTTGAACCATCTAGTTACTATACACTGATCAACTGTGCTTTCACCTTTCACACAACACTTTACTGTGTTAAGGCCCAATTCAAACTTGTTAAGCATGTTCCCAAATTAGACTACATTGTACATTCATCTGTGCAGCTTTCAAATCAAACACAACATGAAGCAATGTATAACATGTCAGTGCACTAACTACCACTATACAAACAACCACAGTGGGTAACTTCCATAACTTGAATAGCTTTGATCAAGTGATATACATGCTGCCAACAAACATATACCAAAATATTACAAAACTTTTGACTCACTTTAGTGATTTAATGATTAGAATTTTAGTGTATTTTTTAAAAATATCTTACTTTATTATGTAAATAAAATTTTCACTAAATCTAAAGAAATACTTCAAGAAATAATCTAAATAATTAAATTAGTTAATTAACAAAATTACTAAATAAAAAATAAGAATAATCTAACCAAAAATATGATAATGAATTTAAAATATTTTGTTCAGTGTTCCAAATCTTTCAAATTGTGTCTAAAAAAAAGATAAAAAATTTTATTTGGTATTTCATGACAATTCTTAAATAATGTACTCTGAATACTTAAATAGTTTCTAGGGAGAAAGTTCTGAAGAAAAGCTCAATGCAATAGATTATATCTACATAAAGAAAAAATACTATCATTAGATCCATGGGTACTAAGAAAAGCAATAACAGTTAAATCAATCTATTTTACAATAAAGTAAAGACACTATTATACCCATTGTATATTATAAAAGTTAAAGAAAGAATCAGCAAAATTCTATTTGTTTTGTTAGTACTTAACTCTGAAGCTTCAGAAACGAAGAGATTTTAAAGATTTAATGAATTGATTTCAAAGAAATAAGATAAACCAAAAATGAATTTGTCTAAAATTCTAGATAATGACTCACCCTTCCAAATCCAAAATCTCCAAGTTTTCCAACATACTGACTGAACTGATCTCGGATATTTCATTGAAAGAAAGGTAGAGTTCTTGAACATTTGATAATGATCCAATGCCATCTAGATCTTGCAAGCTGCACTGAGACATCCACAAAATCTTCAAACCATGTAGACAAGATCCAAGATCTCTAGAGAAAAAAAAATGGCAACAAATTGAATTCTGAATCATTATTAATTATGTGTTTAAAAAACAAGAAAGGGAAGTAATGTTATGGCATGGATATTTTAGATATTTTGGAATGCTTGGTAATAAGGTAGATATTTAGTTGAATCCCCACTCTCCAAGGATCAATATTAGAATAAGTATATCTATGATATACTAACATAGAATGGAAGGAGAGTCAAAATAAAGTCAATTATACATACATGACATTTAAATTCTATACACATGATATACATACCAGTGGCATTATGAAGAAAGAATACACAAATATATCCCATGTTAGAATAATACACATACTGTTCCAAGAACAAGCAGTATGTGGAAGGGGTAAAAAATGAAAAAAGGCTTACATGGTGAATGTACATAATACAGCCATGTGACTTTACCATTCTTTGGCAGAGTCAGAGACAACATTTTTACTGTTCAAAGAACAGAGGTAAATGGACGTTGACAATGGGTTTCAGGACAGTCATGTGACAACTTATAAGGCCCCGAACAGATATGACAATTCTTTAAAGGAGATAATTATTGCATCACTACAAATGTTTTAACTTTTATCTTTTATCAAATAACAAGAAATTAAGAAGAATTTTACAACTGATTGAATAAAAAATTAATTATTAAAACTTAATATGAAGGCCATTTATTCAACAACTAAACAGAAAATGTCATCAATTGAAACAGAAATGACTTTAAATTTCTGGTTGAATTTAAGATCTTCAAGCTAAACCATCAAATAACAGACAGTGAATGTTTGTGATAAGCCATCCTTGTAGAAGAATAGTAGTGGTACTATTTCACCCATAGCAGGGAAAAAGGAGTTCATACCTTTCCTAAGAGTATTAGTTCAAAAGTGGACAAAATAGTGCAACTAGAGTTCAAACTCACTCATCACGGTGTCACAGTTCAATATGTTAGCTACTATGTAAAAAAATATTGGCATGTTTGGTAGGAGGGAAGATGTTTTAGTCAATTTCCCACTCTCCAACATTGGCATAATGGTTAGAGCATTCGCCAACGGCCATGGAGACCTGGGTTTAATCCTTTGTAAACAATTCTAGTTTCAGTTATAATTTAAGAGTTCCTGCAAAACAAAAATTCTTATATATACATTTATATATATCTGCCAAAAACTTCTAGCTCCCAAAATCTGATGAATAACATTTCACATTGAATAATTCTGGAATTTTATTTATCAAGTTTAACATATTATAAAATGGTTTAATGAGTAGAGTGTTTGCCAATGGCCCGGGAGACCAGGGTTCAATCTCAGGTTGAGTCATACCAAAGACTCAAAAAATGGTACTTGATGCTGCCTTGCTTAATGCTCAGCATTATAAGGTAAGGATCAAGGGTAACGTGGAGCAATCCAGAGAATGGAGTAGCATCCTCCCCTACATCTCAGTGTAGTACCTATTGAAAAGGGAGCCTTCAGGTCACTCTCGACTAAGATCACCAACTTTACTTTTACTTTTATATCCATGAATATACTCACACTGAAGACAATGGAAGGAAAGACAAGATAAACCAGTTTGTACATACCAAGAACATTTAACATTTTATATATACAATATATCTACAAGTGGTATGAAAAGGAAGGAATACACAAATGTGTCCCAACGGCTAAAACTATACACATATTGTTTCATAAACAAGCAGTATGTGAAATAGAAAATAGAAAAGGGCTTACTTGGTAAGTATAGATGAGATAGCCATGTAGCTTTACCGTTCCCTGGCTTGAGTCAGAGACAACATCTCTACTGTTTAAGGTACAGAAGCAAATGGAAGTTGAGGATGGATTCTTAAAATTATCATGTGATCTCCCTATAAGACCCCTATCAGATATGCAAATTATCTAAGGAAGATAATTATCTATTATATACTGACAACAGTTAATTTTCTTATCATAATACGTTGAGGGTATTTTAAATAAATATTGAAATATTACTAACATCAATTCTATTTTCCTATTTCAAAGAATTTTATAGTTCAGATTCTTACATTTTTAGATTTCTAATATTAACAAAATTGCCATTCTTATTTGTGTACAAGAAATATTGTATTAATCAAATTAGAAAATGAGGGGTTTGCATAGAAGTCTGTTTGGTGTAATGATAATCATTGTGAAAATGGAACTGAGTTCAAATTCTACTTCAAGCTTTTGCACTAATACCTTTGGGAATGACATAAATCCATCCTTTTTCTCACTAGGAAGAAAATATTCAGAAAGACTGGTCTCTCTGTCCTTGGGAGGCAACAAGCTTAGAATAAGAACAGCTCTGAATCTGGTTCAGTTTCTTTAATGACATATCAACCTTCATAAGTTATTAAATGCCAAATCCATTCTTGTAGAGGAGAAGTCCCCATGGCATAGTGGCTAACATGCTGAACTGTGGCATCATAGAAAGTAAGTTACACTCTAGTTACACTATTACTTTGAAAAAGGTATGAACCACTTATCCACCCACTACTGTTCTTTAACAAGGCTGCCTTTGGTATTAAATAATTCACAAAGTTTGATATGGATTTAAAAGAACAAAGAAACAAAAAAACCTTTGCAGAAGGACAGTAGTGATGCTGTCTAATCTATAACCACCCCTAACTCTATATTCTGTAAAAGGTTTAATAAATCAGTAGATAATAACAATTCCTAGAGAAAACAAAAGGACAAGGAAATAGCAGATTGCCAACTTCCTTTACTCTTGATTTCTTCCCAATAGAAGTGGTTAGACAAAACAAAAAGCAGCATTTTACATAAATTTGATATTTTGACAATTTTGTATCCATGCAATTGCAGTATCTGCTATATGCAGAGGTTGCATTCTGAAACAGTTCCTCAATTAAACTAGCAAGTGCTTTTGCTTGTCTAGAACAACTTGTAAAATTAATTTACTAATCACCCACCCCATACAACTGATGGTTAATACACATCATTTAATAAATAAGGTAAATTTTTCCCAAGGAGTTAGCAATACAAAGCACTGTTTACGGTTGTACCTTTTTCAAGGGAATGTAATGAATCCTTTCATGAGGAGACTGTCAGCATCACCTTCTTTACTGACCGCTGCACCTGGAACTTTTTCTTTACTGGAAAGTCAGTGTGTTTCCACTCAGTGGATTGTCTAATCCAGGTGTGTGCAACAGATGGCCCACGGGCCACAACCCAGCCCACCAAGCCATTTAGTATGGCCCTCACTAACACTCTGATTTCTTCCCCACCATGCACAAATTTCAAATTTTTTTCAAATCTGTGAAAAAACTTTCACTAGTGTAGTACTGTAGATAGATACAGGTGCCTCAGAAAATCGCTATTTTTTTAACCCTGCTTAACTTGAAACGGATTAGATTATGTAAAAGTAATCAGTTTTGTTTTGGATGTTGCTGATTCTATTTAGTAAACATTTTTATTCAATAAATAATGAAAAAATTTTTATAAAATGTTATAGAATTTATTTTTTTAATTTTTAAAGATAAATGTGTCAAAATGGAGTTAGCGTTGTATGCAATCAATGTATCAGATTTTAAAATTTTAACCATGCTACAAAATTTTTTTAAATCAGTTAAATCTCTTCTATTAATTCAATTTTTTTTTATTCTTTCAGATTTTAATTTTAAAACCTAAAAATCAACTTTAAAAAACTATTTTTACAAAATTGTTTGAATTTAAAAATTTTCAGTTTTATTTTAAAGTTGAGTTGGAATTTTAAGTTGTTCCTATATTTTTCATAAAAAAAACTAGTATTAATTTCCCTCTGAAAAATAATATTATCAATGAATTAATTGAAATAAAAAATCTCAACACTTAAAACAATTCAAATTACTGTGCTTACTCATATTGAAAAAATAAAAGTATTGAAAAAATGTTTCTTTTTGAATTTAAATTTACTCCTTCTTGCAAAGAAAGCTTGTTTGTTTCTTTTTTTTAAATTTTGAATGATAAATAAAAAATCTGATTTTAACTTTATTCATTATGAGAAAAAATGTGTTGATTTTTAAAATATTTAGTGAAAATTTTGATTTAGTTCGTATTTTTAAAAAATCTTATGCCGGACAAATGATCTTTCAGATAATATCAAAGAAATTTAGAAAGAAAGATTGAAATCATGTGAAGCTTTCAGTCTGGCTTTGGACGAGAGCACTGACATCAGTGACAGCACAACTTGTCATTTTCATCAGAGCTGTTATTGCTGACTTTGATATTGTTGAAGAGTTTTTAGATATGGAAAGCTTTTCCTCCACAACCGCAGAACAGGATATTTGTGAACAGGTACTTAAGGTAGTGGAAAAGTTTGAACTAAATCCAGCTAAAATGTCTGGTGTTACAATAGATGGTGCTTCTTCCATGACAAGTAGGATAAATGGATTCACCACAAAATTTCTAACTGCAGTTTGAGCACAATACATAGTTGTAAGCCACTACATTATTCACCAAGAGAACTTGTTCACCAAAGTTCTGGGTTCAAAAGTCATGAGAAATGTTGTCCAGTGCTTAAATTACATTTGAGCACAAAGATTAAATCATCGGCAATTTAAAGCTTTTCTAGATGAGCTTGACAGTGAGTATCCTGATGTTATGTACTTCTCTGCCGTGTGTTGGCTTAGTAGAGCTGCCACTTTAAAGAGGTTCTGGAATCTGTGACAGGAAATTAAGTTACCCATTTCACATGTCTTGCAACCAGGAAACTGGAGTTTCCTGACCTGGATTGCACTAAATATGGAGCTAGCATACAAAAGCTGTGTGATGAGTTTGCAAACAGATTTCCTGATTTCAAACAAAATAGAATTAAACAGAAATTGTTTGCTCAACCTTTTGATTTGGTAGTGGAATACATTGAACTGCAGGCTGACATGAACACTAAGAGGAAATATTCTGAAAACAATGTGGTAAACCTTAACAAACTCTATGTGTGTGAAAAGTTTCCCAATTTGTCCTGTCATTCAAAAAGAATAGCCTCCCTCTTTGGTAGCACCTACTGCTGTGAGCCATTTTTCTTCAAAATGAAGCTCACCAAAACCAGATGTAGAAGTCTGCTGATTGATGAACATTTGACCAGTCAGTTAAGGGTGGCTACCACTTCTGTCATAGCTGACATTGACAAGCTATGCAAGGACTCTAAATTTCAAGTGTCCCACAAAAATGGTCAGTAATGCAAAAGTCTAAAATAGTATTGCTTGTGTCTGATTGTAATATTGTAATAAGTGTGTTGAGAAAATAATTTACTCTGTAAAAGTGTAAGCTATGTGCAATATTGATATGCACAGTTTTTGAATTTGGTGTCAAAACATAAATAAAAAATTTACTCTGTATGTTAAATAAATGTATTGTTGCAGTGTGATATTTTTTAATATATTGTATACATAAAAAAACGAATTTTTAATGTGGCCCACTTGAATGTCTTAATTTAGTTATATGGCTCACCGACAAAAAATATTTCACACTCCTGGTCTAATCCATTTGTTTAGTCCCTTTGTAAATATTTTTAAACTAAAACAAACTTCTCCATACACATCACACATTCTGCTGTAAATTTCACGTAGTTTGCCGCTAAAAAATTTGATGACAGACCTCTATTCAAGCCAGGAACACTTTGTTTGATTTGCCACCATTTTGAGTACCCCCAAAACAAATATTTTTGGGAGATTAAAATAATTTTTGCAATAAACCAATTCCAAACAATGCCAATTTTACATTTATGGAAAAAAGATTTATTTTGTTTTTTAAAAAAAAATTCATACTTTTTATATAACACATCGCTCAATAAGTCCCGGGCTTGTCATATATAGATGGTGCTAATAATAAAAAATCCATATGATTTTTATAAAGTACTAACCTTCAAATGGCCTGGTATGTGCCATTCATCTAATGAGTAGAGTGTTTGCCAATGGTCCAGGAGACCAGAGTTCAATCTCAGGTCGAGTCATACCAAAGACTCAAAAAATGGTACTTGATGCCGCCTTGCTTAGCACTCAGCATTATAAGGTAAGGATCAAGGGTAAAATAGACCAATCCAGAGAATGGAGTAGCACTCTCCCTTACACCACAGTGTGGTAGCTATTAAAAAGGGAGCCTATGAGTCACCCTCAACTATGGTCATCAACTTTACTTTTTCACTTACTGTTGCAAATTTTAAAAACAATGGAAAAATCTGAATTTCGTCTGTTCATAAAGTATTGCTTTCTGATGGGAAAACATACTGTTCAAGCAAAGCAATGGCTTGATAAGTGTTATTCGGATTCTGCTCCATTGGAAACAACAGTTAAGAGGTCGTATGCTGACTTTAAATGTAATCATACAGACACAAATGATGCTGAATGCTCAGATCACCCAAATTTGACAGTTGTCTCAGAAAACACCAAAAAACTCCACAAACTCGTTTTGGCCGATCGTAAATTGAAGTTGCATGAGATAGCAGAGGAGTCTAATATATCAGAAGGCAGTATATTCACCATTTTGCATGAACATTTGTCAATGAGAAAGCTGTGTCCAAAATGGGTGCCGTGTTTGCTCACTGTCAATCAAAAACAACAACGCATCAACAATTCAGAGCATGGTTTGCAACCGTTTCAACACAACAAAAAGGAGTTTTTGCATAAATATATAACAATGGAAGAGACATGAAATCACAACTTCCCTCCAGTGTCAAATCGGCAGTCAGCTAAGTAGACAGAAGCAGGTGAAAGCTGTCCAAAGTGACCAAAGCGCATACATCAGCAGGCAAGGTTTTGGCCTCCATATTTTGGAATGCACAAGGTATTTTGTTCATCAATTACCTTGAGAAAGGAAGAACCATCAATAGCAAATATTATATAGCATTAATGGTGCATTTGAAGGAAGAAATCACCAAAAACAACCACAAATGAAGAAGAAAAAGTGCTCTTTCATCTAGACAATGTACCATGTCACAAGTCCATTGCAATGATGGCAAAACTACATGAATTGCACTTCAAATTGCTTCTGCACCCATCCTATTCTCCAGATCTGGCCCCCAGCTGTTTGCAGACCTCAAAAAAATGCTCCAGGGGAAGAGATTTGGTTCCAATAATGAAGTGATATCGGAAACTGAGGCATATTTTGAGGCCAAAGACAAACCATTCTACAAGAAAGGCATCAAATTGTTAGAGAAGCATTGGAATCAGAGTATCATCCTAGAAGGAGACTGTGGATGAATAAAGTCAAATTTTGCCTAAAAGTTGTTTTATTAGTTAGGCCCAGGACTTATTGGGTGATGAGTTACATTGAATTAGACATTAGATTGCATTGGACATGTATGAATAAAGTGCTTCCAATACCTGTAAGAGCTGATTACTTTTTAAATAATGAGTTTCGCTTAAGACATTTTTTGACACTATGACTCTAATCTCATTTCTAATGTCACCCAGCCAACCACCTACACCACTGACAGGTCACTGCTCCAATGAAGGATTGAACCTCAGCTTATTCAGTCACCTGCCCACATTGGGATCCAGATAATTGAAGTTGCCTTTCACTGATCGCCAAACAAATCAGATAGGGTTGATCATTCAAAGAAAAATAAACTGAAATCAAAAAGATAAAACAACATGGGGTTCTCTATAATTAAACCAAAGTTTAGTTGACAAAATAAATAACAAAGTCCATTAAAAAAATAATTCAGTTCTCTTTTAAAAAATAAATAAGTTTGATCATACAAGTCCCTCCCCCATTGAGTGAGGTAATACTGTTCAGAGACTTGGCCCCATTTATCACAGTGGTCAATCTAGTTGTAGCAGTGAACATAGCCTTTCAAAAAGCTAAGTCATTCCATGGTTTCCGATTCAGCTAAATTTTCTGATCTTCAGGTTCCCATTACTAACTTGTGATTCTCACTTCTCTGTTTCAGAAGATCAGGCTCAAGGCTTCAAATGCAGAGTGTTAGGGGTTCACTGCTGGTTCTCTTTGGTCTGTCTGACTCTCTTCAAGTAACTGTCTGTGTTCTTCCTGTCTGTTTTCTTTTCAGCAAAAACTGAGTTTATATAATTGTTTCTCTAATTTCTAATAGGGCATATCTCATCAACAGCCTTCTCTTTAATTAATCTACAGTAAATAATTCCATTCACTGTTGCTCTCTGCTATCCCGACAGTGAATCCCTGTGCCTGCCACTCAAGGGAAGAGGGGTTTCTTCCCACTTCCATGTGTCAGCCTGTGTGCCCCTCTCCCCACAGTGGGCAGCTCTCTCATCACATGACCCACATGTCACATCCAGCAAATTACTCACTTCCCAAATTAAATCAAAATTTTTCCTTTCTTTTGATAATTCCCATATGATCAGCCCACACCTGGCTGGCCTCTTTGTGACCCTAACTACAGCTCTGCTATTTTTCAGTTGTCTTTCCAATGACAAAATAGATATTTTAGCTTTCCTTTCTTTCTTTCTTTCTTTCTTTCTTTCTTTCTTTCTTTCCCTGGTTAGAAAACAACTTCATGTTTTTGTATTTTTCTGCCTAGCCAAAAATTAAACAGTATTTCTTGCTTCCTTTTCATTTTGACAATATATTGTATCACTCTTCAAAAAAAAACAATGTACTGATATTATTCTTCTAAAATCCACACTGCTCATTTTCTTTATGACTAAAATCATTTACAGATCTTTTTCTGCTCAGGTCTCTAATTCTATTCTACTAAAATCCATGCCACCTCACTCAACTCTGTTATACTAAAATAATCTATTTATGAAAGAACAAAATTTAAAAAATAGCAATTATAAGAACTTTCTTAAACTCTATAATCACTCAATATCAAGTCTCTTCATATTAACAGAATTTTTATAATAATTATTTACAAATGCTTATTAAAATTAAACCTAATCATTATTATTGTATCATTACTGATATGTCATTATGGCTAATAGAGGAGAGTGCACAAAAATCAAGGATATTTCCTTGCTTATTCCTCTAATTTTCTTATTAAAGAAAATTATAATTAGCAGTTGAAATTACTATAATCAGCATTTAAGAGACCTGGATTTATCTCCCTTAGACATACAATTTTTTTTTTAAATCTATACTTAATTAAAATTACTTAGAAACTGGTGGTCTAACTAGACTAAAAATTGCTTTATTCTTCATGTTGGAGCATTTCAATAGTATTGTACTACAATATACATTCTAGGAACAAACATACATATAGAAATTGTTATATAACAGGATTCAGATCTCTCCCAATTTACGATTTCATTCAAAAAACATACACATGGCTGGAGAAGGGTAGCATTCGACTAGATGTTAGCCAGACGGCTGCTGCTGAGACAATGAATAAAATGTGTCTTTGTGCAAGAGGCTCTGCGCAGAGCTTCCGGGCAAGAATGCAAGAAATTAATTCACATTAACAAAATACTCTTCTTCAGCCAATCATAAATCTTCCCCCTAAAAAATTCCCAGAACCAACGTGATACAAAGGGTAACTACTTAAGTAGTGAAAATCTTCAAAGGCGTCAGACTGGCCTACTGAGGCATAAAGGGAAGGACACGCTAAGGCCATAAGAACTCATCTGAACTCTGATGGATTTTTGATACACCACCTGCTGTGAACAACTGCTGACTTAGCTACAATGCCACCCCGTCCACGACTGCTACTACCACCAAGATCATCTGATACCCTTACCACCCTTATACCACCATACCTAACAAGTGAGTTTCTTAACTTATAACATATGTGACCGTACATGAACTCTGGCTTCACACACACACGCACCTCGATTCACTTTTTCACTTGATATTATACGCTACAAATTTGTACAGTTGATTCTTTGCTTTATCGCCTTGTTTTTCCCTTTTGTTAATATAATTGTTTAAAAACTTTCAACCTGTGTTTGTCTTTTCCTTGCTACCATAAGCTAAATATAACAAAATCAATTCATTCAGATTAAAATTGAACTATAAAATTTTTCATAATGGACCTTACCTTATTGAATGTATGGTGCTGTTGGATAATTTTAGTTCTGTCAAATTAGGAACCAAAGAACCAAAATTGCCAAGACTCATTTCTGAAGTGTCAACTTTTAGTTCTAAACTGTTGATGTCTTCAAGGTCATCTGCTCCTCCAAGAAGACACTGGAAAAATCAATAAAAATTATACAAATTAACAAAGGTGATTTCAGAGACCCAAGAAAAAAACAACTCAAAACTTAATTGGTTTATCTCCAAACATGAAAAGGTTGATAAAAAACCTTAAGACCAAATCCTTATGTCACTTTTAATAAGATTTGCCAACAAGAAAATTTGCAGCCGAAATACATTATATATATATAAATATATATATATTATATATATATATATATTATAAAATTAAAGAAAAAAATTCAATTTTGTAGTTCCATGATAAATTTACTTCAGGTCTATAACACGATCTTCTTCAGATCGATAAAAAACAGTTATGCATTTGAATACGATATAGACAGGTTTACATTGCTTCCAGTGAGAAGAGAATTTAAAAACCCTTTTTATTTTCTTTAAAAAGAAAACATTTTTTTAGTTGGAAATACCATTATATATTAACAAATATAATTTTTATGCATTTCTATTTTTTTATTTTTTATAAAACCCATCACCTATGATCTAAATTATGTGTAAAATAAAAAGAGGGGGAAGAGTAAGACTGGAATCTTACTGGTTTGAGCACCAGTTTATTAGGGGGGGGATTCCGGCCATGCATACTGCTAAGAAGTTATTTATTATCTCTGGTTGGAAAGTAGGAGAGGTAAGAGGCAGTAACCAACACCAATAAACAAGTACCCCACCCAATCTAAAGACTTAACTTTTGGGACAGAGACTATTGTTACCTTTGTCCCTGTTGCTTTGTTTACTGACCCCAGGTAGGAGTGGGTCACTAAAGAATAATCTTTTTAGCAACCTTAATTCAGCAGCCAGCTCTATCCAGGGTCTTCAGAGTTGGCATTTTTTTTGACAATTACTACTGACTTTTTTAAAAAACCAGTGAGTACAGAAGATATTAATAGTAATTTGAAACTAATTAAATAAAGTATAAATAAAAATAAAAATTGATTCCTAATTTCTTTTGAAATTAATGTCAATTTTAAATATTAAATAATATAGTCTATGTCATCATCATCATGTTGCACCACCAGCACAGATCTCCCTGACCCTCTCTTGCCACACGTCTCTATTGCCCATCACTCTCAGTGGGTCTTCAAAGATACAACCTGTATCGGCACAGGGCTGTTGTATATAGGTTCTAGCTGGTTATCCTGTCTTTGCTCATCTATGCGAAGGGGTCCATGTTAATATTAATTTAACTAAATGTCTGTTAATGAAACATATCATAACAACTTCTTTATTATTTATATTAGGAAGAGTTATCATATCGATTGTTAAGTTAACTGTGATAAGTGATGGATTAATATTGTTACAGATATTGTATCTAAGAAATCCTAATTTTTATATAATTACTAAATCAAATAGCAGTTTCAAATATAAATTTATTCAATCAAGTTGCTAAATATTTTTTACATATATTAAGATGGTGTAGTACATAGAACATTTCCTCCAGACATTTAGGCCTATAGTGTTAAGTTTGAATCTTTTTTCAAATATGAATTATATCAAATTATTATCCTAGCCTGTATATTTATACTCTCTTTTTTAAAAATTAATATATTCCTTATTGAAAGAAATTATATTCAAATTATTTAATCAATATTTTTGATTATACATCAATGTTTCAATATTTAAAATTAATTTGTAAATTATCTAATTATATGGTAATGTTAAATATATCTAATATCATTAAGATATAAAAATGAATTATACTAAGAACTTATTTCTATGCCTACATTTAACTATAAACTCTTTCCTAGTATTTAGCAAGTTCTTATCTTTATATTTCAATATACATTTTTTCTTATCTAACCATAAATTACATCTACCATGTAAACTGTTTGTAGAGGTGGATCTTTTAATTATTTTCCAATTTGTAATAGATGTTAGTCCTAGTTCTTTCAAATACCAGTAGTATTTAGATAGGTGTAGTCTGAAATGTAATAGAATAAATTACTCACATCGCGTCCACGTTTGACCGTCAGGAAAAGAAAAAAGAGGAATGTGAGTTTGAGGACCCCTTATATACAAATAGCATTAATTTGCATATGAGGAGAAAAAAAGGCTTTAAAAAGATCAAATTGGCGAGGACAGCAGTCGTGTTATTCTGAGAGCGGAGAGCAGACATTGAGCTAAGAGGAGTTGGTGCGAGTTGCAGAGTCGTGTTATTCTGAGAGTTAGTGCAAGTAGCAGAGTTGGCAAGAAGAAGTTCCGACCCCCTTTTTTTCTTTACAATAGGGCAGTTTGATTTTTTAAGGTTGGATTTTTGAATGATTGGAGTTAGTTGTGGTATATGAATTTCCAGTTTAAACTGGTAATACCTATGTATACTTTTTCATTAGCATTAGCTTTCTTGGTTGAGATATTAGCTTGATAAATGATATTATTTAGGTCATATTGATTCCCTAGGGAGCATTCATTTTTTATCTTGCAATTACAAGATTGTTTTAAGTTGTTATTTTTATTCCAGTCTAGTTTGTCTATTATTTTTGTTGTGGTTGTAAATTATTTAAGAGATATTATTAGTACAAAAATAACTAATTTTTACATTATTCCAATTGAGTATTTTGCTAAAGGGGTTATTTTTAAAAATGTTTGCTTATCAAACCTAAAAAATATTTCTCTATACTGATATTAGAGAATTTGCAAAAAGGTGGGTTAAACCAGATGATTTTTCTACACCTATTTTGATTAATATTTTTGTTTAGCATATTATTCATATTTATATTATTCTTAGTTCTATGTTTTTCGAAATTATCATCCTTATTATTGTAATGGTTTTTTTGTTTTGTTTTCTGAGTACTTAAGTTCATTTCTATAGTCACTGTTATGTATAGCTTCATGATAAAATTCTTTGTGATTATCAAATATCATTTTTTAAGATGATAATCTATTTATTCTAATATTAATCACATTAGGACTTTGTTTAATTATGGGTGTCGGGTGTTAGAACTAATATTAATGTATGTTGATATGATATTAGTTTTCTTAAATGGTTTATAAGAATTATATATATATACATATACACACACACACACACACACACACACTTTATTATGTCCCATTTACATATACATTCTTTATTCTTAGCATAGAAAATTATCATTTTTATCTTTGATTAAATAAAATTATATTAAAGAACGTAAATAGCTCAGCTCTGCATATTTTTTATTGTTAAAATGAATTTTAATATGACACATGAAAATTTTTAAAAGAAGGAATGATAAATAAATCTACTTGAATTTAGTTTTTGTATGCTTATGCAGAAATGAATCTGTGGACATTAATAAGGGGAAGTAACTTAAGGTTTTGAAACATTACTAAGGGGAAGTAACTCGAAAATGGAACACTAATATGATAACTGGACATAACTTCTTTTAATAATTGTTTCAAATACAGCAATGTTTTGAGAGAAACAAAACAAAATGTTGATCACAAACGAACCAATTTCCTTGGTGACAGATACTGGTGCAAAAGTAAATCACTTTCATCTAAAGGAATTGGTTCAGGATTAACTTGGTTGTCCCCAAATTCTGTAATCTGAACTCCTCTTGCCAATACACGATTTGGACTGTGATCAGAAAAATCCATGGTTTTTAACTGAAAAACAAAATAACAGCACAAAAAGTCACAAAACATTTTCTCATGTATAAATAGGAATAGACACACATAAACTAAAGAGAAATTTTCCTAATAATTTTCCAAATAACATATAAATCAGAAGTTTTCAAACATTACCAAGGGTGTATAAGTTCATTTTTTATACTTGATATTCATAATAGAATGTAGAGTATAAGAAATTGATTTGTTATATACCCTTGGTATTCATGAAGCATTTTTCAAAACAATATTGGCATTGTAATTAATTATAATTACTCAACATAATTCCTTTCATTTTTTTTTCAGTTGTCAATAAATTCAAAATCTAAATGTACACTTTTTCCCATTTCTTTCTACCTTTATGTTTACAAGTCTTCATAAAAAAGAGACTAGTCTTCTTCACTTGCATTACATATTTTCTTCAAAGTCTTTTTCTTGCCATCTTTTCTCTTGAAATGACAATAAAAGTTGTCACTTACTAAACTTTAAGCCAAAAGTATGGGGTACCTAATGAAAATCAAACTCACTAACAATGGTTTGCTAGACTATCTCTCTAACCCTTATATCATACAAGACTCCCAAAACAACAAAAATAAACGTTATTTTCTGATAGTTCATACGAATACACATCCTAATTTAACTCCTTCAGGTCAGTTTTCCCTTAAGACATCCAGTTTTGTCACTTAACAGTTCCTCTTGGATTTTATTTATACTTTTCTCTTCAAAATTAGAAAACACAGTATATCAACTCTTAAATAGATTCATAGTATTAAATGATATTTTAGATAGATTTGTGTAGTTTTTAAACAGAATACACAAATTTTTGAATGATAATTGTTATGATACATATATTTTAGAGTAGATGTTGACTGACTCATGTGATTAGCTCAGCTGGCTCATATTGGGTTACTGCTTTTATGAGTATATCAAATTTGTATATAATACTACACTTTCCTGAACCTGGGAGGTCATATTCCCCTAGTTGCCCTTGTCCTTCACCTGATTATTCTCAGGAACCTGTGTTGTTTTTCTTCATGTCTTTCTTGGATTCTTCTTATGTGTGAGCTAGGTCTAAGTTCATTTTCTTCATCAGTCACTTCAAACAGTTCATTTTCACTTTCTTCCATACTCTGCTCTGTTTCACTGTCAAAATTATATGTCTCCTCCTGCTCTTCATTGCCTAATTCTTCCTCCATTTCTACATCTTCAGGTTAAATTCTGATCCACATGGGCCAGTATGAGCTGCTCATTTTTCTCTAAAATTGCTGTTATGCTTTTTCTAGTAGGAATTTTGCTTTTTCTGAATTTGATTCCTTATCTTTTCTATACCAAACATTTTCTTTTGTTGAAAATGACATGGTTATGGGAACTCTAATTTCTCTCCCCGTTAACATAGAACTTTGTTTTCTTCCTACTTGTAGAATCATTTGGTAACTTAGAAGCAATCTGGATAGGTAGGCTTCTCTGCTTTCATTAAATGAGGAAAATGCTTTTAACCCCATTTTCACAGTTAGCACTATTTTTTCTGCAATCACATTAGATAGCAGGTGGTATGGTGGTGTCTTGTATGGGTTGTACTAAATAAGTTTTAGCCATGAATATAGATTCCTGTTGTAAAATTCTGGTGCATTATCTGTGACTATCATTTTGGGTACACTGTTTTTTGAAAATATTGTTCTCAGGACTTGCTTTATGGTTGTGGCTTTTCAGTTCATTACTTTGATTACCTCAGGCCATCTTGTATATATGATGTGTATTTCTGGGTAACCTTCTTGATAGGTATATTACTGGGTAACCTTCTTCATAGGTATATTACTGGGTAATCTTCTTGATTGGTATATTACTGGGTAACTTTCTTGGGATATGATTGTTGTGACTGCATGTTCACTCACATTTGTGGTTAACATTACTTTTTCCTTTGGATCAAAGATTTTTACCACTGTTTTTTTTGTTTTTTGTTGGGTTTTTTGTTAGTGCCTTTTTCAATGTTTCGAAGGTGATAGTTTGTCTTTGTGTCCACTTAAACTCACCATTCTTTTTGTATAACTTTGCATTCAGGTCACTGTATCTGGGTAGAAATTTACAATAACAATTTGTTAGTCTCAAAAAGGATTCTAATTTCTTTTTGATTTTTGGTATGGACATTTCTGCTATTTTCTTGGTTAGTCTCTCACAATATGATATTCCATCCTTTGATATTTGATATCCTAAATAAAATACCTGAACACAGTTTAGTTCTCATCTGTTCTTGTTTATAGTCCTATCCGCTTTGTTTAACTTCTTCAAAATTTGGTCCCTTTTGCGTTTCAATTCTTCTTTATTGAATGCTCCCATACATATATCATACTGATATATTATGATATCTTTTATTTTTTCCAATAAATTTTTTTCAATTGTTTTCTGAAAAATGTGGTTTGAAGTCTTTATGCCAAACAGCAGACAAGTCCACCTTGGTTAGCCTATTGGGTCGTTTATGGTGGGAAATTCCTTGAATTTCTCATCAATTTCTATCTGGTTGTATGCTAACTTATGATCTCTTTTTGCAAACAATTTCATTCCTGCTAATTCATGGCTCACAATTTCAATATCAAGCAACTGAAATGAATCTAAGCATATTTGGTGATTCACCCTAACCTTTTAACTACCACATCTATCAATAAATCACCATCAGACTTTCTTATGGCTACAATTGGTAAAACCCAATTGCTACAATCCTGAGGAGCTTTTTCTAGTATTCCTTGCTGTATCATTTTTTTAAAATTCAGCCACTATCATAGGTAGGATAGGAATTAGTAACTTTCTAGATTCCATATAGCTTGGGTGATGGTTTTCTTTTAAACAAATGCTTGCCCTGTAACCTCTTAAAAATCCTATATTAATTTCTTCTGCTAATAGTCCATGATCTTTATTACATGCTACTACTATGATGGAAATCATTTTGAAGAGCTTTTTATTACAAATGTCCTTTCAAAAGTGCCCATTACTTTAATTGCAGTTCCATCCAATTGCTTTAACTGAAGATTGTTCTTTCTCAATTTTGGTTCGCCAATTTTCTTCCAGAAGTTTCCTAGTATTAAAGTGATATCACTGCCTGTAACAACTTGCATGTGAAAAAATATGCCATTCAACTTTATTTTTTCTCTGGTCTTGTTGGGTGTATTTATTGAATATATTTTGGCTTTTTTTGTTGGAGGGTCTGTATCTTCTACCCTTTCTATTCTTCTTTTGTAATAGCATGCCACCTGAAAATGATCTTTCTTTTTGCAGTTTCAACATATTTTTCCCAGGGCTGGGTATTTATTCTTATTTTGCTTATATTCCCAGCTGCAATATCTACATTTGATCATGAACTAGATTCTGTTGTAGATCTCTTGATAGACTTTTTATTAGTTGAACTCTTTAATCAATTCTAGTTGTAAGAATTTTATGCTCACTTCTAAACTCATGTTACTTTTCAAGTAGTTTATGTTTGTGCAATGTACCCTGTATGCCTTCTTTTAATCTGAGAAGAATTAATTCATCCTCCGGAGTCATGTCTTTTGTTTCCAGTTTTTTGAATTTGCAATATTTAGATGCTTCCTTTAATCAATGCACATATTGTATTATAGACTCATTTGGGTCCTGTTGAGTCTCCATCAATTTGGTTCTCTTTGCAACAATTTTTTTTCTGTCATATATTTTTCTTAATTATTCTAACAATCTCTTCATAAGTTAATTCTTCTAATTCTCTTGGGTAAGCCATTGTCAAAATGTTTTTCACTGCTTCACAGCCTACCATAGTCAGAAATAGATTGATGATTTCATTCTCTTCTCAGCTAACTTCTTAGTCTTTCAATTTCTTAACTCTTGCCAATGCTGCAAAACATCTAATCCCTATTTCTATATGCCCCAGTTTGTCCAGTATGCTTAAACTGTTTACCAGGAATGCCATTGTTATGATATGTATATCTCACAGAGAGATGTTGACTGACTAATAAGGTTAGCTTGGCCAGTTGATATTGGGTTACTACTTTTATGAGCGCATATAATTTACATACAATACTACAGTTAAATTACTAATTGTAAAAAAAAGTTGACTGATATTACACCCTACTCAAAAGGGTGGTAAAAATCTATAAAAAGAAGGAACATTCATCTTTTCTGCAATCTCTTGTATATTTAAATACCTAGTCATTTCTTACCAACCAGATACACCAAACAGAGAGAGACACACTGACTCATATTAGCCAGAGTAAATAAAATAAGGAAATATTGTTAACATATACAAGAGTGCATCAGTAAGTTAATTCCAGTTATTAGATGAATTTTGATCTAAAATTTTCATTGTATAAAGTTTGATATATGTGGTCTATTGAGTAACATGGGGTTTGTAGAGGAATTGTAGTTGATTTAATATTGTTTCCTCACACAGAATAAGTACAAAAACAGTCACACCAGATTAACAACATATTTTATTACTTGAGTGAACTTAATGAAATAATTACAAAATGAAATGATCAACAAAAAGGGTGGATGAATAAATATCCTTAGTGTATGTAAGTGTATGTAAATCTGAAGAAAGTGGAATATCATAGGAAAGTCTTACATATTCAAGAATTATATTATTGTATGGTATTATGTTCACAAGGTTTGTTGGGGACATAAATGTCCCTGTCCCAGAGGACTAGAATTCAATCTTATTTCAAGGCAAACTCCAAGTAATAAGAAACTGAGACTTTTATATACTTTTCTTATATGCTGTTTTGAGTGTGCTCTAGTGGTCATTAGCAGAATTCTTTGACACACAGGGGAGGTTATCACATAGGTTAAGTACATGGATAAAGAGTAAGATTATTTTGAAAATGAATATTTGTTGTGTAAAATAAATGTGGTTTTATTTCATCATTAGGTTACAAAATTATTAAAGTAACTACACCCATCATAGTATTGAAAAAGGAGCAGCAAGTTAAAAATGCAGGATTTCTTTTATCGAGGGATTAATGGTTGATTTTTTAGCTGCTATTTTTGGTTGGTTGTTTGGGTTTATGGCATATCAACCTTTGTAGGTTATTTAATGCCAAATCAATTTTATGCAAATAGTCATTTCTATTTCACACTATTCGGTTTATTCAAACAATTCTAATTCAGCTGATTCAGTTTAGTATAATTATAGATTTTGTTTACACACAGTTAAATGTCAAAACAATTCATTTTAGTGTAAGGAGAGGTTCAATATTAAAGACAGTTCCATTGCAACAATTCAGTTTAGCACAAGCACGCAGTTTAAATGTAAGTACAGTTTAATTGTCAAAAACATTTCTATTTCAAGCTATTCAGTTTAGTTGGTTGGGTTTTATGGCATATCAACTTTTGTAGGTTATTCAATACCAAATCTATTTTTATGCAAATAATCAGTTCTATTTAAAACAATTCAGTTTAGCATGAGTACACAGTTTAATTGTCAAAAACATTTCTATTACAAACTATTCAGTTTATTCAAACAGTTATATATAACAATTCAGTTTAGTATAAGTACAGTTTAATTGTCAAAGACATTTCTATTTATAGCTATTCAGTTTAGTCAAGCAGTTTTAATTCAGCTAATTCAGTTTAGTATAAGTACAGATTTTATTTACACACAGTTAAATGTCAAAACAGTTCTATGTTAAACAATTCAGTTTAGTGTAAAAACAGTTTCAATGTCAAAAGACAGTTCTATTTCAATTAATTCAGTTTAGCATAAGCACTCAGTTTAAATGTAAGTACAGTTTAATTGTCAAAAACATTTCCATTTCAAGCTATTCAGTTTAGTCAAACAGTTCAGTTTAGCATAAGTATGCTGTTAGTTCTATTTAACACATGGATAGGGCCCTATAAGGTGCTACCACACCTGGCCAGAGTGGACCTGGGAGCAATGGCAATGAAGATGTGCTCTGTATTCCCCAAAGCCCCAGCATTACTGGAACCTCACCATCAGATTGTTTAGTGTCATATGCAGGACACTCATGGCGGGGGGCTTACCGCTCTGCAGAGGTGCAGTCAGTGTATTCTACAGCCTCAGCCGACTGGGCAAAGCTGCTATTTTTATAGAACATCTGTGTCTGTAAATCCATCACACAGAGAATATGCTTTTTTAGTTATGTCAAATGACCTAGTTGAAGCAAAGTTGACAAAATCCATTGACTTCAAACATGTCACATATTATTTTCTTGGAGGTAAGTAGACAAATAGCATTTGTAATCAAGAAACTGTTTACTAAAGTCAGTGTCAATTGTTAAATAAGATAGGACTCAACACTGAATAGCACAGAAAATTTAAGGAAAACGTATAAAAATTTTTTGCATGAATATCCCACAATAATCCTTACTTGCCAAGATAATACTTTTTACTTTGTTTCTAATATCATTTTTAATTTTGATCAGTTTGGTTATTTTTATCATTCCTTTCTGCAGTACTGAAAGCCTCTGAATATATATATATATATATATATATATATATATATATATATATATATATATATATATATATATATATACACTACCGGTCAAAAGTATTTGGTCACTCTCAAAAATTTTTATTTCTCATCCTAAAAGTGTTATTTTCAATGAAACAAGTTAAGCACAATAATGATTTTATTTATTACACTAAATACAGGTTTTCCCAAGCCACATTAAATACAAATTAAACCAAAGAACATAAAAACCTTCTTAAACTTATATTCATTAAAATAACCCCCTTTGGCCACTATCACTGCTTCACAAATTCTTGGTATTCTTTACACTAAAGTCTGGAGGTAGACTGAAGATAGTTTTGCCCAGCTTTTCTGCAAGAGTTGCCAAAGATAAACCGTACTTGTAGATTGTTTAGTTCAAACTTTTCAATCACGTTCATCCCAAACCAGTTCAACGCGATTTAAATTTGCTGTTGTTCCTCTTTGCTTTTAATGTAACTCTAGCAGAGTTAACTAGTATTCTTTGCAAGAGTACAAATCCTTGATCCACAAGCCACATTCCAGATGGGATTGCATGATGCTGCAGTATGCTGTGATAACTGATCTGATTCAATTTGTCCTTCACCTGACACAAATACCCAATTTTGCAATTGGCAAAAGCCCCCACACCATAATAGAGCCTCCTCCATGCTTTACAGTTAGTGTGATACAGGGGATTGCAGATCTTTCACCAATTCTTCACCATACATAGACCATCCTATTTGATCCAAAGATTTTGAACTTTGATGTGGGTTTGAGCTCTAACATGGAGGAGAAAAGGGCATTTCGATCATCATTTGTTTTGATTAAAATCCTGAAGACTATTACAATCTGCAGTCATTTCCAAAACAAACCATATAAAACAACGTCCAGGATTTTACCAGATCTCACCATACCTGGTGAACATCATACTAAATGAAAACAAAATCAAAATAGAAATCAGAAAAGACATTTCTTCACTTTGTGCCACCATACTTTCTCTATTTCTTCCCATCAGCTCACTATAACCATTTCCACTTTCAAAAAAAAAAAAATCTTCAATGAAACCTGATACATTTGACTTTAAACCTTCCTTACTTCTCCCCATAATCTCCATAAAATCTATCTCCACTTTCACCACAAAAATCTTCAATTAAACCTTATACAAGTGACTTTAAACCATTCCCTACTTTTTCCTATGAGGCCCCAAAAATCTATCTCCGCTTTCACAAAAAAAAATCTTAAATGAAACCTGATACATTTAACTTGAAACCCTCCTTTCTTCCTGCAACAACTATACCCTCTCCACCATCTTATCATTTGCCTCAATTACTTTTAAATAGAAAAACACAGAAAACAGTCTCTGTCTGAAGAAAAAACTGGGAAAAAACTCCAAAAACTTGAGGGAATTGAATTGATGCTACACCCAGCAAATAGTCCAGATCTAACTCCTTTGGATTATTATTTGCTCTGGTCCATAGCTCACTTCCTGTTCTAGCAATGATTCAATGACCAAGAAGTGGAAGATTCAATGAAGGAGTTCTTCACCACAGAGGACAAGAACTGGCATCAGTATAGGATCAAAGAACTAGCAGAAGGTGGTTTTACATGGTGCAACACAAATGCTAAGCTACTTTTGTTGAACTTGAAAGATAAAGCAAATAAGTTACCAAAATATTTTAGAACTTTTGATTTGTCCTTGTATATATATCAGTGCATGAACAAATTGTTTTAAAAACGTTTCTCTTAAATCAAGACAGTGCTCAAATACTGGCCAGGGAGCAGTAAATAACCTAAAAGAAACTCTCCATTTTACTCACATGTTTTGTCTGACAATTGTATTTTTCAGTACATGAAACTTTTACCAATGAAACCAACATAAGGACATGAGATAACAGTTTTATATATATATATATATATATATATATTACTATGTGAGGACACAGGATATAACCCTGAAGACCTGCCGGAGGCGTTGAGTGATAGGGAGAAGTGGCGAGAGAGGGTCTGGGATATCCATGCTGGCGGCACGACACGATGATGATGATATATATATATATATATATATATAAGATGGTGACCATAGTTGAAGGTGACTAGAAGGCTCCCTTTTCAATAGCTACTATACTGAGGTGTAGGGAAGGGTGCTACTACTTTCTCTGGATTGCTCCACTTTACCCTTGATACATACCTTATAGTGCTGAGTGTTAAGCAAGGAAGTATCAAGTACCATTTTTAAAGTCTTTGGTATGACGCAACCTGGGATTGAACCCAGGTCTCCTGGACCATTGGCGAACACTCTACCTCCTAGGTCAATGAGTCAATATATATATATATATATATATATATATATATATATATATACAAACACAAGCCCTTTGAGCAATTAATCAGGTTTTTATTATATTTACTTACTTTTTGGGGAAACATAATCCATCAGCAAAAAGCATCATTACATGAAATGAATTAGATATTCTGTAAAAATGATTTTTTAAAATTAAATCAAAAGCATCATTTTCAATCTTTAGCATAATTAATGATAATAGAATTCAACTTTTTTCAGTTGGCCCAGTTCTACTGCCAGTTTGCTTTAAAAATTGGCCTAAGATATAAATGACTATAGACTTTTAAAATATTTACACTTAAAATTATTAAACCAAATTTATTAAACCCTGAAGTTATTAACGATCAAAACCAAATATATTTTTAACAGTTTGTATGTAAGTGAGTGTGTGCAGAAGTAGTAAGGTTCATATGGTTT
The DNA here is from genome assembly GCA_963585895.1 of Sepioteuthis lessoniana. Lineage (NCBI taxonomy): Eukaryota > Metazoa > Mollusca > Cephalopoda > Myopsida > Loliginidae > Sepioteuthis > Sepioteuthis lessoniana. The sequence goes on from OY757909.1 coordinate 68,918,123, forward strand.
ATATATACAAAAAATACTTTATACAATTTAAGTGCTAAAAGCCTATGTACAGTTGGTAGAAAAGGAATAAAACAGATTCTTAAAGAATTTTTACAGCTAATGAAAATAACAGATGTAATATTTTTTTTAAATTTAAAAAGTGAATAAAAAGCCCAACAGTCAAGAAAGAACACAAAAAAATTAACAAACTTTGTTTTTTCTTTACTTTCAGGTATATTTCCCAAATTTGATACGTGTGAGTTTGTAATGCAGGGGAAAAGCTCAAAATTAACAATGAGTTTGAAAGTGCATGAATTCTTCAACATGACAAATTCAGAGAATATTCTGACATTTTTACTTCTGGGTGAAAATTATTTTTAAGAAGTTGAAATTCATAACAAAAATAAAAATTAAAATTTGTCAAATTTTATCTACACTTTAGAAATATATTTTATCATGACTTTTAATAATTGCATTTTTCTGAATAAAAATAAAACATCAAAAAAAATTTTAATTCAAATAATAACAAAACACAGATCTGTTCATGAAAAAGAGAAACTCCTATGAATTATTCTAGCTGCAAGCAATTATATATATTTATATCTTAATGTAGAACTGAAAAGTTCCCCAAATCTTTGAAAGACAGCATTCACACAATCCATGAACAATGGTTATTCAATAAATTATCTAAGGACTTGGCAATAGTAAGCAATTTTACAGTTACACTTTTTTCAAGGAAATCAAGAGTGATAGGTTCTTTCATGTCCCAGAAGATTGTTAGCATGACCATTTTTACTGACTAGTAGGTCTGGAACTTTTTCTTTATTAAAATCAGTGTTTCCATTCCATGAAGTCTTTTTAACTCGGACTCAGAGAGGCAAACCCATGTTTAATCTATTTGTAAACATTTTTTTACTAAAACATGCTTTGCCATACACATCACACATTCTTCTGTGAATTTCATATGGCTTGCTCTTCTCAGCCACCAAAAATTTCATAACAGACCTCTGTTCAAGTCTGGAGCACTGTTTTATTTATCACCATTTTGAATAGCCTCAAAAAAAATATTTTTGCAATATTAAAGTAATTTTTGTAATAAACTAATTCTAAACAATGGATAGTTTATACTTATGGAAATAGTTCTGAAAAAAGATGTATTTTACTACTTTTAAAAATATTAAAAATATATTGAATGACTCTTACATCTAACTGGGTAAAATCAATAAAACTTAGAATGATAGGAATTTGTCTGTCCCGAAAGTTTATTATTTCTTGAAAATTAATTGCATAACAATATTTTTCCTAATTAAGACCAAATTAATAAAATAAAGATTAATACCAAAGGAACAAAAACTCAGGCATATAAAAAATTTTTAACCAAGATGATCTTTGAATAAATTTGAACACCAAAACTCATAAAATCTAATTACAAATAAAAATACTTCAGGATTTTATCTTACCATCCAGGGAAGGAGTAGCGCCCTCCCCTACACCTTGGTGTAGTAGCTATCGAAAAGGGAGCCTTCGGGTTACCCTCGACTATGGTCGCCAACTTTACTTACTTTACTTATCTTACCATCTGCATTCAAAACTCCCAAAATAAAACAATCATTTTATACAATCTTATACTTAAACTACTGTTCTTGTCTTTGATATTATTAGTGAGAATATTTTGGCTGCAGCCTTTCTCACATATCTGTCATAGTCAATAAACTACTTGGAATTTTAAATTGAATATTTTATTTAATCCATGAGGAAAGATTGTTTTCATTTCACTCTCCATGGAAGAGGACAGTGGGGAATATTGACGAAAGAAAATGAATTAAAATTCTCCCAACATGTTTTAGTAAATCATGAGAAGAAAATATCTCTCTCCCTTGATCACTGACAATAAAATGTAATGGTTGTATTTTTGATCGCAGTAGCCCTGTGTGAGAAAGTTATAAATGTCTTGAGAAACCAAAAAATGACTAAAGCCTCTTCTGAGTCCCTCACATGGTGGAATGGTTAACAAGCTGGATTAATAGACCATGGTTAGTTATTTTGATTTTCATGAGGTGCCTCATATTTCTGACCTTGTGTCACAACTAAGCTAAGCTTAGTAAATAACTAAAGCCTCTTCTGAGTAAGTCTGTTTTTTCTTTTACTCAAGTGACAGTACCCAAATATTTAAATTATTCTGACTTTACTTCAGAAAGAAAAACTTGACCTACAATACTGGGAAGGAGTCCATAGTGGCTAATGTGCCGGGCTGTGACATCACAGTAAGTGATTTTGAGTTCTAGCTGTCCTATTACATTCACTTTTGGACTAGCATCCTTTGGAGAGGTAGGAACCCCTTTATCCCTCCAGCTATGAGTTAAATAGTATCACAAACTGTCCTTCTAAAATGATAGCTTTGGCATTAAATAACCCAAGAAGGTTGATATGCCATCAATCTAAGAGACCAAAAATGAACCATAAGACCAAAAATTTCAATGATGGACATTCTCCAAAAGTAATGAGCATTTAAACATTAAAGTTCAGTTTTATACTTGCCATGAAAGACTTGAGTTTCAAACTCATGCCTGTGAACATTGCTAAGAACAAAGAAAATTTCCAAGAAATTCTTCTTGAATAAAATCTGCATTCATTTTCTAAATTTATATTTATATATAGCATATTCTCCTTTTCTTTTCATTTTATCTATTTTCAATACATGTCATTATACCTAACCGAGGCTTTAAATGGTCTGTGTATATTCATGTTGAAGTCAGAAAAAGTCACAGTAACACATCACAATTTGGGTTCGGGAAAAGTTCATAGGAAAAAGTCCCAATTAATTTCTGGTGGCCAGTTAGGGTTAATTTTTGTAGAAAAATGTTCTTTAATTCCAGTGAGATTTATGGGATTTATTGAGTAAATACTTTTAGTTTAAAATTCGTTTTATTCTTATTTTTCTGGGACTTTTTATCTGGATTCATTCATGGATCTATTTACCATTCTCCAGATAAAAAGAGTTACAAATCCAAATACAAAGCCAACCAAAACTTCACTTCCCAAACAAATTATTCATACTTTCTCCCAAGTTTAAATGCAAATGTTTAAAACCAATTCATTCATTCATTATCCTTTAGAATATCCTGTATTAGTTTATTCTTCCTAATTAATTTGTCATGCTATATGGCTTGTCTGTCTCTTCCACTGAACCAAAGTATATGTCCCATTACCAAGTCTAGGGATTGAACTCATAGCCACCAGAGTAACTAGATATACTTCAATCAATACTTTTATCCATTAAGCTGAGAGGTATAATCAATTTTCCATGTTTAAGACTAATATCAAAAGATTTCGATTTCATTTTAAGAAAAAATTTGAAAACTTAAAAACCAGCAAAACAATAAATCCTTATTAAAATTATAGATAAATTCCTGCAGTAAAAATTTAACTTTTCATCTGTTCTATCACAAGGGATTTCTTCTTTCACAGTTTCTTTACTAACATTATTCTTAACATAAGACAGAGTGAAAATAATACTGAGCAACTGCCCTCATTATAAAGCATGAGCTTCAATCTTAAGAAAAAAAGAATAATGTCATACTTAAGAATGAATGATAGATTACCTTCCTCCAATTCTCTTCAAAATGAAAGCAAGATAAGAGAAGTTTACTTTGCGCATTTGTGTCATGAGAGATTACCCAAATCCTTAACCTTTGGACTAACATGAGGAAACAAAGAAATGTTTATGAAGTTTGGTTTAGTTTTATGGCATATCAACCATGGGGGTTATTTAATGCCAGATCCATTTTTATACATATAAACAGTTCTATTTCAAACAATTCAGTTCAGCATAAATACAGTCTTTTGTTTACATGCAATTAAATGTCAAAACAGTTCTATTTCAAACAATTCAGTTGAGCATAAGTACATAGTTTAGTTCTCGTTGAAACATAGATAGGTTCCTATTAGGTTCTATTACTCCAAGCCAGAGTGGTCCTGGAAGCAATGGCAATAAAGGGGTACTCCACATTCCTCAAAGCTCCAGCATTACTGGAGCCTCACCATCAAATTCTTTTGTGTCATATCCAGGATACTCATCAGGGGAGTCTTACTCCTCTGCAGAAATGCAGTCAGTGTATTCTGCAGCCCCAGCCAACTGGGCCAGTTTATGAAGTAATCTAATTATTTCACAAGTTAAATGTAGTAGTAGTAGTAGTAGTAGTAGTAGTAGTACCCATAAGATTCTCAAGAACTTTGAGATACAAACTGATACTCCAATCCCAACCAGAAGACCATAGTGTTAATTACCTAGAAAAAAAAAGAATCTGTTAAATAGTGGATTTTGCAGTTCCAACAGATCACAGGGTGTAATTAAAAGAAAAAAAAAGATAGACAAATACTTGAATCTTGCCAGAGAGCTGAAAAAACTGTAAAACATGAAGATGACAATGATACCAATGGTAATAACATTCCCAGCTGATTATTTTTTATTTCAGATTATTGTTATTTAATCATATTAGATAAAAGAGTTTTGAAAATGGAGTTTAAAACTGTTTGAATTATGCAAATATCTACCGTAGTTTAAAAGTTATGAAAATTTAAATACCTGAAATTTGAGTTACATTCTTGCTCCAAAATTATGTGAAATCACAGACCAATTCAAAACAAGAAATTCAATAATTTCTTCCACATTTCCTTATTTTAGGAGCAATTTTGATGAAACTTGGTATATCTATATAAAATTGTTCTTTCAAGTTCTGTATTCAGATTCTAAGTATCTCCACATAGTAAGCCTTTATTCATAAATTAATTCATACAGATTTCATTATCTTTTTTAAAGCTTACCACAAGATTATGCAACATATTTTCATTTAGATACTATATGTATACACATATATAATAATGATTTGAACAAAGATAACTTCATTTTGAACTTTTTAAATACCTAGTATGCCATGTTACATACATGAAATAGAATGCTTCTTTACATGTTAAACATGTATTTTATCGTTCAAATTTTTCAAAAGTACACGAAAAATATATTTTCAGGATGTAGAAAAATCACTTACAATAAATATTCAATATTCATCTTCATATAAAAAGGGAAAAATATTTATCAAAATACATGCATTAAAGGATAAATTGAATCATAAAATTACAATCAATTGTAGCAAAATGAATTTGGTTGAGATTCATTCATTTATCACACAAGTGAAAATTCATCCAATGAATGAGATAAACTATAAATTTTTTCGATATTTTATTCATTCAAAAACATATAGAAGAAAACTTTTCATATGTCTTGCATGGTTATATAAGATGGAATTAATCTCCCAGAACTTACAGATTCAAGGACCAAACCAATTTTTAGAATAATTTCCTTTTTGGTATCTTGTACATGATCTCTGTCTGGCCCAAAAATATGTACTTTCTTTCTGTGATACCACCATGAAACATACTGTACAGGATTGTACCTTCTACTATACCAGGATATCATGGATCTGGGTATGCAACAACTATATTATCACCTGTTGATGGTAATTTCCTTTGGAATTCTTTTAATACTTGCTGAATTAGAATCACAAGTGATGCATCATGTTCCTGCTGCATACTCTTATTTGATAATTAATTTTAAAAAGGATTTTTTAATGTATTGTTCATTGTAGAATTCTCTGGAAAATTCTTGTTTAAGATTGGACCAGAAATTAGCAAGGAATTACAAGTTGAATGGAGCAAGGTGCAAATTCATCATTGTCAGTCAAAAACACACAATCAGCAGGGAATTCTAAATGTAGTTTGTGTGCTTGGAACACTAAGGGTTAGTAAAAGAGATCAAAGAAATTAGAGATCAGAGGAAGAATTGAGACTATCCAAACAACAGCACTGTTAAGATCAGCAAGAATACTTAGAAGAGTTCTGAAGACCTGAGGAGACTGGCAGTCACTCAGACTTCAGTGAAAAAACACCAGTTAAAACTGATGTGAAAAACTCACACAGAGTAAATAATAATAGGGTGAGTCAAAAGTTTTACAATATTTTAGTAAATCCTAGTTATATCACATGATCAAAGCAGAAATTTTGTTTAGGTTGCAGGAATCTTGACAATCAGGCAAGGTCAGGTCGGCCTAAAACCATGGATTCTGAGGCCATGCTCCAGAAGGAGAAAATTATTCCATGCTGTGAAAGTTTTTGACAGCAGAATAAAAGAAAATAATTATCTTGTACCAATCACAATAGGATTGGTAAACTGCCTACAATAATATTTGAAACCCAGTCTTACCTATACTGAACATATGAAAGTGAAGCTATGATTAACAATTCTACCAAATAAACTAATGATATCATCAAGTCACACTGACAGCACAGCATTCCCTGTCTCTCTCTCACCATCAATCCTTATCATCCATCACTTCTGGCAGGTCTTCAAGGCTGCATCCGGCGTCCACACAGAGCTGATGTATCTAAATATTTGCTGGTCAGCAAATACTGGCACATCCATGTGTAGGAATCCATAGGTGAACATTACTTATGAGTTCATCCTTGCTTCTTCAGCAGTACTCCGCATGTTTTGTTCTTCTTAATTGGATGGTTTATGAGATGGAGGTAAGAGGCCGTTTTGTGGAGTGTTGCTTTCAGGATTTGTTCAAGACAGCATGCAGCATTCTTGAGAAATTCCAATCGAGCTTTTTCTCTATGCGTTTTGTAAGTATCCACATGGTGCATCTATACAGTAGTATGGACACAGCTACAGCTTGGAAAAAAATTATGCTTTATTTTATCAGATAGAAGAGATATCGTTGTGATGCCAATAGCATTCCATGCCTTAGATAAGTGTATGTTAACATTATTTTCAGTAGATGAGATGTTGCTGTCAAGGTATGTGAACTGGTGTACAAATTTTAAAGACTTGCCACTAAGGGGGAAGATCGCTCCTTTTTGTTTAAAATATATGTACTCTGTTTTATTTGCATTCACATAAAGGCCAATGCCTCCATCACAATGATACCCAAATTTAACTTTTCAAAATAATTTGCTAGCCTCATTAATCAATCTAATTGTCCTGGTGAGATTAATCTATTGCAATTTAAATCAAGCATCAAGATCCATACATTAAAAGATTTGATTGATTTTAATGGCATATCAACCCATCAAAGGTCATTTTATGCTGAGAAGTTAAGGAATTACATACATTGTACACTAATATTTACATTTTTTGTGCAGTTGTTTCTTATGAGTTTTTTGCACAGTTATATGATATCAAGCATTCATATCTAAGAGAAATAATTTGCACATACGAACACTAATAATTATATGGTTTCAAGCAACTATTTCTATTTAATAATAATCAGTAACTAATAATAATCTTTAGTAAACATTAAAGGTTTAAGTAACTATTCTCAATACAAATAATTTACACACAGTTTTATGGTATCAAGTATTCCTATCTAATAGAAATAATTTGCAAACAGTTCTATTGGATTGATCGATGGGATACTAACAGATACAACCACTCTGGGGTCAGGGTGAACCAGAAAGTAATAGCAATGAATGTATATTCCACAAACCCCAAAGCTCCAGAACTAGAGCCTCACCACTAAATGCAGATTAGTGCCATACCCAGGACACCCATTCTTAGAAGGGTCTCGCCCCTCTGCAGAGGTTGCAGTACAACTACTAACATTCAACAAATTTATAGTTCCGTTCTATCATCAAGCTATTCATCACTGAAATCTTATTTGGATATTTCTGGCTTAGTACCATACTACTAAGCTCAAATAGTTTGGTTAGGTTTCTTTGTTTAATGCCAAAGCCATCCTTGTAGAATACTAGTGGTACTACTTAACCTATAGCTGGCAGGTTGGAATGAGAGGATTCATAATTTCCCAAGGATGTTAATCTAAAACTGAGCATAATAGCATGACTGGAATTCAAACTTGCTTACAACAATGTTAACCACTATGTCATGGTGACTCACTCCTAAGCTCAAATGAGAAAAAAATAATTTAAAAAATAAACTCAGATACTTATAAGCACTTTATTCATTTAAGATGAAATTAATAATTGTTTGCTAATGGTCCGGGAGACCATGGTTCAATCCCAGGTCAAGTCATACCAAACACTTAAAAAATGGTACTTGATATCTCCTTGCTTAACACTCAGCATTATAAGGTATGTATCAAGGGTAAAGTGGAGCAATCCGGGGGAAGGAGTAGCGCCCTGTCCCCCCCCCCACACACACACACACACCTTAGTGTAGTAGCTATTGAAAAGGGAGGCTTCGGATCACCCTCGACTAAGGTCACCAACTTTACTTTTATATAAGCTTATTTTTATGATTATTTATTAGTTTAACTTGTAAACAAATGAAATACATAAGTACATTTCTTTTTGAATCCATAAAAATGTTCAGTTGTACTTTCATTTTTTTTTACTGCCTGGAATTTCAAAATTCCATATAACCATTTTTTTTTTTTTGATAAGACAAAACATTAACTGCAATTTTTTTAAAATTAAACACATTAAATCCTATTTTTTAAAATTGAACACATCAAGTGCTATTTCAAAAATGAAACACATTAAGTGCTTTTTTTGTTTTTTTAATAAGTCTAGTCTTAATTGAAGATGAATTTAATTTTAGAAAAAAAAGGGGTGAGCTGTTTATTGAGAAATGTAAACGTAATATACATTTTTCAGTAAGAAATTCGGAAACTTAGTTTAGTTTTCCCTTTACGAATTACATTTCGGATGATAAAAGATTCTGTTTCTCTTATAAAAACAATATAAAACTAATAACAGATTTAATTGACACTTACGGTTTGTTGGTTATTTATTTGTCCTTCACTCCGGCATTTTTTCTTTTATTAATATAATTTGAACATAACTTCCCAAAAAATTACCATGTTAAGAGAGAAAAAAAAGGAAAAAAGCACTAAAAGGACGAAACGATAATTAACTCCGTATCATCATAATCATGATCGTCATCATCATCAATTATAAACACTGTCCTTAAACCCATAAGACGGACATATTGTAAAGTGTGACACCGCCTTGTTGCTACTTATGTTGCTAGGTACTGGCATTCTTTTACGACTGTCGTTAGAAGTTCCATTTTTATCGTAGTTGATTTAAACATTATTTTAAAACTTTCCTGGCTATTAGTATTTACTTATATTTATTTTATAATGATTATTATATTGTTTTCAAAATAAAATGAAAAATACTAAGTGTGTCGTTTTACTACCTGTTGTAAACTAAAGAAAAGCGCGAAATTTTCACGTGGTTTGTAAATTTTCATATTCTGAAAGGTTCCGGATAAAATTGTTGTTATGCCTCCTAAAAAGAAGCAGAAAGTGTCCTCTGGTATGTTAAAATTGATGGTGACCTTTATTTGATTGTTTTTTTAATCAAATAAATATATTAATAGAATTTGATCAGTTCTGAATTTAAACATTAAACAAAATGAACCGGCAAATGCAATTTGTCAAATGTGTTTATCAACAAAAAGTCTTGTCAACTAATTTACTGTAACTAACAGTACTTGATTGTTTTAATTGTTTATTGTCATTCTAATAAATGTTAAGTATCTAAACTTTAACTGTAATTTAGTTTTTTAATTGATTAAATAAAAATTTACTGTCATTTTTCTCAGTTATAAGTGAATGGTGTTTTCAATTTGCTAATTTTTGTTTTGAGCGATTAATTATTTTTTATGCATTTATTTATTTATTTATTTATTTATTTTAATTTTCTGTTAAATTATTCTTTTCCTAACTTTGAAAGAAAAATGTCTCTCGTGTTCTTTGTTTATTAGGTTAAGCCTGGTTTTGTTTTTGTTTAGTTAGTTTTTTTACAAAAACACGCACCTGCTAAACCACATTTTTTGTTTTGTTTAGTTTTTTAAATTCCCCCAAATCAGCTAATTCATTAATTTTTCGGTTTTTCAAACAATAAGAGATGAGGGTTCTTTTAAAAGACATTTTACTTTGTTGTCATGCGCCAACCCCACCCACTCCACACCTCAATCATTTAGTTAATTTGACTCTCACTGAAGGTACAGGTAAATGATTTTTACATGTTTTAAAGGTAATTCATTGGAGAATTAGATTTTGTTTACATTTTGAAAATAATGGTTTGTTTATTTTGTTCGTATGGGTACCTTATTTTTGAAATTCTAAAAGCAGTAAAATACGGTACAATATTGATCTGCATTTTTTTTACTGTATTCGTTTCCGTAGCTTAACTTTCTAAGGTTCATAAAAGAGGGGAAAAAATTTTGTTAAACGTTATTATTTATTTATTTATAGCTTTAAAATTAAGATATTTAGATTAAACTCTTCCACACACTGCATGTGACTGGAATTTTGTTAATGTAAAAATAGTGAATAAATAGATTTAATTGATCAGATCTTTGTTTAAGAATGTTATCTAAATTATTCTTTTTAGTCCTTAATTTTTCGAACGTGATTTTTCATGGGATGATATTTTATCTACGGAGGCCCGCCAGAAAACCAATATAAAAGCGTCACATAGGAGATAAACTTTATCCGAGAATTTATTAACATAAAAAAAACGCCGATTATTACGCTTTAGAAGAAAAACGCATTGCTTTTCAGTAAGTAAGTAAAGTTAGCGACCATAGTCGAGGGTGACCCGAAGGCTCCCTTTTCGATAGCTACTACACCAAGGTGTAGGGGAGGGCGCTACTCCATTCCCAGGATTGCTCCACTTTACCCTTGAACCGTACCTTATAATGCTGAGTGTTAAGCAAGGTGGTATCAAGTACCATTTTTAAAGTCTTTGGTATGACTCGACCTGGGATTGAACCCAGGTCTCCCGGGCCATTGGCGAACACTCTAACCGCTGGGCCAATGTCCCTTTTCAGTAGTAAATCATAACTTTGCCGATAAAAGCTGCATTTTTTTGTATATGCCTAGAACTTAGTATATCGTTTTGGGTAGATGTGACACAACAAACGAGGGACCCATTCATGTACGCATGGTCAAGGACAGTCCTCATAACTAGTTTTGGTGTAATTAGGGGAAAATTGCCTCAAGGCTAGAACTCACAGGATTAAGTAATTTTTTGGTTTTTCTGCCGACAAAAGGGCTTGAGCCAGAAGAAGATTAGCAAATACCATACATTATTCCCAACCGGAAAGTGGGTTTTCTACCCATTGTTGGGTGTATGCAAGTTTCCACTCCAAAACACAAATCCACCCCCAGCCCTAAAAAACTGAAACACTACACTGTGTTATATCAAAACATATGTTGATTATTTGCATTAAAGTTTACAACAAATTCTAGAATATTTTGCAAAAAGGATTTATGTTTACTTAGAGTTGGAGTTTATCTGAATTGGTTTAAAATGTCAGCTTGCATAACATTATCATTATTCACAATATTTCAGCACTTCTTTACTATATTAACAAAGCATGATCAAGGGCAGTCCCTGATGTCTTCAACAATGTACTGATGGAACTGGACTATTTCTTAACTAGTACACTCAGAATATATCACATTAAAAAAGGCCTTATGCTATGTTCCATCAATCTTTCCCAGAGAGTTGTTACCATCATGTCAGCAACTTTTTTTTCTTTTTCTTTATTTCATTTGAAAAAGAATTTTTTTTTTATTTATCTTTACTCATTAACAGTAATTTCTGAATTTTTTTTATTTACTTTTGTTGAATATTCTCAATACTGAAGAAATAAATTACATGGTTCATTTTACTATATAATTGCAGACTCAGTGTTGTCATTTACTAAGCTGAACTTAGTTTGGCACAAGGCCAGAAGTATAGGTACTTCTAGTCATGGCACAATGAGAATCAAATTCACTAACCATGATTTGCTAACCTACCTAAATATTACACCATTCAAGGCACCCAATTTCAGACTCAGAGTTGACCACAGTTTTAAAAAAAAGTGTTAGGACTTTTTCCTTAGTTCCAAGACAAAAACCAAGTAAAAGTTTAGTAGTCATGATTAAGACAGATTTGTGTTTGCCTGAATTAGAACTGATGTACAATTAGTTGTCTGAATTTCTGAGACGAAGCTTGATGATTTTTATCATTCAGGGTTTTCAAACTATTGTCTTCATCTTTATTGTTATATTCACAACGTTTTAGCCAATGTGTCCTCCAGCCTTCTTTCAGTGTTGCTTGTTGAACTTGGGAGCCTACACAGAACTTCAAATCATGTCCCTTATTTAATCTATAGGGAAGCTTGATGATTTTTATCATTCAGGGTTTTCAAACTATTGTCTTCATCTTTATTGTTATATTCACAACGTTTTAGCCAATGTGTCCTCTAGCCTTCTTTCAGTGTTGCTTGTTGAACTTGGGAGCCTACACAGAACTTCAAATCATGTCCTTTATTTAATCCATAGGGAAGCTTGATGATTTTTATCATTCAGGGTTTTCAAACTATTGTCTTCATCTTTATTGTTATATTCACAATGTTTTAGCCAATGTGTCCTCCAGCCTTCTTTCAGTGGTGCTTGTTGAACTTGGGAGCCTACACAGAACTTCAAATCATGTCCTTTATTTAATCCATAGGGATCGCTTGCTTTGATTCCATTAACCCTAACCAGGTACATGTGTTAAGTATTCCTGTATTGTTACTCACCTGTAATCAGGATTGAACCTGCAACCTCCTGATGATTGTCTCTTAGAAGCTTAAATAAAGTAAGTGTTTCAAAGTTCCATTTGAATATAACAATAAAAATAAAGACAATAGCCTGAAAACCCTGAATGATGTATAATTATTGACAAAATTTTCAGCAAAGAACTAGTTGATAATTAGCTAATTAATACCTATTACTAGGAACTAATTATTATGTCTTATTGATCTGAGAGCAGAGAAAATATAACTATATTAATCAATAAGAAAATGATGTCAACTTTTTAGAAAAAAACTCAATGAAGAAACATGAAAAATACTTGAGGAAAAATAATAAATGATAAAATGCGGAAAAACAATTGTGATTATATTCAAAAGTTTTATTCAACAAATTTTTATCATCATATGAAGAAAGTGTTTGTTATATAATGCTAAAATTTTTAAAAAAACTTAAAAACCTTTAGTCTTAATTACTTTAGGAGATTCAAACAAATGAGAATTATTGAAAAATGCTAGGATGAGTTAAAAGTTTTGCAATATTTTGATATGTTCTAGTTTGCTGCATGTATATTATATGACCAAAGCAGTTCAAGCTATGATTGGTAGTATTGTGGTAGATGATGTGCTAACAAGTTGTGTTTTGCTTCTCTCTGTGCGTGATTTGAAAGCCACACAGATGAATGTGTAACATAGTCTTATTCAGGAACTTATTCTTTACATGTTCGAACTGGGCTCCAGATTTAGTTTAGTGTCATACAAAAGACCCCCCCCTTTTTGTGGGAGGAGTGTCTTACTCCTCTGCTATGAATACAATCAGTATATTCTAAATCCCATCAACGAGCCTAAAAATTATCTTGAAGAATCAAAACATTTCTCCTGAATAATCAGTCTTGTTTATCTTTTTAACTGAATTACTAATCATTAAAGCTGTCTGGTTTTTGGCATCTTGGTCTTAAAAGAAAAAGAAAAAAATTAGCAATATAAGGCAAGTATTCTGGGGCTTTTTCAGTAGCCATCACTTGACCAAAAGAGGAGTCCATGCAGTGCAGTGGCTAACATGTTGAACTGCAACATCATAGTAATTGAGTTCAAACTCCAGTCTTGCTATTAAATTCACTTTCAAACTAATACTCTTGAGAAAGGTATGAAATCCCTTATCCCCCCCCCCCATCTATGGTTCAGTGCCAACACTGTCCTTCTACAAGGATGGCTTTGGTATTAAATAATCCACAAAGGTTGATGTGCCATTAAACAAGCCAAATCAAACTTCTCATAACCAGTGTGGATTGATATGTTTATTTTGTTTGTTTGGTTTGATTTTATGGCATATCAAACATTGTAGGTTATTTAGTGCCAAATCTATTTTATGCATATATATTAAATATACGGTTTTTAAACACATTTTGTTGATAATATTTTAAAACTAGACAGCTCTTTTTTTTTCACACAGTTAAATGGTTTCACTTATTTCTATGTAATAGAAATAATTCTATTTACTATTAATCATTTGTTTGCACACAAATGTTTTCAAATATTGCTATGTATCAGTAACAATTCAATTAAACATCAGTTATTTGTTTATACATAGTTAAATGATCAAACAGTTCTATTTAGCTTGTCAACAAAGTTAAATGATTCCAAGTATTTCTATGTATCATTAACAATTCAATTAAACATCAGTCATTTGTTTACACACAGTTAAATGATTAAACAGTTCTATTTCAAGCAAATCAGTTTAGCATAACCATTTGCTTGCACTCAGTTTAAATGTCAAACAGTTCTATTTGACCCATAGATAGGACCCTATTAGGTGCTACCACTTTGAGCTTGAGTAGACCTGGGAGTAATGGCATTTTCCAAAGCTCCTCCAGCATTACTGGTGCCTTATCATCAGATTGTTTACTCTCATATCCAGAACCCTCAGCTGACTCGACCTATTTTGTAAGTCTCCCCACACATATACACGAGACAGGATTTTTGTGGTTGGGACTAAATGAAAAGTGTCCTGGGTATGATGCTAAAATGTATCTAGTGGTGAGGTTCCAGTCCTGGAGCTTTGGAGAATGTAGAGTACCCCTTCATTACCATTACTCCCAGGTCTGTTAGGGTCTCATCTAATAGAACTGGTCATTCATTTACTAAAGATTATTATTATCAGTTATTTGAAACCATACAGCTGTGTCCAAACTGTATAAGATAAGAATACTTGATAACTACAATTATTAAGGTTAAATAGCAATACTTGAAATCATTTAAGTGTGTACAAACAAATGATTAATATTAAATAGAGTTAGATAGCAATAATTGAAACCATTTAACTATGTGCAAACAAATGAGCTCTAACTCATTTAAAAATAAAGTTAACTACAAACTATTTGCTTACAAATCAAATACAAGCAGGATTTGGCATTAAATAACCCACAAAGGTTGATATACCATAAAACACCAGCCAGGAATCCAAATATCTACCTACAAAATATTTCATTTATCATATATATAACAAAACTAAATTAGCATTAAATAGCCCACAAGGGTTGATATGCCATTAAACAAAATAACCTGAAAATACCTAGAATTTTGAAAAAGGAAAACAACTGAATCTCTAAATCACTTTTTCTTTGTGTGTGTGGGGGGGTACGGCTTTAAAATAATAAACATTAGTTTTTGGTGAAGACTAACAAAAATGCCCCTAAAACAACAAGATTTGGTATTGAGGCTACTAAGTGCAAGTATTATTTCCCTATTTTCTTTCCTTTTTTTGTACACATAAATTAAGACATTAAATATTAAGTTGAGTTGAGGGGGTATCCTCTTGGTGTAATGATTAAAGCAATGGATTGTGGAATCTTAGTAAGCGAGTTCAAACTCCAGTCACACTATTATGTTCACTTTTGGACAAATACTCTTGGGAAAGGTATGAACCCCCTTATCCTCTCAGCTATGGGTTAAATGGTACCACTACTATTTTTCTAGAAGGAGTGATTTGGCATTAAATAACTGTGAGGGGGCATAAAATATCTATCTCAGGATGAGAGTTTATTTTAAGCACGTGTGGCGTCTGGGCAGTCTGGCACTTGACTCCCCACAAAAATAAGTCCTAGTCAAGACTCCTATTTCGGGCATATGGTACTGGCAAATAATGTTGGGGGTCAATTTGGGGCTAGGCTCATCTCGACACTAGTGAGGGGGTTTCCAATTTCACTTTCACATACCCCACCAAGCCCTTCGTTTTCCTACCCCCCTCGGATAACGGAAAGCATGGACTTCTAGATTAAAACAAAATATATTTCATCGTAGTCAAATTTCTAAAATTCCCTTGTAATGTTTTTAAGGCGAATAAGACTTTTAGTGAGAATAAATTAAAGCGATATGAAGCTGATAAAGATAATATGCTAAAGAAGGCAACTCAATAGATAAACAACATAACTAATAGATTTCAACACGAGGGAGCATTTAAAATGTAACAAAGCTTTAATAAGCGACGACCAAACAAATAATTATGAGATTTAAGAAACAATTCTTTTCTCTTTTCTTTCTTCCTTTTTAAGGTGCCGGCTATATTAAGCCAGCAGACAATCTTAAACACAAATGTCACTCTTTCTTCTTTTTTCTTTTCTTTCTTTCTTCTTTCTTTCTTTTCTTTTAAACTATTGGCTTTGTTATGCACAAATGTCTCTCTTTCTTCTTTTTCCTTTTCTTTCTTTCTTTTTACTTTTCTTTCTTTTACTTGAGAAAGTATCTAAGTCCACTCATTCATTTACAGTTTATGAAACAAATCTTTTCAAGTTCTTTCTTTCCTTTTCTGAATAATATAAAAACATACAATTTCCAATATTTAGGAAGGGTAGAAGGAAAACAGTTTTAAGTTGTACTTATCTTTTCGAAGGGTTTACTTTGCAGGTTCCTTTCTTTTACGGACGAGTGACATCCCCCTCAGAATCGGCTGGGTCAGCCTTTCTGCTGACTACTGTCCAAAGATTCTGTTCTATGCTTTTTACGGGACATTCTCCCGGAGCGGGCTGTAGACCGACGTCTTTATTCGTCGACTTCTGTCTCCAAAACTAAAGATCCTTTTCCAAATTTCCTCTGACGAAAAGGTACTATTTTTCGGTGCTAAAAGCTCAGCCAATTATTTGGCCTCTTTCTTCCTCTCTCTCTATTTCATCCTGTCATGCCACTCAATGACCTACATTTCCATCTCTATCCAATGATTATAGGTCATGGAGTGCTGGCAGCGTTTGACCTGTATTCTGGCTGCTTTAGCGGTCAGTCCCCGGGGCTTGTTAGTTCAAACACAGAAGGTAGGGGAATTTATCTTCCCTCCCCCTCTCTCGACGGCACACCATGTCACATAACCTACAAGTGTTGATATGCCATTAGACAACAAAACCAAAACCAAACCATTAAGTTGATCATGAACTAAAAAGAATGAGGAATATTGGGAACTTGTGACAAAGTTGATTGACCGAGATTCTCCTGTCAACTTTTAAGTTAAGCTTTTTGATGTGGCACAAGGCTATATAAATGGGGCACCCAATGAGACTCAAACTCACACATGTAGGTTTTCTAGTCTAGCTTGCTAACCATTACACCCCGCGAGGAACCCTGGCAACTATTGTAATTCACTAAGATTTTTGCTTAGATGTGGCACAAGGCTGTCTGAATGGGGCACCCAATGAGACTCAAACTCACTCATGAAGGTTTGCTAGTCTAGCTTGCTAACCATTACACTACCTGAGGTGCCCATCCTGGCAACTATTAAGTAATTTACGAAGCTCTTTGCTTCGATGTGGCACAAGGCTGAATGAATGGGGCGCCCAATATCCTGGCAACTATTAAGTTGGTATTAGAAGTATCAGAGTTTTTGTTAATTCCATAGGCTGAACCCATTCCAATCAGTTGGTGTGATAGACAGTTACAAACAACAAGCAAACCATTGTTATTTATTGAGTGGAGGTTGTAGGTTCACTTTCTATGCTAGGCAGTAAATATATATCCAATGATAACACTTGCCATAAAACACAAATCACGCTTCTCTTTCCTATGTATGTCACTTGTTTTAGTTTTATTTATTTCATTGTGATTTCATTTATCATGTTTTTGATATCTCATCTATTTAGAAATTGAGATGTATCCATTGTTTTTATGTCTTCTAGACACACCATCAACAAAAAAGACAACATTGAAAGAATCTCATTCATATTGCAATTGGTTGATGAAATCAGAACCTGAATCTCGATTTGAAAATGGAGTTGACATGAAAGTAAGTCATTCTTAAATTGTTTTTTCAGTTTTTTTATTGTGATTTTTATTAAATGTGTTATTTGATAAATATTCAAATAGCCAAAAAATTATTTACTTCATACATAATGAAACTATTGTGTATTAAGACATAGTGACATGGTAAGTTTTGATAGCAATATCTTAATTGAATTAATGTTTTAAAAGATTTTCTTTGTTTGAGGAATATTGACTGATCAAGTAACAAGAGTATATTTTGTTTTATATCTGTTTAGTTTAAATATTGAAATATATTCTAATAAGCTTAAAAGTATTATGGTTTAAATTTTTGCGACTTAGTATTGTTAGTATTCAATGATTGAGTGTTTATATTACGTAGTAATATTAGAAACCTGATAGTGAGAAATTGAATTATATCTTTGCTATTCTAAAATGCCTAAATGTAAGCAATAGAGTATGTAGTTTTTAACAAGTAATTTACAATGTTGCAGTATGATTCAGCTTAGTTACTTCAATGACCCTCTTAAAAATGGATGTATACAAAAATACCACTCTGCCAGCAGGGCATTGACTATACTGACTGTCTCCTCTGCTGAAGGTTAAGACCCCCCCCTTCACCAACCAAAAAAAAATGAGATGTCCTATCTATGCCTCTAAACTGCACCTAGTGGTGAGGTTCCAACTCTAGAGAATGGGGAATATGGATTATCCCTTCATTGTCATTACTCCTAGGTCTACTTCAGCCTGAAGTGCTAGTACCTGTTAGCATCCCATCTATGAGTCAAATAATTTTTTAAAATTGTTCAGATTCAATTGGACCATGTACAAAAGAAGAACCTCTTTAGAAACAACACAAAAAAATGTAAATATGAATGTGATTCCCTGACCTTTTGATATGAAATAGCCCTACACAGGTTGACATGTCATTGAAATTAATCAATCAACCATCCATGGTATTTGTCAAATACATTCTTCAAATAAAAAAATTGCTAAAGATGGCTTGAAAGATTTAGAATAAAGTGACTTGAGCTTTTGAGATGCATCACAAAATGGTTGTCATTTAAGCTTTAATGATGAACTGCTTTTATCTGAACTAAATTGAAATATTCCTGTTATGGTTGGACAATTAGCTCAAAACTCTATTCAAGCCAATAACCCACTGTCATCTGCAAAAACTTTAAAAATCTGTTCCACAGAGGTCAAAAGCAAAAATGAAAAATGCGATTTTTATACACTTTTATGGACATGTCATCACTTTTGGACAGATTAGTGGCTATCGGTGAAAAATGGATATTTTACAAGAATCAATGTAAAACAATGGCTTAGCAGTGGCAAATAGGCTAAAACATAATCTAAAATGAATCTCCATCCAAAATCAGTCTTGGCAGGATTATGTTGCTGTGTTCCACAGTTGCAATCACTTCAAACATCTGTTGTCAACAGTTTGAGTGTTTAAACACTGCTTTAAAGAAAGAGATTCAGTTTGATCAAATGCAAAGGTATGCTGTCCCATCATGATAATGCATGGCCTATTATAGCAAGGATTATATCTAAAATGATTAGAGACTCTTGTGAGGAAAAAATTCCACATCTTCTTTATTCTTCAAATCTTATTCCATCTAATCAACATCTATGCCAAAATTGATTAGATCATCTTGATAAGGCCCTGCCAGCAGGTTTAGAATATGATAACTGTATACCCTGCTGAGTGGTAAAACTCCCTCCCCAAAGAGGGTGTCCTGGTTATGACACTAAACTGCATCTGGAGATTCAGAAAGTGTGGAGTACCTCTTCATTGCCATTACTCCCAGGTCCACTGTGATCTGGAGTGGTAGTATCTGTTAGGGTCCCATCTATAGGTAAAATAGATCTGTTTAAAAATTATTTGTATTAGATAGAATCCTTGATACCATACAACTAAATCCTTTATATTAAGAATACTTACTTGAAGCTATAATTATTTACTGAGGATTATTATCATTAGTTACTTAAAATTATACAACTGTGTGCAAATTATTTGTATTAGAAAGGAATACTTGATATCACATAAGCACGTGCAAAAAAGAAACCTCTCAAGAAACAACTACACAAAAAATTAAATGTGAATGAACATGATTCCTTAACCTCTTGGTATAAAATAATTTTTCATGGATTGATATGCCATTAAAATCACTCAGTCAATCAACCATCTTGACAGACTAAAAACACGAGGAGATGGAAATTATTCTCTCTACATTCTCTTCTTCTAAACCAAGATTTTGCAAAATCAGATTTTGAATCATTGGAAGGAGTTATTGATAATGATGGAATTCATGTTAATAAAATCAAATTCATTTTCTGACCTTAAATTCTGACATGGGGAGCCCCCATGGTATAATGGCTAAAGTACTGAACTGCAGCCTCAAAGCAAGCAAGTTCAAACTCTAGTCACACAATTACATTCACTTTCAGACTAATACTCTTCAGAAAGGTATGAAACGCCTTATCATCCTCAGCTATTAATTAAAAGTATCACTGATGTTCCTCTACAAGGATGGCTTTGGCTTTAAATACCCAACAGAGGTTGATATGCTATTTGAACAAAGAAACCAAACCTAAATTCAGATCTGGCTTATAATAGTTTTAATCTTAATATGATTCATATTAAATATTAAATGATTCTTTTGAATAAGTAATCTTACCATTGTTGTTTTATTTACATGTCAAGTAATCAATTCTTAGAGTTTCCTCAGGTATAATTTTCAAAGAATTTGGAATTAGACACTTTATTTAGTATAAAAGTATATATTGTTCTTATCTCTTGCTTTCTGTCATATCAATTACATTCTGAAAACTTAAACAGCCATTTTCTCTCCTCATGGCATACTCCTTTCTCAAATTGGTGAGATAAAATTTTACAATAGGAACCACTTGATTGTATCCCAAAGGATAATACAACAGAGAAATGAGCAGATTCACTTAGCATAATGGTCATCATCATCATTGAAAATAGAATCGGCAACCCAAGTTCAAATTCAGAATAAGACTTTACATTTTACTTCATGCTAATACCTTTTGTAAAAGCCATGATTCCATCTCTTATCCTTCTAACTATTGGTAAAAATAGGGGCAAACTGGGTTCTTTAGCCTTAGTTAGGTAACTTATCTAAGGGAAAGAAAATTCACATTCAGATTGACTTTATGTCACATCCTGAGAAATTAGAAGCCATAGACCTTTTTTCTAACTCAAAGCTCTCATAGCATTTTAATTTCACTGTTTATTTTAATCTTTTCAGCATAGGGTATTAGCTGAAACTTTCAATGACTTTATTCTTGAATGTTGGTTTCTGTTTTAATTGTTTAGGCTTTGATGGGTTTCCTTTTCTTTCCATATACGATCTCCCATTCCTGACACCTTAGTCTTTTCATTAAAATCCTGAGGAAACATAGTAGTATCTCAATAGACTATGTGATAAAAATGCTGATGTTCCATTTAGAAATGATATATCAACAGAAAAAAGATAGGACTTTAGGATCAACATTTTTACTAATGATGACAAACATCTAGCAAAAATAATCTCCACATGAAAAATATATCTTTAAACTCTTTTACTGTAATATAGAACAAACAAATGATATAATCTTTCTTTTTTTTTACCTGATATAAAGCTTTATAATTATTTTATCAACACTTCTTCACTATTAGTTTTTTCTGATGTCCTAGTATATATTAGTTATTCTTTTTTTTTTTTTTTTTTTTTTTTTTTTTTTAGTTTAGCATTGAAGATTTGCAGAAATGCCCAAATCAAACTGACTGCTGGGATGGTGTTCGAAATTACCAGGTAGGTTTGATGGTTTTGTAATTGTATTAAAGATACAAAAATATAAGACCACCCTCAAAAATGAAGAAAAAAATATTGTTTATAATTTTTAAATTATGGAAATCAGATATATGAAAGACAAGGCTTAAAGACAATTAAATTTTAGATATGAAGAAATTTCAATTAATTTCTTTTATGTATATTAGCATTTATGCTTAATTTTAACATTTTGTTTTGACATAAATATAAGACCAATGAGCAAAATTATTGAATATAAAGGTAAATTTTTTATTTAATATTTTGTAGATCCACCATTACCTTTGATAACCTCAAAAATTCAGCTAGGCATACTATTAACTAGTTTCTGAAGTTGAACCAGAAGTATTTTTTCCCATGTGTCTAAGATTGCATTTTTAAGTTCAGAAATTGCTGAATACTGTCAACTTCCTTTATAATCTTTTGCAACAATCAATCCCCAGAAATTTTCTATAGAATTGAGGTCTGCAGAACACACTGGGTGGTCAAGAAGTCTTATTTTTTTGTTCAAGCAAGTATTTGTTATTGATGCATTGTGAATAGCAGCATTATCTTGCTGATAAATCCATTCTTCTCCACATAGACAACACCCTTCTTGTACGAGAGATAAATCATTTAGCATCTTCACATAATCTGCTGTTGCTTTTTGTCAATCACTTACAAATTGTAGTTTTTAAGTTTTCCTGAAGATGAGAAGCCCACCCCTAAGCCCGGATCATAAGAGATCTTCCTCCACTATGCCTTGTTGAGTAATTCACTTTTTGTGTGCCAGTACTTCTGAAACCATCTGGACCGTCTAAATTGAATTTCTTTTCATCCAAGAAAACAACTTTTCACCATTCTTTAGCACTCATGGGTTGATATTGACAGGCATATTCCAGTCATTTCTCTTTGTGCTTCATAGTAAACCTTGGATGATGAATTCTTTTCTTATACTTAATTTTTTCATTGTTTAAATGCCTTCTAATTGTTCTAGTACTGCAAGGAGCATCAACTAGAGATTTCAATATTTTTGATATTGACAAAGTTTTCTTTTTTACTTCGTGAACAATTCTTCTCTTGAATTGTGGTGATAATTTTTCTGGCCTGCCAGTCGGTTTTCTTGTTCCATACTTATTTGGCTTTTTCAAGTAATTGCAGATAAGTTTTATTGTGTCCTAAGGGCTTTGAAATTTCTCTCTGAGATTTTCCAACTCTTTTCAGAGCTGTAATCTCGCCTTTCTTAAATTCAGATAATTTAATTCCTTTAGCCATTTATGTTTTTAGTATTTAAAGTATTACAGTTTTAATAGCTTTTACATTACGTAGATGATATATAATGAATTTTTCAATTAAATTACGTAAGTCCTTTTTTTCTCTAGTTTTTACTGGTGGTCTTATATTTATGTAAAAAATAAATTTTAAAATTTAGCATAAATACTAATCTACATATAAAAAATGAATTGAAATTTCTTCATGTTTTAAATTTAATTGACTTTATACTTTATCTTTCATATATTTGATTTTCATAATTTAGAAATTGTAAACAATATTTTTTTCTTCATTTTTGAGGGTGGTCTTATATTTTTGTCCAGAGGTGTATTTACTCTTTATAATTGTAGTATGAATACATTAAGCAATTAAAAATATAATCCACTTCACTTGGAAGTATTTCTACTATTTCATTGTGATGACTTATTCAAGGGCATTAACACAAAGTGAAATGCAGTAAAGTTAGCAACCTTAGTCAAGGGTGACCCAAAGGCTGCTTTTTCAATAGCTACCACACCGTGGTGTAGAGAAGGGAGCTACTCCATTCCTTGGATTGCTCCACTTTACCCTTGATCCATACCTTATAATGCTGAGTGTTAAGCCAGGCAGCATCAAGTACCATTTTTTGAGTCTTTGGTAAGACTTGATCTGGGATTGAACCCAGGTCTCCTGGACCATTGGTGAGCACTCTACTCATTTGATCATATATATATATATATATATAAAAACAGGATTTGGCATTGAACTATCCACAAGTGTTGTTATGCCACAAAACATGACCAGCCAATCAAACAATCATTTCTGTTGTTCTTTTCTAATGGAGGAAGGTTTGTTTTTTTCAAACATGAAAAATATTGCAATAATTTCCAAATTTCTTTGAAAAATGCCATTTATTTATGGATTTTTTGTCAAACATTCACAATTTATTATTTATTTTGTTTTATTTTATTTCATTTCATTTTTTATGCATTCCTTTTCTATGTAAATCAATTTGAATACTGTTATTAAAATATTTAAAAGAAAACTTGTTTTCAACTTTTGTGGAAATGTGTTCCATCTTGCAGTATCTAACATACTGGACTGCGACATTGGAGTAAACAAGTTTGAAATCCAGTCACATTATTACATTCACTTTCAGACCAATACCTTTGGGAAAGGTATGAACCCATTTATTCCCCCCCCACTCCTAGCTATGGGTTAAATAGTACCTCAACTGTTTTTCAACAGGGATGGATTTAGCATTACATAACCCACAAAGGTTGATAAGCCAATGAAGGAGGTGCCCGTGGTGTAATGGTTATCATCGTAGGAAATGGACACGGCAACACGGGTTCAAATCCTAGACGAGACAGATTGCATTTCACATAGCACTAATACCATTGGGAAAGGTATGAATCCAATTATTCTCCCTCCAGCTATGGGTAAATAGTAGGGCAGACTAGGTTCTTCAGTCTTGGTGAGGCAACTAGTCTAGAGAAGGAAAACTCTGAATTCAAACCTGTTAAACTCCGCTAAAAAATTGACCTTGTGTCATATCCTGCTCGAGCGGAGGGGTTGGTAAATATGAATAAACAAAAAAAAACAGAACAACTTTTGTGTTATTTTATAAGAATTTATTGTTGTCTGCTTAAAAGGAACTTGTCAAAACATTGGTGAGTTGAGGTTAAGGTTGAAAATTGTGTCTATAAGGTCTGTCTAAAAAAGTAAGCAACCATTTATTGAAAGAAAAATTGCCTACCTAGGGCAGTGATACCTTCATCCCCTTCAAAATACTCCCCTTGATACCTTGCACACATCTCAACATCTTTTTCAGAATCATCTGCAAAATCTTCTTTCAAGGTCACTATCAGCTATCTTGTCACATTCTCCTTAATCTCATCTATAAGGTTTCAACAGCTCTCAGCTACTTTATCACATTCTCTTTAATCTCATCTCTAATGTTTAAACAGCTCCCAGCTATATTATCATATTCTCCCTAATCTCTACTACAATGTTTCAACAGTTCTCATCTATCTTGTTACATTTTCTTTAATCTCATCCATGATGTGTAATGATATGAGTTGGCACCAATTTCTACGACAGGATCTAAACAGAGCAAACTTGGCAGACTTGATGGGTCTTGAGCAATTATGACAAGACAAAGAGACCAAGTCTACATAAAAAACACTACCATTTCACTCTTCAGACTAGCTTAGGATTCCTGCATCAGGTGTATTCACTACTGCCTTCACCCTCAAGTCTCTAGTTTATTGGGAGTGCTACCTTATGAAAATAAAACTCTCCTTGCAAAAAATTGTTGTTCAGGATCTTCTTTCTCATGACAGGTTTTTCAAGACAATTTTGGCCATTTCATTTTATTCTGTATTCAGCCACAAGTAATCATCTAATAGGGTGTATCTGTAGGCCAATCAGGTACTGGTCAAAGCTGCAATACTACAAATGTTTCCACGGTGGTTTGAGCTTTGTAAAAAGCTATAAGCTACCGACAAATTTGTGATTGAGCCAACAGATGTCTCATGCAATGTTTAGCTAAAGAACCCTGTATGAGACATGAAAAATCTACCTCCTTGTTAATTGTAAATATAACAGTCACACAATACAGAAGCCTACTCAATAGCATCTCAGCGATGACTGAGTAACCTCACAGTAACCTATAATTAACTTTTTTCCAGCCTCATACCTCACCAAATTTAGA
This sequence comes from Sepioteuthis lessoniana, assembly GCA_963585895.1. Lineage (NCBI taxonomy): Eukaryota > Metazoa > Mollusca > Cephalopoda > Myopsida > Loliginidae > Sepioteuthis > Sepioteuthis lessoniana. The sequence continues at coordinate 68,943,723 of OY757909.1, forward strand.
TAATGACCAAAAATAAGTTATATTTACAGTTCAAACTAATGTGTTTTATACCATATCCACTGTGTTTGTTTATAATTTTGTTCCCCAAATGTGATCTTATTTCTGGTGCAAGCTTGTTACATTTTTGCATGAACATGTTCATATTTGCACTAAATACTGAGTTAAGTTTGTGCTTTAGAACATAATGTAAACTATATAAAAAGTACTCTTTAGATAGATCTTATATTAAAAGGAAGAGAGCAACCTAAAAATTTGAGTTATAATTTAATTATTGATTATAACTGGCTCATTGGGCTAGTGGGTAGAGTGTTCCCCAATGGTCCAGGAGACTGGGGTTCAATCTCAGGTCGCGTCATACCAAAGACTTTAAAAATGGTACTTGATCCCTCCTTGCTTAACACTCAGCAATATAAGGTATGTATCAAGGGTAAAGTGGAGCAATCCAGGGAAAGGAGTAGCACCCTCCCCTACACCTCAGTGTAGTAGCTATTGAAAAGGGAGCCTTCTGGTCACCCTCGACTATGGTTACCAACTTTACTTAATTATTGATTATTTGAAAATATTTTTTCCTGTTTTTCTCCATAAATGATTTATTAAACCTTTTCTTTTTTTATTCTCGGCTCCAGGCAAGAAATTTTATGCGGGACCAAATGAAAGTAGGACATAAAGTATTTTTTTACCACAGTAATTGTAAAGTTCCTGGTATTGCTGGAATTTGTCAGGTAAGCAACCCCCCCATATATATATATATATATATATATATATATATATATATAGAATACTATTTCTAAATTTCTTGTTTTTTAAACATATATATATATAGATATATTTATAATTAACAATAGAATCTTCTTTTTCAGTCATTCTTTAACAAAAATCTCTGTTGTGCTATATGTTTTATTATTTATATTAATGAAGAATTTACTTACAAACTCCAAATACTAAAGAACAGATTACAAAACTTGTTAAAGGTTTGTTTTGAGTGAACTGTTAAAATCAGAATAAAGAATCTAAATGTTCTACTTTTAATTCTCTGTTGTTGCATTAAGTCCTAAATTGGTGCAAATATCTGAAAAAAAATGGGAAATGATCAATTTGGAAGATGCAACATGATATTTTCTTGTTCTTTTTCTCATCGTGTCTGGATGTTTTGCATTTAGTAAATATGAGACATGAAAAGGGTATATATGTTTTACAATTTGGTGGTTAGTTCAACATTAGCAAAAGAAATAAAAATTGTCAGCATTTTTCAACAAAATTAACTTCATTTCTATTTATTAGCATAAATGATAAGATTATTTACATAGAGATTAGCACTTCAGCCTAGGATCAGAGTAGAGTATCTGTGCGTCCTGCCTAGAATCAAAGTGTAATATCTAATCTTGAAAATCCTATGGTTATTTTAAAAACTAGAAGGAGCAAATGAAAACAGTTATTATTATTTTGAAGAGTATTTCTTCAAAAACAGATACAACATTTTTTTTAATTATAAAAACTAGTCATATAAATATATAAATGTTTTTTAATTTTTTTCAAATTTTTACTTTTACTTTCTTTTTTATATATATTTAATTAGATTTCCATGAAATAGCAGAAGTTACAGAAATGAGCAAAGAAACAAACTAAAAAAATTGAAAAGTTGATTATATAAATAGATTTTAACTAAGTTTTCCCTTATTTCAGTTTTTGATTTTTTTATCACAAGACACAAGTTGTCTTTACATTTTACAACCATTGAATAAACAGTTTGGATTGAAAATGAAGAAATAGTTTCTGAAAAGATTTGAATCTGTATCCTTGAGAGTCTACCTAACAAAGATGATGTTTTATAAAGAGCTACAATAGCTAAATAAATTGAGTCAAACAGTTACATTATTCTTTATCCAGTTTTCTCTATATCATCTTGTTTTTTATACCTAACAGATGTAGACATAATAGTCTTTACCCTTTTTGCCAAGTTGGCTGGGGCTGTAGAATACACTGACTGCACCTCTGCAGAGGGGTAAACCCCCACACACACACCAACAAGTGTCCTGGATATGATACTAAACAATCTGATGGTGAGGTTTCAGTAATGCTGGAGCTTTGGGAATCACTTGCAGGTCCACTCTGGCCCGGAGTGGTAGCACCTGATAGGGTCCTATCTATGGGTTAAATAGAACTAAACTGCATACTTATGGTAGACTGAATTGTTTGAATTAGAACTGTTTGTCTGAACTGAATATCTTGAAATAGAAATGTTTTTGACAATTAAACTGTGTACTTATGGTAAATTGAATTGTTTGAAATAGAACTGATTATATATATAAGAATGGATTTGGCATTAAATAACCTACAAGGGTTGATATGCCATAAAACCCAAACAACCAACTATCTTAACCCTTTGGGCTCCTGAGCCTAAATTTATCCTCTGCCATTTGAGCATGATCTCTGCATCAGAAAACCAGGGCTACATTGTAAGGGAAAATAAAAGTACCTATGGTATACTGGTGTTACACATTCAAAAGGTTAAGTTGTCTGAGATGAGGCATTGTTATTGCTAATTTTTTCTTTTTTAATATTGTATTTTTTGCTTTTAATGCATATTAAAAGGAAGAATATTTTATATATTTATATATATTTTAATGCATATTAAAAGGAAGAAGTTCATTCCTGATCGGTATTACTGAATCAGTGCAGAATGTGTGCAACCTGAGCATCACAATTTTTATAAAAGCAACAAAAATAAGATGAAAAAACTAAAATGCTTCATCTTTGAAACTGAAGACTATTAAACCTCATTTTTATTGCTGTCTTAAATTGTGCCACCTTTAAAACCACCCCCATAAATCATTTAATCTTATCCTAAATGGACACAATTAATTTGAAGATTTTCACATCATATTTGATTTGTCAAAATATTTGAGAAACTTTCTGTTAACTTTTAGCCCTGCCTGCTTAAATTAATAACGTTTTCAAAAATTTCTCGGCCAATAGAATTATGGTCATTTTTAAATGGAGTCACATATGACACTATCCTCATTTTTAATTGACTGTTCACTCATCTCTATTATTTAATAGTAAAGTATTAAGTGTATACATAGCCATTAAAAACTAACCTACTGACATTTATATTTATAATTTCATTCAAAAACTAATATACATAATCAATTATATTCAATAACAAAAAGATTTATACATGTATTATCAGTTAAGAACACTCCCATATTTTTCTTCTGCTAACATCTGTTCCTAAGTCATTCATAAAAAAGTATGAATGCCTTGCCATTCATAAAATGTGTGAATGCTTTGCCATTCATAAAATGTGAGAGTGTTTTGCTACTCATTCAGCTTTAAGGAAATAAAAAGTTGTTTCATAGAGAACTAATCATTTTGTACAGAATTATTTTCTCTACAAGGGCTGGCTGAAAAGTTCATAGACTGACCAAGATACTTTCATGGAATGTGACCAAATGAGGTTGATTTTTCAATACATTGGTGTTGCAGTGCTTGGATCTCCTTGGTCAAAAAATCATCATATGAACTTTTCAGCCTACTCTCATAAGAGTTTCAAAAAGAATTACAAAGAATATTTAAACATTGGGTAGTAGTTAATTTGCAGGAGAGAAATATCTGTATATTGTTACAAGGGTAACAAGTGTATGTGTAACAAGTTCATAATGAAATGTTGCTTAATATTGTAGCAAAGGAGTTTTCCAAGTACTGTGATAATGCTGAAAGGAATTATGAATAAATCAAGCAAACCTCAAAACAAATAACAGGAGTTTGAGTTGTTGTTGTTTTTTTATATACTATTTTTTGTTATGGAAAGCAAAAAAATATCTTGTGTATTAATCTTTGTATGTATATAGTGTACATAAATGTTTTGGTATTCTTTTTTTTAAATGCTTAGTTGCTTTTCAGTCCTGAAATTCTTTAGTGAATAAAACTTGGTTTGCTCTGATAATTAATGACATGGGAGGGGATAACATCTTCAAACTATCATCAAAATTTGGCTGGGACAGTTGGTATTCCTTTGACACTAATGCTCATAGGAAAGGTATGAATCCATTTCTCTCCCTGTTATGTGTAAATAGCAAGGCAGTTGAAACCATTTAAGGCAGTTCATTTTGGGTTTTAAGCTCAAACCCCAGCCTTATTACAATTCACCTATAAAAAAAATGATTAACTTTTGTATGAATTGTACAAGAAATTGAGACAAAAAACATTTCCATATCTTATGTTATGTGACATGAAAAGTCACTTTGCTATAGAAGTTTGTATATATTGATTTTTAGTCAAAATTCTACTGGGATTTTTATTTGTTTTTACTCTAGTTTGGATGCTTAAGTGAAAAGATTTCTCCATGAAATTGATTCTTTTATAGGAACACATCAACCTATTAGAAGTTTTGTATCTTATTTCTCTATCATATGATTTTGAACTTTTGGCTGAAATTGAAAATAAGAATTTGTAGGAGAATAAGATCAAATAAAGTGAATAAACAAAATAATAATAAAAAATTAAAAGAAAAAAGAAATACATTTTTCCCATGATGCTTAAAGTAAAATAACTAGAAAGTTTTTTTTTGTTTATTTGCCTATCTTTATGACCTTTTTCCAAAAAAAGATAATTGATCTTTTCCACTTCCATTTTGGAAGTGAAAAAGACTCATTTTTTTGAAAGCTCCTATTAAAGGGTTCATGAAGTAAGTTCAAACTTTTGTTTTTTGGTTCTTCCCAACTCATCACAATGCTTATTTGCTTGCTTACCATTAATACTATCATCATCATCATCATTATTATTATTAACAACAACAAGAAGGATTATAGATATAAAAAAAGACTTTAAGAACTTTGTTCCTGTTGAACATTATAAAACAAGGAATAAACTATCTGTAGTAAAACACAAGATTTTTGTTGCTACTTTTATTTAGCAGTTGTTTTTATGTGAACACACATGCATTTACACAACATTTCAACTTAAACCACCATAAGTAGGAACCTAAAACCTGACACAATTTCTTTAACATATAGTCTGTTTATATTCATAAAATACCAGTGTGTTTTTCTTTTCTTTTTTTAACTACTGGAAATGTTTCAAAAAACATAAATATTGACAAAGTCTTTCTATACTAATTTCATTGTCCTAGATTGTTTACTCTTCTGTATGACTTGTACTTGAAAACAAAAACTGTTTATTTATTGATATTGTACTAAAAAAACTGACTACTTTATTTTTTTTTATTTTTTTTTGTTAATCATTAAATTTTATGCTACTTTTCTCTTTACTTTATTTTCAGTTGTTACTAATTCATCTTAAACTTTTTATAATCCAAATTCAAAATTTTTTGAATTATTTAATTATATTATTATTTGTTGAAATTATTGAAAGTTTTTTTCTTCACTTTTATAGATTGTTAAAGAAGGCTATCCTGATCACACAGCATTTGACAAAACTGATCCTCATTATGACAAGTAAGTGTAAAAGAAACATTTACACGTAGGTACATTAAGTAGCCCACAGCCTAATTATATAAGAAAAACATTTTAAATTAAGAAAAATGTATTTTAACATAATCTCCTTATTTTTCAATGCACTTAATTCAATGGTTAATATCAATTCTAAAACCAAATAGTCTACGGTGAAAATTACTGATGAAAACTTCAGCTAATAACTGTATGACAGGCTTCAGACTTATTAATGCATGCGTGTGTCTAAATGTCTATCAATGGATTATGCTCTGGTGAATCAAAAGTATTGCAATATTTGGGTAACATGAAGCACAGATCAGCAGCTCTAGATACTTTTGCTGAAGTTGTGAAGGTGATGAACTACACTAGACTGTAAGATGTCAAGCTCGTTTAATACCCCTTCCGTACTATTCACCAGGTTTGCCTCTATAGCTTGGAACATGGTGTCCAAGTGTTCAACGGCTGTCATGTCTCTTGTATATTGTCAACACTACTTCTCTCTTGTGACTGAAGGATTCTCTATGCTGTGTAGACCAATCCTCATAGACCTACAAATGGTTCAAGGGAGATAACCCATAATTCACATTGTACCACCCTTTTAGTAATTTTTTTTTTTTCATGATAATGTACTTTTAACAATTTCATTGTAAAAGTATCTCTTTTTGTCAAGGAATCTGCCAATCGTATTTTTCCATTTATCCAAAGCACCTCTATTTTTCCCTCTGACATCATTTCCCTCAATCTTGCTATGTCCACACTTTATCTGTCTCTAATAGTGTTTGTAATCCTCAAAGCTCTAGTCTGATCTATTGTCTGTATAGCATTGTACTGGTGTGGCAATACAGCCATACCAAAGATTTCTTACACCAAAGAAGAGACCAAGAATCCCATATTTACTGCTTCACTTAATGCCAAAGTTTCAGATGTTAATGGACTTTGTCCAACATTTTTGATTGCCAACTAATAGGGGCCACCTTCTTGTTCTCGCTTTGAATTTTTATTCAAAGTGAGAACAAAAACAACAATACAACCCTGAGATGATCCATCTTCCAGGCTAGCATAGGTAGCATTTGAATAAGCTAAGACTTTTTTTTTTAGGATTACACCAATTAGAAAATTTCTGAAGAATTTTTTTTTGCTTTCAATATAGACAGTACATTGTTTGCCTATTGTTACATTTTTACTGTTGGAAGCTTTCCTGTATTGCTCATAATACACATTTTGTAGTTTAGATCTGGTCTTGTTTGTGAAACAACCCACATCAATTGTCCACTTTTAAGTCAGATTTCGCTTCTGCACTCAATTCATCTGTCTTCCTTGTGGTATGACTTTTAGCTATGTTAATTGGTGTTATTGTGGAAATATGATTTTTGTTTTATTTTTACCCTTTTTGTAGTTTGCACAACTTCTAATCCGAGATACTTAAATGATCCATTTTCATATTTTTGACCTTAAATATTCTCTTTAGTTTTTCTATGCTCTGTTCTTGAAAAAACTATTACCATAGAAGGCAAAATCATCCACATGACAAACCAAAATTGATCCACTTTTTTACTCAGCTGAATAAGGCATTGTTGTACTAATTGTACCTCCCACTTGTAAGAGTACTTCTTTAACTCTTTTGTACCACCAAGATCTGAGTGCATCATTCAATTTATAGATACATCTTTTTAAGATGCCAGACCTCAGTTTTTGAACAGACTACATGAGAGGAACATAGAAATACTTCTTTTGACAAAGGATCTTCTTGCAGAAATGCTGCTGTTATATCGATAAAAGTAACAAGCATAGATACTCTCTATTGCAGGTGAAAAAATCTTTTCTAAGATTGCTAGTGTTCACTTTGAAGCCATAGACCACAAATCTTGTTTTAGTTTTCTTTTTACCATCTTTATATTTTTCTAATAATATTCAGTAAGAAGATAGAGTAGCTTATTTTTCAAAATGAACAACTTTGAATACATTATTATCAATCAAGTTATTCAGCTCCCTTTCCTTTGCATCCACTACATCCTGGGACCTTTCATGATCTGCAATTAGCAGTACAGCATTTTCTTGATAAGGTAGTTCTTTCCAATTGTCAATATGATCCAAATTAATGCAGCAGATAGAGGCGTTGAGTCTCTACGGTTCCAGGTGAACATTGTCAGAAGATAGCGGTTTCAAATCCTACCCAAGCCGGCCAGAGGTTTACTTGGTCAAAAATGTGGTGCGATAGACAACAACTATGGAAGGCAGTAATTACTGGGGATACAGTTACAAGACTCAGCATTCCTATCCAAGGTCGCGGTAAATCACCTGAAGAAGGCCAGAGGTGAAATTTGGCCGAAATGTAGTGAAAAGAAGAAACAACAAAAAAAAAAAACTACCAAGATGAGGACAAAAGGTCCACAATAAATAAAAATGAATTCTCAAGCTACTGAATATCTTGTGGCAGAATCAGACATATTCAAAATCCAACTTTTATTGTGAATATATTCCTTTAAGTCCATACTCACAACTTTGTTAAATTTATCAGACATAAGCATAGCTACAACTGGATGTAAAGGTACATGTTTATATTTTATGCTAAGTTTACATGAATCACAACATTTTCCAATTATCTAAAGAAATTCAGTGTCACAAAAATCCTTACTCCTCCTCACAAGTTTACACAACTTTTCTTTTGAGGCATGTGAAAATTGTCTGGTAACTTCATTGCCTTTTTTTTCTTTTCTCTTCTAGTGTTAAGGCTTTTGCAGATTTGGTATGCAACATTACACTCTTAATTCATCCCACTTGTAAAATAACACGTGGAATACAGTAGTGGCCTAATGAGGTTCAAAACAAATATATCATATAACTTTGAACCTTTGCTGTATTATTCACAAAATTTAAAATTATTCCAGCTTTCTTCATAGAAGTTTTACTCAGTAGCAATGGAATTTCATTATTCAGTATACATGACACAATCATAACCTTTTTTTCTGCCAATAACTGCTGGAAATTTCACTTTCCTAGTTGTAGTAACCTCAGCTCCATTTCAAAACTTGAATGTTGTCTCAGTGGGAAAATATTCAACTAAGTGTTTGTCTTAATCAGACAAAGCATCAATAACAATGTCCAGACAGTTTTCATTAATGTACTTTCCAATATGCCAATTCCAAAAGTTTCTTTAACCAACTTGGAAGCATAGAATTTTGTATTAAGTAGATTTTAAGTGAATCTCTTGTATGTTTTTTGTATTTTCTTGATGATGTCTACAATCCTTTTAGAAGTGTTTTGTAGAGACACAATTGAAGCATCTTATAATTTTCCTATCCTTGCCAATTGGATTGGAACCTATATTGGCTTCATAAGTTCTGCAGGGATATTTCCAACCACCTCTGTAATTTACTCATCCACACCAACCACTTTTGAAATGTATTCTGTTTCAGTTACAAAACCAGGTTCAGATTTTACACATGGTGCTCCCATCTGGTAATTAGTTGCTGCAGGGTCCTCAAAAAACTTTTTTATTGTACATTTCATGTTTTTCATAAGTCATAGACCCACATGTAGCACAAACCAGTCAATCACTTATGTCCTGAACAATTTCCTGAGGTTACAGATCCCTAGCAAAATCTCTTTCTTGTCTAGTCAAATTGAGAACAACTGCTGGACCTTGCTTGGATTTATTTAAGTCTGTGTACATCTGCCATATTGTTAGATCATTCTTTATTCAATATAGCAGTCTTCATTCTCTAAAGTTGGTGGCAATTTCAGAGCAAGTTGAGTTGTTGCAGTATAGGTGGCAACGTATACAACACAAAAAAATATAAAATATCCCACGACTGGATCTTAATCTGCTACCAATTGTCCCTGTATTTGTCTGTCACATCTCTTGTATATTGCCAATACTACTTCCTTCTTGTGATTGAAAAGCTCTCTGTGCTGAGTGGACCAATTCTTATATACCTAAAAATGGTTCAAGAGCAATAAATAATAATCCACACACTGCCTGGGAATTCAGTTTTAGTCCTACCAGAAATTGCTTGATTGTCAAGATTTTTGCAACCCTGGAAAAATGTTTTGAACCATTTGGTTACTGTACTATGATCAACTGTGCTTTCACTTTTCACTCAACAAATGTTTTTTGTTGCTTCTATGGTATTGTTGCCCAGTCCAAATTCATAAAGCATAAGTTCCTGACAGTCATGCTATAACATTTACTTTCAGAGCAATACACATTGGAAAGGTATGAATTGAAACTAATATGTTGCACATTGCTTCACTCCATGTGTGATTTGAAAGCCACATAGATGAATAACATAGGCTAATTCAGGAACTTATGGTTTGGTTTCATTTCGTTTGATTTCTTTGTTTAAAGGCATATCAGCTTTCATGGGTGATTTAATGTAACCCTAACTGGGAGGATAATGGAGTTCATACTATTCCCTAAGGGTATTAGTCTGAAAGTGAATGTAATAGTGTGACTAGAGTCGAATTCACTTTCTTCAAGGCTGTGGTCCAACACTTTAGCCATTACACCATGGGAACTTTCCCTGCACAATGTATCAGTGCACTAATTACCACAGTACTACCAACCACAGGGGGTACCTTTCATGGCTTTAACTGCTTTGTCATGTGACATATGCACCGCACACTAGCACTTACCAAAATATTAAAAAATCATTTGACTCAACCTATGAATGGTTTGGAAGACAGGGGTGATATCACTTGTTTTCTCATTTCAATACAACTTTTTGTAGTTCAAATGTAAATCTGTTATTATCCATTTCTTTGAATAACTTTTCAACTGAAAGAATCCTCTTGGTTATCAGCTGAAAAGAAATATGTGGGACTATTTGAATAAATGTTGTTAATGTCTGAATTAGGAAATAAAAGTGGGTGTTAAGTTTTGAAAATCTATTTTGATAGAGAAATTTTCAGTGTAAATCTTTAATTCTTTTTCTTTTCTTTTTTTTTTCTTTTTTCTTTTATTCAAATGAATTTTTAACAAATATTTGACACTGGATTATGAATGGAATGTCAGTCTGGAAGTTATTTTCTAATTATGCTGATGATGGTTTAAAAACAGAAAATAATGGCACCAGTTGCTTTTTATCTCATCTTACTCAACACATTTTATGACTGGGAGTAAACGGCACCAAGCGAAATCAATTAAAATTAAAATGAAAGAGATGCTAGTTAAGAATTATTGCTATTGTTGCTGCTGTCAACATTGTCACATCCATGAAAATAAAATCAAAATAGCTGAATAAATAAAGCAGAAAATTAACTTTATACATTTTTAGCTATTGTAATGGAGAAATTTTTGTGAGTTGGGATTTGAGATATATATCAAATCCCTACCCCCCAAAATATGTATATATTCATATCGATATGAATAATAGAGTTTGCTATATTTACACATAAAGAGTGGTCAATATCAGTGAGAGAGCGTATATACAGGGTGTGGAAGCAAAATATAAAATAATTTTTGAATGTTTTTTTTTAGTCTGAATAGTCACTTTTTTGAAAAAATGCAATAAATCTAAATTTTCATGATCAGCTCTATTATTCAAGCACTTGTTTTGATTAAAATTCAGCCCAATATGAGTAAGAAAAAAAAGGAATGACAAAGAATCTATGATTTGCTTAATGCTGAAACCAAACCAAAGTTTCTTTGTCTACCATATACGAAGCAAAGAAAAATATTTTACAGAAAAAGAGCTATTTAAGGAAAAGGGGAAGTAGAAGGTTGAACAAAAAACAAAAAGAAGACTTTTTAACTGGTCTCATTAAGGCGATTAAGAAGGACCCCATAATGTCAATAAGAAAGTATGTTAATGAATTGAAAGTCAATGAGAAAACTCTAAGGACAGCAATTAAACAAGTTTTAAACCCAGACCTTAACCCCCTTGATATATGGAGCATTTTAGAAAATAAAACAAATTCAACTTCCCATCCTAATATTGGTTCACTTAAGACTGCTATTGAGGAGGAATGGAATAAAATATCTAAAGAATTTATTTTGAAGGCATGGAAATTGTTTCAAAGGTGTGTTGATACAATAACTGAAAAAAATGGAGGCCATATTGAGTAAATTTATTGCTTTGTGTCTATCTTCTTATTTTGTTGTTTATTTTTTTAAATTAAGATTAATCTTGTTTTATAATAGCATTGTTTATTATTATACTAGAATATTCCTAATTTTGCTTCTGTACCCTGGATCTTAGTTAGGATAACATAGAATCAACAGTACTTAGTGACTGTGAATTTCTCACCTATACAATCATCAGTCCAAGTCAACCATAATAATGATGATAATAATAATTCTTAGATACTATCTCCTATATTTTAATTCAAGTTGCTTTTCCTTGGTGCAATTTACTCACTGTTATAGGATGGTGGGCTGAGTAATCTGAGAAGAAAAGGAAAATTGTAACTTATTTAAAAATCACAGATGGTGTGAAACAGTTTTAAGGTAGATCAGTAAATATCATCATCATCATAATCATCATGATGGCTAAACTTTGTGAATGAAGATTTAGGAAGAGAATCCTGTTGCCAGCCTGTCAATAGCAGGTGGAGCCCACACAAGTTAAGCAAGTTCTTCCACTGCAGCAGCTACAAAAGGAGTTCTGGTTTTACAACATTGTCTCTTCTCTTTAGATTGATTGGGTCTATGGAAGCTCCTCGGGTATAAACAATTAATCTTTTTTAATGTAGGGTGTGGTGTTCACATTTCCATTCTCATCCATTAAAGATTTGCATGGTCCAATATGAGAGACAATGGTAGTAAGGTTGCAGGTGTTACCTACCTATATCAAGGATGACAGGAGCAGATACTACACTCTGATCCTAAATTTTCTGTAAAACTGCAGTTTGAATGCTATGAGGTTTTGAAGTTTTAACATAAGATCAACACTTTCAACTGTTTTCATTGCTGTCATCAACACTAAACTCACCATATTTAATATAGATGAGCAGTCAGAGAAACTCAATCAATCAGTTGATCATGTCAAGCTCTAGCACATATACGATTGTCCCAACTGTATTCTTTTGGTTGCTCTTGTGGCAAACAAGTACCCAGCACTATTTTATCTTTAAAGGTATGAGAAGGTGGTGGCTGAAAGCCAATAGCGCTGAGATAGCAATACTTGAAACCATTTAACTGTGTACATACAAATAATTGATATTGAATTGACTTATTAGTGTTAGATAAAAATACTTGATAAATAGAATTATTCGTGTTAAATAGAAATACTTGAAACAATTCAACTATGTGTAAACAAAGGTTTAATATTATTAACTGTGTGCAAACAAATGATTTATATTGAATCAGATTTTAATATTAAATTAGATATTGCCTTATCAGCTGGGGCTGTAGAATATGCCAATTGTACCTCTGCAGAGGAGAAAGATCCTCCCACCGCCACAATGAGTGTCCTCGATATGACACTAAACCATCTAATTGTGAAGCTCCAGTCCTGGAGCTTTGGAGAATGTGGAGTACCTCTTCATTGCCATTACTCCCAGGTCCACTCTGACTCAGAGTGGTAGTATCTGTTAGATTCTGTTGGTAAAATAGAAATATTCAATCATTTACTAGACTTGAAACTATTTAACTGTGTACAAACAAATGATTAATATTGAATATAATTATTGGCATTAGAAAACAACACTTTAAACCATTTAGTGTCCTAGATATGACATTAAACTGCATCTGTCTTGGAATTTGGGTAATGTGGAGTATCTCTTCACTACCATTTCCCTCAGGTTCACAATGACCCTGAGTGATGTAATAATTAGGGACACTGGGTGATTGTTTTCGTAATAAGTTGTTTCCTGCTAGATTTACTGGTCTACCACAGGACAGTGGAAAAGGAAGGACATTTATGAGAAAGAGGTTTGAGGCATTCACAGAGAGAAAGGCTATAAGGGAGAAATGAATGAGAAAGTGAACAAGGGTAGTCTCCAAGTCTAGGTCAGGATAGCAGTGGATGCCTGGGTTAAAAATGGAAATGTATCAGCAGCAAATCGACAATGAGTTCTGATTGGCTGGATGAAACTCAGACATAAAAGCCGTTAGTGTGGACGCGGAATAGAAAACAGGAAAAGAAAGTCAGTTGGGAATGAGATGCGATGATGTGAAGATGGCTGAAAATTACAACACCCATTTTGGGTGAGCTCTGCGAAAGAGTCCCACACCTATTGCAAAGATGTGAAGACAGAAATCCAAGCAAGCATGAGAAAGATAATATTAAGGTCTGTGTCTGTTCTCACTCTCTTCTCATGACAGTTTATTTCTCTCGGTTCTATTTAAAGCAGTTGACTCAGTTCATGCTCTGTTTTCTCTTTCTCTAGCATCTATTGAATGAAGGGTAGTAACAAATAAACTTTTGTTTTAGCTAACCAAGATGTTGTTTTGTATGTCCGTCACTTTTTCTCACAGCAAGGTTACAAAAGGGGTCCAACTGGAACGTAAGGCATAGTGCTACATTTATAGACTCGTTAGAATTGTAGTGATACAAATATCTATGTGGCACTGTAGCACTACAAGGGTCTGCAGAGAACTGTGGTGATGCAAGCATCTATTTGGTGTCATAGTATTATAAACGTCTATTAGAGAACTGTAGCATTACAGTGGTAATAACTGTTAGGGTCTCATCTTTGGGTCAAATAGAACTGTTCAATATCTTACTAGGGATTATCATTATTATTAATTATTTGAAACCATACATCCGTGTGCAAGTTATTCATATTAGATAGGAATATTTGATAAATAGAATTACTACTTTTAAATAGCAATACTTGAAACCATTTTACTGTCTACAAACAAATCAATTATATTAGATGGAATTTTTAGTGTTAGAAATACTTGAAACTATTTAACTGTGTGCAAGCAAATGAGCTCTAACAACTCATTTAAAAATCAAGTTTCCTACAAACTCTTTCCTTACAAATCGTATGTGTGTGTGTGTGTGTGTGTAAACAGGATTTGGCATTAAATAACCCACAAGTGTTGATATGCCATTGAACCTCATGTAACCTAAATTTGGGCTATGAAAAAAATGTACTGTGTATATTACATGCTCTGGCTCTTCAGAATTTGTAGCAACTAAATTTAACATTTGTTCAACTTTTTATCCAGTTTGTATAGACTAAAAATCAAAGGTTTTTCTTTAACATTTAAGCACATGCAGTGAAATGAAAATAATCTTCTGTTGATTGAATAAAGGATTCTGTTCAAAATTCCCAGAAGGGTACTAAATATATTAGATGCTTATAAAAAACCAGAGAGTGGAATGATTAAAATATTGTCATCATAAGAACCAAAATGTAGACACTAGTTTAGTACATAATAACAATTACTCATTTTAGAAATCCAGACAAATCAATGCTTCATCATTGCAAAACACATCAACCATTTGTAGAATGTTTAAATCAATGTCATAAAGTATTTTACATTGGCTATTAATGGATTTAAGATACTCTCTAATCACTCGAGCATAATAATTATCAACATAGGAAATGGAATCAGCAACCCAATTTCAAAACCTGAACAAGGCTGTTCATGTTTCACCTTGGGATAATGCCATTAAGAAAGGCATGAATTCATTTCTTCTCCTCCCAGCTATGACTAAATAGGGTAGATTGGAGTCTTTAGCCTTGGTTAGGCAATCAATCTAGGAGAAGGAAAACTGAATTAAAACCACCTGTACTCTGCTTAAAAATTGACCTTGTGTGCTATCATGACCATAATGGAGGGTTTTAGTTAAATACCTACTCTCTAATCATGTACAATGAAATGAAAACAATCTACCCCAGTTGATTAAACAAAGGGTTCCATTCAAAATTCTCAAAAGGTTACTTACTATGATAAGAGACTTGAAGAAAGCTTGAAGGCACAAGGACTGAAACATTGTGACTATAATAATGACAAGATGAGGATATCACTCTGAGCAGATCAGGGAATAATAATAATTTCTCATCTCAGAAATTCAGACTAAAATTGTCATTTTATCATTTTGCTTCATGACAGATTAGTTAAATAAAAACTGTTAGTTTAGTCATCATTATGATGGTGCACTGACTCTATGACTCTCTTGCCATTTGTCTCTATTGTCCATCACTCTTAGTAAGTCTTCTAGACAGCATTCAGTGTCTGCACAGAGATGATGAATGTAAGTTTTTGCTGTTAAGCTAACACTAGTGTGTCCATGTATAGGAGTCCATAAAAAACTATTACTTATGAGTTTTTTCTTACTTCTCAAGCACTATGTCTTTGATATCTAGGATAGTTTGTGAAATAGAAGGTATCTGGCTGTACAGCTACCATTTTGTAGAGTGCTGCTTCCAGGATTTGTTTAAATCAGCATCCTTTAAAGTTCAAGTGGTGTAACCATACAATAGTACTGACATGGCTACATCTTGGAAGAATTTCTGTTTTCTTTTGTCCTTTATCAGAGAGTGGTCAGATTTCCAACAGTAGTTAAGTATTTCATAGTAAAAAACTTTAATGTTCCATTTCTCAGAACATTTTTTTTTCTTTCTTTTTAGAAAAAAATAGGAGAAAATGATTTATTAGCATTAATTTTATTTATAAAACTTCCATTGTCTATTGGTAAACATTTGCTGATTTAAAAAAAAAAAAAAATTAAAGAAGCCAACCACATTATTTTTACAAATTTCATTTAAGGAATAATAATTGATCTGAAACTGGTTGGATGTGTTTTATATGAAAAGATTCACTAACTTCTTATTTCTTTTTGCAGCTGTCATAATTAATTTTTACATTTATTTCACAATTACTTGTTCTGCATTTTGCTCAGTGGTTGGTGTATGGTTTCTTTTATTTGTTTATTTATTTACTAGCGAGGTCACACTCCTTTGCTCTAGCCAAAACAGATTTTTAATATGAATACCAAATTAACTCTTATTCTTAACAGTTCAACTTCCCCTGGAATTCTGGGGGGGGTCTTCTTCTTAATAATAATTATTTTAAGTAATAATATCAATAATTCTAATCAAATTGATCCAAATTGGCTCTAGAAGTTGGTTAACCTTGAAATAGTTTTTTTTTTTTATGTTAATACAGTCATGGTATGGGAACCAGACAAGAATGCTACAAGCTATTTTGAACAAATCCTGGAAGCAACACCCCACAAAACAACAGCTGTATGGCCACTTAACTTCCATCTCAAAAACCGTTCATGTAAGACAAACAAAACATGCGGGACACTGCTGGAGAAGTAAGAATGAACTCATAAGTGATGACAATTTTAGTCTGAATTTCTGAGATGAGAAATTATCATTATTCCCTGATCTGCTCAGAGTGATATCCTCATCTTGTCATTATTATAGTCACAATGTTTCAGTCCTTGTACCTTCAAGCTTTCTTCAAGTCTCTTATCATAGTAAGTAACTGTTGTGGCCCCAGAAAGGGTCACTAATGAAAACGCAGACACGGATAGTAGGTAAACAGATTATATTGCACCAGAAAGAGTTACATAGAAAAGATAAGAAGTCTCATACTGTTTTGGATAACTCCAGTATTGTTTGGCTAGCAGCAAAATCTCTCATTACTAATAAAGGTGAGAAGAGTCCATTATGGTGAGATGGGTAAGGCTCCCACAACACCCCCTCCCCAAGCCTTTTACTACGTAAAAGTGCTGTTATTATTTTTTTCTTTTTGGGTCGATCATCAACAGGTCGATGAATTTCCTTTTTCTCCCTGACCGACATTTTTCAGGTGTTGATTGGGGAGGATCTAAATCGAACATGTCAAAAATCGTGTCTATTGACTCTTCTTCTGTTTGTGGTACATCGTTGGAGTCGTTCAAACGACATTTCTGTAACTGGTTCTGGTGTCTCTTATGTGTGTATTTGGGTCCTTCTACAATGTACACCATATCACCAATTCTTTTTTTAATTATTCCACGTTCCCAACAGGACGTGTTATTTTGATATTTTTGAAAGTAGATTTTTTCTCCTGGGTTGAACCTTTTTTAAGCACTAATGTGGTCTTTCACAGCTTATTTTGTTTCAGGAGTAGCTTATCGAAGACGGATCTTATCTTTCTGGCAAACATAGTCTTGGCTGGTGAGACTGCCAGTGATGTATTGGGATTGGGTGGGATTCTGTATACCTGCAGAAATTGCTGTAGTGCCTTGTCTGTCTGAGTACCTGATGCTGGGTAAAGAATTTACTTTAAGTAGTCCAAATACACAGAATAGAACCACATCCCTGACTGAAACAGAACAAAACCAAATGGAAAGCAAGACCATAACCAAACTTTTAAATAAAACCTACCTTATAGAAAATGCAAACCAAAACGAACCATCAAACCAAAAAAAGAGCAAATCAAACCAACGGTCTACCTCCAAAAACAGAACTAAAAGCAAAATAGAATCTTTCCCAGGAAAAATGAAACAGTCTGAAAATTACAAGAATATAACTGAAAGTACCCCATTACACTTGGATAGGATGGAGACTCAAGATACTATACCCACCAACCACAACAAGTCCACAAACCAAACATCACTCACAAAACATCTCCCATACAAGGAATTACAATGGCACCAAAACAAACTTACAAAACAAATAAAATCATACAGTGGAACATTTCAAGTACGGATCGGCACAACTCTTTCAGAACTACAAGAACAAGAAATGAGAGTGTCACAAGGTAGCATCCTATCTGTGACCTTATTCAACATAAAAATAAATAACATTGTGAAATGCTTAAACTTGGGAGTCAAAGGCTCACTATATGTTGATGACTTCCTAATCTGTTGCAAATCCAAATATATCTGAACAATAGAACATCAACTCCAACAATGTCTAAATAAAATAAACAACTGGACCATTAAAAATGGTTTCAAATTCTCCAAAAACAAAACACAATGTATACATTTCTGCAACCACCACAAAATGCATAACGACCCTGTTCTTAAACTAGATTCAACTGAAATCCCTATTGTCGAAGAACACAAATTTCTAGGAATTATCTTTGAAAATTAACATTCAAACTCCACATAAAATACTTAAGATCAAAGTGTAATAAAGCAATCCAATTCCTTAGAGTAATAGCACTCACAAACTGGGGTGCTGATAAAAAAAACTCTTCTAAAACTCTACCGAACATTAATAAGATCCAAACTTGACTATGGCACATTCATCTATGGATCAGCTAGAAAATCCTATTTAAAACAATTAAATACTATACACCATCAAGGACTGAGATTAGCACTAGGAGCCTACAAAACCTCTCCTATAGAAAGCTTGTACACCGAGGCGAATGAACCTCCACTATCAATTAGAAGACAAAAACTTGCCTTACAATACTATATCAAACTGGCCTCATGTCCTTCAAACCCTGCTCAGAATATACTCTACTGCCCACAAAACAAAACCTTCTTTGAAACAAAAACAAACCCCATCAAACCTTTTAGAATAGGAAAATCTTGTCACCGAAATACAAATAGATAAAACACAAATACTTAAATCCACCACCTCAAAAACCCCACCCTGGTTATTGAAACAACCAAAAATATCACAAAATTTAAGAAAATATAAAGAAAACACACACCTTACTATCTTCCATGATGAATTCCTTCACTTTAGAAATAACCACCCTAACCATATCTGTATTTATACAGACGGTTCCAAAAATGTAAACAAAGTATCATGTGCTGCCATCCAACATAATATTAAGATAACAAAACGACTTCCTAGCAGCACTTCTATCTACAGTGCAGAAGCTAAAGCCATAGACCTAGCACTCAATATTATAACACAAACAAAATCCACCAAATTCATCATTTTTTCTGACTCTTTATCTTAACATCCCTAAAAAACTGAAACCTGGATAATCCCCTAACCATGCAACTATTGAATAGACTAGAAATCTTATCAAAAACCAAAGAGAGAGAGCTATGCTGGATTCCAAGCCACATTGGAATCAAAGGGAATGACCAAGCTGACTCAGCAGCCAAGACAGCCTGGAAGATGCCCATAGACAAAAGCTATAAGATTCCATATACTGACTTAAAAATAGAAATAAAAAAAATTACCCAAAATAAATAGCAATTAAGATGGAACAACACCCCACACAACAAACTCCAGACTATAAAAGCCGAAATAGGAGAATGGAAAGAAGGATACAGAAAATCCTGCAGGGAAGAGATTATCCTATCTAGTCTACGTATCGGACACACAGACATCACCCTCACATATCTACTCAAACAAGAACAACCACCATGGTGTGTAAAGTGTCACACTCCATATTCAGTAAAACATCTATTGATAGATTGCATTGACCTAATACCAAAAGGACAATATTTCTACACGGTAAACAATATGAAAGAACTATTTGAACATGTCAAAATAGACAAAATACTAGCATTTCTAAAAGCAGTTGGTCTATATAAAAGAATTTAAATCTTCAATATTCCATTTATGCACATATTTATGTGCAAACACTAGACAACCAAACCAACAGAAATTGGCATTAAATAACCTGAAAAAGGGTTGATATGCCATAAAACAAAACAATCAATCAATCAATCAATCAGGATAGGACACAAGGTCAATTTTTAAGCAGAGTACAGGTGGTTTTAATTCAGTTTTCCTTCTCCTAGATTGATTGCCTAACCAAGGCTAAAGACTCCAATCTACCCTATTTAGTCATAGCTGGGAGGAGAAGAGATGAATTCATGCCTTTCTTAATGGCATTATCCCAAGGTGAAACATGAACAGCCTTGTTCAGGTTTTGAAATTGGGTTGCTGATTCCATTTCCTATGTTGATAATTATTATGCTGATCATGTCTCCAGTGATTAGAGAGTATCTTAAATCCATTAATCATATTTACCAACCCCTCCGCTCGGGCAGGATATGACACAAGGTCAATTTTTAAGCAGAGTTTAACAGGTTTGAATTCAGAGTTTTCCTTCTCCTAGACTAGTTGCCTCACCAAGGCTGAAGAACCTAGTCTGCCCTACTATTTACCCATAGCTGGAGGGAGAATTATTATATTCATTCCTTTCCCAAGGGTATTAGTACTATGTGAAATGCAATCAGTCTCGTTCTGGATTTGAACTCGTGTCACCGTGTCCATTTCCTACGACGATAGCCATTACACCATGGGCACCTCCTAAATCCATTAATAGTCTATGTAAAATACTTTATCTATGATATTGATTTAAACATTTTACAAATGGTTGATGTGTTTTTTTCTATGGACCCCTACACATGGACATGCCAGTGTTGACCAACCAGCAAAGGCTTACTTACTTGCATCAGCTCTATGCAAACACAGGATGTAAGTTGGAAGACCTGCCAAGAGTGATGGATGATAGGGATGGATGGAAAGAAAGTGTCAGGGAAATCCATGCTGTCAGCATGACTTGATGATGATGTAAATAGAATTATTGGAAAGATATAAGCATTAATTTTATTTATATGTGAACAATTTCAAGTATCTATTGGTGAATATTTGCAGCTTAAGAATTTAAAAAATTCAAGTACATTATTTTTACAAACTTTTTGATGAAAAAATTTTTTTCTATTGTATATCAATGCAATTAATGCTTTAAAAACATGAGTAGTATCTCCAACAATGTTTTTGTGTATATATATATATATATAAATATGCATATTTCCATAAATTTTGCTTGATAAATTACCATGTGCATTATGTCATAGTTTAGGACATGCTTACTAACTTCAGTGACTGTTTGTCTTTCTCTCTCTCTCTCTCATACACACACTTGTCTACCTGAATATTTCTTATCTCTAATAACCTTTAGTTTTACTCTAAACAACAGGGGGAAAAATAATGAGTATCCTGCAAGCTGTTACCTTATTGAGGGACTGTTATAAATGACAAGAAAATCAATATATCTCTCTCTCAATGTCCCTTACTAAAATATCTTATATACCCCCAAATACTCTGTGTATGAATACATACTGATGGAAAATAAAGTTACCATATCCTGAATATGAGTTTCAATTTACCCAAGTTTAAATGTACAGATAATATAACTGGCACAGGTTCCAAAATAAGGGTGTATCCACAGAACTCAGAATCCAAACATATACTATACCCAGGGCAATGTCTTTAAGAGTGTTAATATTTTATTTTCTGTCATTGTGTATACATTTAGTCTCACTCACTCTCCACTCTTTTTACATAAACTCATCTTTCCCAGTATCTTTTCATGTGTGAAAGCTTAATGGAAAAAAAGAATAAAAATGATGAGTCATTTTTGGTACTGATAACCTTTAAAGAAGGCATTTTATGACACTTGAAATTTGAATTGTTTCTTTTGAACAAAATTCTTTTCTTATTATTCTTATTGCTTTTTTTTTTCTTTAATTCTTGTCATTTTATATTCAATGATATGGATTAGAAATAGATAATCTTCAAATGCCATTTGAATGCAATTTCCCATAAGCCTTTCTGACTGGGACAGAGTTTTATCATATGAGACACTGTATGAATGGCAAGTTTCAGTCACTATTCAAATTCTATTTTGATATAGCTACATTTTTCATTTTCCAGTCCATGCTGTTTGCTCAATGTTCATAGAATTTTAAATGATCTGAGTATTTTAATATAAAGTAACACAAATTAAAATG
Source organism: Sepioteuthis lessoniana (assembly GCA_963585895.1). Classification (NCBI taxonomy): domain Eukaryota; kingdom Metazoa; phylum Mollusca; class Cephalopoda; order Myopsida; family Loliginidae; genus Sepioteuthis; species Sepioteuthis lessoniana. The sequence continues at coordinate 68,965,786 of OY757909.1, forward strand.
AAAGACAAACCAATCACAAATGAATAATAATGACAATGCTTTATCTGAAAAATTAAAACAGTTTAAAGCTATTTGCATCTATTTCTAGTTGGGCAACAAAAATAAAAGAAAAACTTGTACAATATCAATAATCACAATGTTTCGTCTTGAACTTTGGGCAGCTTAAAAATATTAGGTATAAACAAACAATATCAAATAATAGAGAATATAGCTAGATGGCTAAATTTAAATGTCGTCTACTGGTTAGTTTTTGTAGCCTTCCAGTCAAACAACCACCCCCAATGATATGAGATACAAGTTTAAATCTGATTGAACCTAATTCTTTATTTTTATGAAAAGCCATAAAAATAAGATGGAAATAAAACCTACAAAAAATCAAGGATGACAATTATTTACAAGACTTGATGATGCTTCTTGTTGCAGAAATGTCCTCTTTAGGAAATGTTATACATCTTGTTTTGATGTCAAAAACAGTTCCATTTCAAACTATTCAGTTTAGCATAAGTATGCAGTTTAGTTCTATTTGACCCATAGATAGGATTCTATCGGGTGCTACCACTCCGGGCCAGAGTGGACCTGGGGGCAATGCCAATGAAGAGGTACTCAGCATTCCCCAAATCTCCAGCATTACTGGAACCTCACCATCAGATGGCTAAGTGTCATTTCCAGGACACTCGTTGGGGGTTTTTAACTCTCTGCAGAGAAGCAGTTGACTGAGCAGCCACTTCTATAAACAATATTTTGTATGTTTATTTATATCTTTGCCACTTTTATGAGTGAGCAAGAGAAAGAGGAATTGTGGGGGTTTATTTTGGTGTGGGGGAATTATGTGTGAAGATTAGTTAAAAATTTAAATTCAAAATTCCTCTCTTTTTGATATCTCATTTTCTTTTTTCTTTTTTACAATCAAATTTCAAGTATTTTGAAGAAGGTTAGCAAACATTTGACTGATCTGAATAATACTGAAACTTTGTTGTTGTTTTCTTGGCAGCAGAGCCAGAGTATGCTCCCTACATAACTTTAAACAATGTTTGCTTTGTTTTTTTTTTTTTATTATGTTTTGCCCTCTACAAAACTTTAAACAAGTTTATTTTTTTGCTATATTAAAATGAGGGTTTGTTAATAACTTACCAATGTTTATTAGAGAAATGAAAGTCAGTTTGAATTAGTTGTAAAAACCAACTGTTTAATGTTGTCATTTTCTGCATCTTAAATTATAGAAACTCTGCATTGTTAAGAGAGAAAAAAATTAGAAAATAAATTCAGTTCACATTTTGGTTGCTGATGACAATTTTGTACAAATATCTGAAATGTACAAAATATATATCCCCAACCCCTTGGCATGAGCAAGAAACAACACAAGGTTAATTTTTAAGCAGAGTTTAACAGGTTTGAATTCAGTTTTCCTTTTAAACAAATTGATATATCAAGGTTAAAGAGCCTAGTCTGACCTACTATTTACCCATGACTTGAGGGATAATTGTTAGATTCATACCTTTCTCTAGGGTATCAGCACTTTGTAAAATACAGTCTCATCTAGGGTTTGAAATAGTGTCATATCCATTTCCTACGACAATAACAGTTACACCACGAGTGCCTCCTATATATATATATATATATATATATATATATATAGAATACAACCATCTCTCTCTCACGTTACTTGATCATGACCTTGTTAATGATATTCACCATTCCCAACCTTTTTCTAGAAATGTCACTTGGGTATTGTTTGTGTTAGCCTTGACATTAAAGATCTCCCCCTTTCATTGTATCTAAAAAAATAAAATTCTAAAAATGACCTGGTGTTATAAGTACATAGTGTGGTTAAAAGAATATGTAAAAGGAGCAACACTACACAAAAATTTTATTTCTAATTAAAATCCATTAAACATATGAACCTAAATTCTTAAAGCAACCCTATATGACAAATATGTAAACTACTGTTCACAATTTAGATAAAAATTTAGGAATAAGATTTTGTCTAAATTCTTTTGTAGTTTTCTATAAAGAAAAATTTAGTCTTTTACATATCAAATTATCCCAAACTATCAAGATTCTCTGTTTGTGTTTTAAAACAGTTCAACTCCATTTGAGTTGATTAATATAACAAAAGCACATGAACTCCAAGATGGATACAATTTGATTCAAAACAAAAAAAAAAAAAATTTCTTCATACTACTTACAAAGAAGTTATCTGTATAAGAGTCACAGCTGTCATTTTTATTTCAAGTTTCAAATTCAGAAATATTACGAATAATTTTTTTCATTTGTTATTTATTCATTTCTACATCAGGTCAAAAATCCTCTTAGTACATGGTAGATGACTAATTTGATAAAATTTTGTCTAAATTCTTTCGTTGTTTTTCTATAAAGAAAGATTTAATCTTTTACATATCAAATTGTCCCAAACTATTAACATTCACTGTTATTATTTTAAAGCGATTTAACTCTATTTTAGTTGATTATTATAACAAATAGTTGGATTTAAAACATAAAAATAATTTCTTAACACCAATTACAAAGAAATTATCGGTATAAATTCACGGATGTCCAGGGCTAGATTTACCGATAATCCTCTAGTATCTGGGGACCCACTGAAACTAATTAGTTACACACTATGCTAGATTATAACCTAGCTTCAAGTGTACTCCGGGTATTTCATATGCGGTACATGTACAATAAATATAGGTCCAAAGTGGTCTTCAACTGATGGGCTAGGAGGCCCACTTGTGAGTTTGACATTGGGCCCACTATTAGGTAAATCCTGTCCTGCAGATGTTATTCTCATGTTTCAAACTATGACACTACAAAGAATTTTTTTTTTTTCTACATCAGATCATCTGACCCTAAAAATCCTCGATGGTACATGGTAGATGTCAAATTTGAACGCATGTTAAAACGTTTCATCCCTTTGGCTGAATTGAAAGAGCTTCATCTGAAACACAAACAAAATGGTGGCTCATTAAAGAATTTGGCTTTGTTCACAGCTGCTCGACTCTCTGTTCAACCAATTTCATCAGGTGAGTGATTTTTTTTTCTTTCATTGTAACACAAAGTATTTATTTTTATTTCTTTGTTTATGAATTATGTGAGAGACAAATGTCATCAGTTTTGGTAGTATAGAATATGAAATAGAGAAATCAATTAACTAACATTCAGAAGAACCATTAGACTACAAAATTTGTTTGGAGTAAGGCTAAATATTTTTAAAGAAACTAAAAAGAACTGGGGTCTAGATGCTTTAAGCCTTTTGGTAGAGCTAAGGGCAAAGCTTTAAGCCTCTTATACTATGCTGGATACCAAGTCACATTGGAATCCAGGGAAATGAAATGGCGGACTCAGCAGCAAAAACAGCACAGAACAATCCACTAGACACACACTTCAAAATCCTTTTTACAGATTTAAAAAGAACCATAAACATTTATACAAAACAAAAATGGCAGAATTACTGGGATAACTTCCAGAACAACAAACTACACGAAATAATGCCTCAAATAGGAAAATCACAAAAAATCAAACCAAAAGAAACGCAGTTTCTTCCAGGCTGCAGTTGTGTCGATTCTGCTATATGGATGCACTACTTGGACGCTGACTAAACGGCTGGAGAAGAAGCTAGACGGCAATTATACAAGAATGTTGAGAGCAATATTGAACAAGTCCTGGCAACAACACCCCACAAGGCACCAACTATACAGTCACCTACCACCTATCACAAAAACTATCCAAACTAGACGAACCAGACATGCCGGAGAAGCAAGGACAAGCTCGTAAGTGATGTACTCCTGTGGACCCCCGCATATGGCCAATCAAAAGCAGGATGACCAGCTCGAACATACATACAGCAGCTATGTGATGATACGGGATGTAACCCTGAAGACCTGCCAGAAGCGATGAATGATAGGGAGACGTGGAGAGAGAGGGTCAGGGATATCCGTGCTGGCCACACAACATGATGATGATGATGATGATGATGATGAAGAATAGGACACTCACACATTACCCATTCATACCTCCTCAAAAAAGAAGAGGCCCCATATTGCATACCATGCCAAAAGCCGTATACTATTAAACACATACTAACAGAATGCATAGACTTAGAACTAATACGAAAAAATATTACCTTACAACAAACTTAAAACAAATTTTCTATGAAACAAACCCAAAAAACTTACTCAGATACTTAAAAGAAGTTCACCTGTACAGCAAAATTTAAAAAAAAAACAACCTCCCCATCAAAAAAATGTTTAAAAAATACTTATAATAAATGTTCAAACAAAATACATGAAAAAAAGTGTGTTTAAAGAAATACTCCCCCCCCCAAAAAAAAAAAATTTTTTTCTCCACAAAATATACCAAAAATATAATAAAAAATGAAATAACATCAATTTACCTCAAAAACTGAGCCGGCATTAAATGACCCCTTGTGGTTGATATGCCGTAAAACAAAACAAACAAAATTTAAGCCTCTTAGTAGAGGTAAGGGCAAAACTGTAAGCAACAATTATCTTAAAGCATAGCTGAAAACTTGAAAATTTAGCTGCAGAACTTTATTTTCAACAATATCATCTAAACTTCCATTTCTTTCTGATGAAAGTTATATACTAAGTTTAGTTTCTTTATATAATGGCATATCAACCTTTGTGAGTTATTAAATGTCAAAGCCATCTTTATAGAAAACCAGTAGTGGTACTATTTAACCCAGTGCTGGAACATAAGGGCGTTCATACCTTTCCTAAGAGTATTAGTCTAGACGGGCGGTTGAAGAGGTCCAATTCCATCAATCAGCTGTCATGTCAGCCCTCTTTTAGATTTGTGTAAAATTCTAAATGAAGATGATGGCTGTAGGGTTAATCATGGTGTGGAAAGACTTGTAGCCCTTTCTGTACCTGGCCAAGTAGTTATCTTGTGAATGAAAACCCAGGAACAAAATAAAATTATCTAACACCAGCATAAGTATATTGAACATGTAGCCCTAATGTTGCTTGGCGAATGGGTTTCCCTCTAGGCACATCTCTGCTTGGGGCTCCGAGGTGAGTGGGGAGCATGTTCAATGAAACTCACACCTGGGTTAAATGGTACCACTACTGTTCTTCTACAAGGATTGCTTTGGCATTAAATAACCCCCAAAGTTTGATATCCCATTAAAACAAAGAAACCAAACCAGTTTTTGCAGTATTTCTTCCAAACCCCCAGAGACTGTTCCAAACATACCAACCACAATCAGTATTACCATCACCATCATGTTCCACATGTTTTTCAACTCTCTAGCATGATCCAAATATTTGTCTATCTTTTTGTTTTCTTTCATTTTCACACTGTTGTCCATTGGAACTACAAAATCCACTAGATGACAAGTTCTTTTATTATTATTATTATTATCATTATCTACAACAACACTTGGTCTGGTCTTCTAGCCAGGAATAAGTGATCCATTTGTATCTCAAAATCAGAGATTTTGGTTTGTGCATATATCATTTGTCACACCTACTCTTGTATTCCTTTTGTGCATGTTTACTGCATTCACTTATTATATGAGTAACCATCTCACCTGTCTCTACATAACCTACCCATGCTCTTCTATTGTGCATTATCAACTTTATAATTAGTCCCTTAGTATACACCAGATTTAATGATGTGCATATCTTTAATCTTCAATATTTACAGTCTTTTCTTTTTCATGTTTTTTTTTTGGGGGGGGGGTGCTTTACTATATAAATCATCTGTAATGACAATTTTCTTTGTTCTACTTTTGCATTTACAGAAGAATGGAACTTTATTATGGAATTGGAAAATCATAAACCAACTACTTGAGTTACTTTTTTTTAATACTCCTGCATTGATTTGAAACATGAAATTACCACAAAATATTCTTTTATCATAAAATTTAATTGAATTTCTCAAATTAAAATTTACTTTTTAAAAAAATACTTCTGCTTTTATTTTATTCTTGTCTATATCAAACTTTCAAAAACATCTCTCTCCAGATCTCTGGTGTGCCAATACCTGCCAGCCAACCCCACTATCTCAGCTTCCTTAAACCACTCATAGCCATCAGAATCATCTAGTGGTTTTTCTCATCTCTGGCCAGGGGTATTTCACATTCCTTTACTGATACACTAAACACAACCGAGAAGGTGGAAGAAAAGAACAAACAAACATGGACTTGGGTTAGCTCCAAGTGCACTTTTTGTGCATTCTGTGAGCTAACGCGAGTGTGTACTCAAGCGAAAACTCTCACAAAGTCACGAGCCATGCTGACTTCTGTTGACTGGTCTCCTCTCTACCCGACTTTCATCTCCTGACTGACCTTCTCTTGACTGCCCTCTCATGCCGACCGTCTTCTTCTGGAACCTTCATTCCTTCGTCCACTTCTGGTCTCGTAGGAGATCTTGCGCGCAGACCCTTTGTGTGGGTTTCATGCCAAAACAGACAAAGAGATTCTCTGACTGGCACCCACACACACAACCACACTAGCCTTTTTAATTATATATATATCAATTCATGGTTATCTTTCAGCTCTATACGGACCCTAGATACTATCTAGAGGACTTACCAAGGGCGATGACCGATAGACAGACTGCAAGAGAGAGTCAAGGGAATCTGTGGTGTCAGCATGTCTTGATGATAATGATATCACTTATAATGGAAAAGAAACATGTATTTACCAACCCCTCCACATAAGCAGAATGTGAAACAAGTCCAATTTTTTAACAAAGTTCAACAAGATTGAATTCTGAATTTTCCTTCTCCTTGATCAGTTGCCATACCAGGGTTAAAGAAACCAGTCTGCCCTACAGTTTACCCATTGCTAGTGTATTCATACCTTTCCCAGGAGTATTAGCACTATGTGAAATGCAAACAGCCACATCCAGGATTTGAACTTGGGCCGCCCTATCCATTTCCTTTGCTGATAAACATTCCACCACAAGTACCCCACAAAAAAAAAATTATTCATACATTCAAAAGTGCTGGTGAAAATTTTGAGGAACTTCAGGCACCAAATGGCTATCTCAATGAGAAGGAAAAGTGATTGAAAAATAGGTTATTTGCCAGTGGTGTGATTTCCAGAGATGTGAAATATTCAATAAGACACAGGAAATATTCAATGAAACATAGGAAAGATTAAGTAACTTGAGTGATAAACAGACTATTCAATCATTCAGTATTTATCAAGTGTATAAACTGCAATTTTTCTTTTTTAAGTAAAAAAATTAAGAATATGAAGATGGATTTAAATTGTCCAAACAATATTTGGTTGTGTATAAAACTTAGCTTAAATAATTTCTTGTTCTAACTTAGGAATGTGATATGAATTTTTCTTATTTTTTATGTCAGGTTGGAAGGATTTGATTTTAGAAAGAAAACTCCTTTCAAACTTGTGCTTTAAAAAGCTTTTTCAAAACTGATTGTAATAAAAATTATTTGATAGAAAACCCAATAAAATACTTCCTCTTTATTGGCCAGTGAGTGTTGAGATACAACTCAAATGTCTTTAGCATTGGACAATGTGATCTGGTTAAAGAGAGAACGAGAGTATTATCAATAACTGTTAGATAACATACTGGAAGTTCTTCAGAAAATTGAATCTCTTCTTGGTATTCTTGGTGGGGTTAACTCAACATTTTAGCCAATTTAACCTTCAGCTTTTATTAAGTATAAAATTTGTTGCATTATAACCAAATGGTACCAGGTTATCTGGCCCTATCAGCTAAGGCTGCAGAATACACCAAATGCATCTCTGAAGAGGGGTAAGACTTTCTCAAAGAGTGTCCTGGATATTATACTAAAAATCTGGTGGTGAGGCTTCAGTAATGCTGGAGCTTTGGGAAATGTAGAGTATCCCATGATTGCTATCACTCCCAGGTCCACTCTGGCCCGGAGTAGTAGTACATGATAGAGTCCTATCTATGAGTCAAATAGAACTGATTGACATCTAACCTGTGTACTTATGCTAAACTGAAATAGAACTGTTTTGACATTTAACAGTGTGTAAACAAATTACTAATGGTTGGTTGGTTTTTATGGCATATCAACCTTTGTAGGTTATTTAATGCCAAATCCAGTTTTATGTGTATAATCAGTTCTATTTCAAACAATTCAGTTTAGCATAAGTACACACTTTAATAGTCAAAAACATTTCTATTTCAAACTATTCAGTTTATTCAAACAGTTTTAATTCAGCTACTTCAGTTTAGCATAAGTACCAATTTTGTTTACACATAGTTAACTGTCAAAAACAGTTCTATATATAACAATTCATTTTAGCATAAGTACAGTTTCAATGTCAAAAAACAGTTCCATTTCAAATAATTCAGTTTCAAATAATTCATGATTTAAATGTAAGAATGGTTTGTCAAAAACATTCCTATTTCAAGCTATTCAGTTTAGTCAAACAATTCTGTTTAGCATAAGTATGCCATTAGTTCTATTTAACTCATAGATAGGGCCCTATTAGGTGCTAACACGCCGGGCCAGAGTGGACCTGGGCAATACACAGAGTTAAATGTCAAAACAGTTTTATTTCAGATAAATCAGTTTAGCATAAGTACACAGTTTAGACGTCAAAACAGTTCTATTTCAAGCAATTCAGTTTAGCATAAGTACATAGTTTAAATGCCAAAACTGTTCTATTTTAAACAATTCAGTTTAGCATAGATACGCAATTTAAATGCAAATATCAGTATTGTGAAGGAAGCACGGTTTAGTTCTATTTAACCCATAGATAAGACCCTTATCAGGTGCTACCACCCTAGGTCAGAGTGGACCTGGAAGCGATGGCAATAAAGGAGTACTCCGCTTTCCCCAAAGTTCCAGCATTACTGGAAACTCACCATCAGATTGTTTAGTGTCATATCAGGACACTCGTGGTGGGAGGGGTCTTACCCCTCAGAAGAGAAGCAGTCCATATATTCTACAGCCCCAGCCAACTGGGTCAAAATTACTAATGTTTAGTTGAATTGTTAGTGATACATAGCAATATTTAGGACCATTTAACTTTCTTAACATGCTAAACTGAATTGTCTGAAATAAAACTGTTTGATCATTTAACTGTCTGTAAAAAAATGACTGATGTTTAATCGAACTGTTAGTGATACATAGCAATACTTGAAAACATTAAACTGTGTGCAAACAAATGATTAATAGTAAATAGAATTATTCATATTTGATTGAAATAAGTGAAACCATTTAACTGTTTGAAAAAAATAAGCTCAGGCTCATTTAAAAATGCTATCTACAAAATGTATTTAGAAATCATATATTTAATATATACAAATAAAAAGGATTTGGCATTAAATAATCTACAATGTTTGATGTGCCATAAAACCAAACCAAACCAAACCAGATTATCTAAAGAATCCAAGAGCTGAAGAAAAGACAAGTTGACAGAGTTTAATTTTTCTTCCACTGGGCTGTGTTAACTTGATACACATAAGTAAAATTGTCGATCTTAGTCAAGGATGACCCGAAAGCTCCCTTTTCAATAGCTACTACAGAAAGGTGTTGGGGAGGGCGCTACTCCATTCCCTGGATTGCTCCACTTTATCCTTGATCCATACCTCATAATGCTGATTGTTAAGCAAGGCCACACCAACTTCCATTTTTTTGAGTCTTTGGTATGACTTAACCTGGGATTGAACCCCAGTCTCCCGGACCATTGGCGAACATTCTACTCATTAAGCCAAGTTTAACAGACTTAGTCATGAAAGTACTAATGGTGTTCAGAAGTGTCACTCACCTACAGTGGAAGTAGGGGTGGGTTGTTCTGTGAGCCCCAATATAAATATCATGTGATCTTGTGATTTACCCAGTTTTCTTGTTTGGTATCTAGGGTGTGAATGCAGAACAAGTCTCTGTCCCTCTAATAAAGAAGAAGCTACAACATGCTCTTCATTTCTTCCTGTTTCCATAGCAACTGATGGATAAAATAAAGTAACAAAAAGTCCAAACACTAAATGTCTAGTTGTGTTTTTGTGCTCTTACCTCCCCAGCCAACAAATAACCTTTACATAGCAGTCCACCACTGATCACATTACGGACATACATTGGAAACTACTGACTATGCTACAGACATTCCTTCAGCTGACAGTGCTACATGCTTTATTAAATCCATTGTTTTGGGGGGATTCCTGAAGAAAGAGATCCTTCTGTTTTCTTTTTTTTGCCTGGTGGGGATTTTGCACCTGTGTCAGACAAAATGTTATGTTAATAAATGCCATGAAGTTCAACTATTAAAAAACTTTGATAAAAAATGAGAGGTTAAACAAATAATGAAATTTCATCTTCAAGTCAAGAACCCATTTCATCTGACCCCTCCTGCAATCTCAATGAAGGGTGGCAAGAATGTTTTAACACCACTTTTATCCCAATTCTGGTGATACAGGCAATAGCTGTTGATTTTTTATTTATAATTTCCTAATTAAAGCTAAATAATCTTACATAACTCATGAACTGATTACATGATCTCATTTGACTACATCTGTGAGGTGCCCGTGGTGTAATGGTTATCTTTGTAGGAAATGGACATGGCGACATGAGTTCAAATCCTGGATGAGACTGATTGCATTTCACATAGCACTAATACCCTTGGGAAAGGTATGAATCCAATTATTCTCCCTCCAGCTATGGGTAAATAGTAGGGCAGACTAGGTTCTTCAGCCTTGGTAAGGCAACTAGTCTAGGAAAAGGAAAACTCTGAATTCAAACCTGTTAAACTCCGCTTAAAAAATTGACCTTGTGTCATATCCTGCCCGAGCGGAGGGGTCGTTAAATATGGACTACATCTGCGACTATGTGCTCAAGCCAAATTGTTGAGTTTATTATATGATCAAATAGGTTGTCTACATTTTTTGTACTGTATTAATACCAATTATTATGAATCAGCTTATAAATTTTCTAAATTTGTTTCATTCTGCCATAAATTTGTTTCATAAAAGATATCAATGTAAACTTGACAATAACAACGCCAGCTACAACATTGTTCTCTTTTGGTTTGGTTTGGTTTCTTTGTTTTTTAATTACATATTAACTTTCATTGGTTTTTTAATGCCAAACCCATCATTGTAGATGAACACCCTTACACTATGAGGACCCCTCCCCATTCTATTTTGTGGAGGTGTGCTTAATGAAATGGTTATTGTAATAAGAAATGGAATCAGCAACCAGAGTAGGGCAGACTGTGTTCACTCTAGTAAGGCAACCAGTCTATGAGAAGGAAAACTGAATTCAAAACAGCAGTACTCTACTTAACAATTGACCTTGTTTTACATCCTGACCCTGGCAAAGGGGTTAGGTAAACATATACAATATTGTTCTCAACTTTTGTTCAAGTCATGCTAAAAGTGCTGGTTTCTGTTAGATCACCAAAGTTAAGCAGCAATGAACTTGTTCAGTACTTAAATGGTTGACAATTATGGAACAGTAGTTCCTGTAAGCGACCTGAGACCCGTGTTCCAGGTTAATCAAAAGACTAGTAAATAAGAACTAGCATATCATTATCAATTTTTAACTTGTAATTTTTTTCATTTTGATTTTAGTTGCTTTTTTCAACAACTCACTTGGGTCAAGGGAACATCATGAGCTAATTCTTTATTGTTGTTTTTGATAGACAACATACTCTGGTTATCATCGAGATGATTTACTTGAATGAGTTGTAATTAAAAAAAGCAACAAAAATTATGATGAAGAAAAATAGTAATAAAGATTTAATAATAATAAGTGACAAATCTTCATCCAAAAATAAATAACTGCAGCATTGTTCTCAGCTAAATATCACAAAAAATTGTCTTTCCAGATTTTTAAGCCTAAAAGTTAGGAGTACAAATTCCTCCAGATAAGGAATGGTATGACCAAATCTAAGTTGTATCTATGGTCCAAACTAACTAATGTGTAACAAATATTTTTTTATGCTGTTACAGAGAAATAACCTCTAGCGGCAGAAATGTGTTGACTTATAATTTTGTTTTCTAGTGTAAGCTTATTTTTACCACAGGTTTTTTATATTTTTAGACTTAATATGTCCAAGTGTTTGCTCTAAACACTGTTTAAATTTTGTGTTTCAAAATATAATGTAAACTAAATTTTTATTTTCAGTCTATATGAACTGGATAATCTGTTTGTTATATATGCAATTGTGCACTGGAATGCCACATCAGTGATTCATTTCTTGGCTTTATTGAATCTTTCTGGTCTTTACAGCATAAGACTTTCTTTCTCAGGAACCCAGCCAAGAGCGATTAATTCTCAGCTTGCATCTCAGTTAAATTCTCACATGGCTGCGAGACTTCAATTACAAGTATGCCTCCACAAGTGGAAGCTTTTATACAAACCATTGCAGGGATTTTTTCCAATCATAATTGGTTTAAGTCTTCATTGCTGACAAATACTATTAAACTAATCAGAAGGCTTGATTTTACTGTCATTGTTATATCCAATGAGAGTTATGGAATTTATTTTGTCCCAAGATTAAGTTTTTAAATTGATCCCTCTCTTCCACTTCCATTTTGGAAATTTCTGACAGTGCAAATTGAAAGGTTTGGCAGACATTATAATGTATGTATTCATCCCCACCTTTTTTTAATTGCATGTAAAAGAAAAACAATTGTGTTTGTAACTAGATTAAATAGCTGGTTGAAAATGATTAACATTTGGTAGTTAGTTTATAACAATGATTTTCAAGCTTAGTTAAATCAAGGCAATGAAATAGTAATAACTATTTAATTATGATATCAGTTCATTGTGTTATTAAAAGAAATATTTGTTTAGCCTGCACCTTTGTTTATTGATAATTTGAATATTAAAATTGATGGTAAAATTTTTTTTTTTAAATTGTTGTTTGTGTAAATGAAAATAATTGGTGGAAATGATTTTATGATTGGTTTATAACTTTGAAAAATGGCACCCCCACCTTGTCCCTGCAGCAAGCCGCCTTAATTAGTTCACTTCCATGAGACCCAATTGAAAGAACCCCTTGCCACAAGGATCTTTCAGTGTTCTTGTAAATATGTTTTCCAAATTAGAGGCTTCTATAAATCAGCTGTCTTCAACATGTTCTTAAATTTTAACCATATCCACACTGAAACTTGCTCAGTAGTTTCTGGTAATTCTTTCTGGTAATTCTTTTATTCTTCAGTTTTATACTGTTACAGAGAAATAACTGCTTCTAACTGGAATGTGTTTATTCATAATTTTGCTTTTTCTAGTGTGAGCTTATTTTCACCATTAGCTTCTTGCATTTTTTTGAGTGAATATGCTCTAAATACTGTGTAAATCTTGTGTTTGAAAACATAGTGTAAAATTATCTAAATTTTTATTTTTAGTTGATATAAACTGGATAAAAAGTTGCACAACTGTTAAATTCTACTGCTACAAATTCTAAAAATTCTATATTTATTATATACAAGAAATATATTTCTGAAATCTCATTGTCATATATGATTATAACAAATATTTATTGTAAACAATTCTCTTTGTGTCATCTGTTTCATTCCATCTATAAATCATTATCAATGAAATAAGTGATTTTCTCTTGATATATTAATAAGAAATGAAATTCAGTTGTACTTTTTCACCTTTTATCTTCATCATCATCAACAGCTGTTAATTTCATTCATTTTTATATGTGTAAATCTATTATGTATGATTTCTTTTTATTAATAGAAAATTTGTTTGAATACCACTTTATAGAAATGTTTGTATCATTATGTCAGCATTTTTTTTTTCAATTTCTAGATGGTTGGTTAGTTGGTTGTTTTGTTTTACTGTGTATCAACCCTTTTCAGGTCATTTAGTCCCAAATTAAATTTCAAACAATTCAGTTTAGTATAAGTATAGTTTTTGTTTACAAACAGTTAAATGTCAAAACAGTTCTGTTTCCAACAATTCAGTTTAGCATAAGTACACAGTTTAGTTCTATTTAAAAAGTTCTATTTCAAACAGTTCAATTTAGCATAAGTATGCAGTTTCAATGTCAAAAATGGTTCAATTTTAAACAATTCAGTTTAGCATAAGTACACAGTTTCTATTTGAACCATAGATAGGACCCTATCAGGTGGTACCACTCTGGGCTAGAGTGGACCTGGAAGTGATGGCAATGAAGGGGTACTCCACATTCCCCAAAGCTCCAGCATTACTGGAACCTCACCAATAGATTGTTTAGTGTCACTTGTTGAGGTTGGGAGGAGCGCCTCTGGTGGTGTAATGGTTAGCAAGCTCGACTAGCAAACCTTCACGAGTGAGTTCGAGTCTCATTGGGTGCCCCTTTCATATGGCCTTGTGCCACATCTAAGCAAAAAGCTTAGTAAATTTCCACTTGTTGAGGTTGGGAGGGGGTCTTACCCCTCTGCAAAGAAGAAGTCAGTGTATTTTACAGCCCCAGCCAACTGGGTAATTCAGTTTCTTAAGTTTTTTTTAATAAAACTATTTGACTAAACTGAATAACTAGAAATAGAAATGTTTTTGACAATTGAACTGTGTATTTATGCTAAACTGAATTGTTTGAAATAGAACTGATTATTTGTGTAAAAATGGATTTGGCATTAAATAACCTACAAAGGTTGGTATGCCATAAAACACAAACAACCAACCAACTATCTACTATATGATAATGTTTGTATCTGCAGCAGTAGGAAATTTGAAGCATGTGCATTTTGCAGTGATTCCTTATATGGCCACTTGATTTTAGAAGCATAACATTTCAAAGTCTTATCTTACATCTGCTTTGCTACATTTTGTAATGGCAGGTTATTGAAAAGAGTAACTCCATAAATTACCTATTTCTCTCTCCTGCATCTCCTGGAAATAATAAAGTGGGAAGAGACAGGGGTAGAAAAAAAAACAATTGCCTAACAAGGTTAATTAATAGGTAGGAATCATTTCTTTTCAATGACACAGAAATATTCATGCAAAATTATAATTCCCATTAATAGAAGACAATGAGGTATCACTATTGTACACACATACACACACACACATATATATAAATGTACACATATACATACACACATATATAAATCACTAATGTACACACACACACACACACACACACACATAAATATAAATGTACACACGTACAAATATAAATGTATACACATACACACACAAACATATATAAATCACTAATGTACACATATATATAAATCACTAATGTACACACATACACACACACACATATATATATATATAAATGTACACATATACACACACACGCATATATATAAATCACTAATGTACACACCTACACACACACACACATACATATATAAATGTATACACTTACGCACACACATATAAATCACAAATGTACACACATACACATACATATATATATAAATGTACACACATACATATATAAATGTAAATACATACACACACACACACATATATAAATCACTAATGTACAGATATATATAAATCACTAATGTACACACCTACACACACGCACACACACATATATATATATATATATATATATATATATATATATATATAAATTTACACACATACACACACACACACACACACATATATGAATCACTAATGTACACACATATATAAATCACTAATGTACACACATACACACACACACACACACACACACACACACACATATATATATAAATGTACACACACACACACACACATATATATATATATATATATATATATATATATATATAAATCACTAATGTACACACATACACACACACGCATATATAAATGTACACATGTATACACACATATATTTATACATTTATATATACACACACACGCATATACATATAAACTTTTCACTGTGCACAGATATCACATTCTGATCCTATGTGCATAGCATAAGTTATCTGCTTAGGAAACAGAATCAACAATCTGAGTTAAAATTATGGATGAAGATATTGGCATTGCACTTTCATATTAATGTCCTTGAAAAGCATGAATCTGTCTCTACTCTCTCCAGCTATTAGTAAATATTAAAGCTTTTTAACCTTAGTATGGCAACCAATCTTGGAAAAGAAAAACTGAATTCAAACCAGCTGTACTCCTCATGGCATAATGGCTAAAGTGCTGCAGCCTCAATGTAAGCAATTCCAAAATTCAGTTATATTCACTTTCAGACTAATATGCTTGGGAAAAGTATGACCCCCCCCCCTTCTTTATCCCCCCCTCCTGATATGGGTTGAATAATATCACAGCATTTCTTCTACAAGGATGTCTTTAACTTTAAATATCCCACAAAAGTTGATATGCCATTAAAAAAGAAATCTAAAAACTGACTTTGTGTTGAAGACTGCTCATGATGGAGGGGTTGGGTAAATACATATGTTCTGATCCTGAGTGCACACAACCCAATCAGCTTGGTTTGTAGAATATGCCCACTGCATTTCTGCAGAAGGATAAGACCCACCCCCTACTCTAACAAGTGTTCTGGATATGACCCTAAACCACTTGATGGTGAGGCTCCACACCTGGAGCTTTGGGTAACATAGAGTACACCTTCATTGCCATTACTCCCAGATTTAGTCTGGTTCAGATTGGTAGTACCTGTTAAGTTCCCATCTATGGGTCACATAGAACTAATTTAACTGTGTGCAAACAAATGACTGATTTTAAATTGAATTACTGGCATTGAATAACAATGCTTTAAACCATTTAAGAAAGGAATAAATAATGTTGATTAGAATAATTCGTGTTGAATAGCAATACTTGAAACCATTTCACTGTGTGCAAAAAATGAGTTCTGAAATTTTAAAAAATAATGTTACCTATAAACCATTCTCTTACAAATCATATATAGTATATGTAAAAGTATAAACAGGTTTTGGCTTTAAATAACCTACAAGGGTTGATATGCAATAAACACAACCAAATCAAACCTGAGTATTCAAACTGAAGTGCTGCTGATGTATGCATAAATAATCCTGTCATTTTTTTTTATAAATCACTTCTATACTTGTGATTAAAGAATATGCTGCAGTTGAAATTTAAACTTGCATTCTCTCTCCTTAGAAGCCTTTCTGATTATGGCAGATTTACCAATTAGATTATGAATGGCAACCAGCTGTCATTATTCAAATTTCATCATATAGCTACATTTTTCATTATCCAATTCATGTTGTTTGTTTAACAGTCACAGAATGTAAAATGACCCGAGAATTAATTAATAAAGATCATTTCCTTTCATTGACACTCACTAGCATAATAGTAACACTATAATACAGTTTAGTAGTTGTAAGTAAATTGGCCAACTGTAGTCAAGGGTGACCCAAAGGCTTTCTTTTCAATAGCTCCTACACCTAAGTGTAGGGGAGGGCATTACTCCTTTCTCTGTGTTGCTCCACTTACCCTTGGTCTGTACCTTATACTGACTGTTAAGCAAGAAACCATCAAGTACCATTTTTTGAGTCTTTGGTATGATTCAACCTGGGATTGAACCCCAATCTCCCAGACCATTGGTAAACACTCTAACCATTATACTAATGAGACAGTATGCAATTACTACTTTTCCTCTCATTAGTGCAGTCAGCTAATACACTGACTATATTTCTGCAGAAAGATAAGAAACCCACCCCCGAAATGAGTGTCTTGGATGAGACACAAAATGATCTGATGGTAAGGCTCCAGTCCTAGAACTTTAAGGAATGTGGAGTACCCCTTGATTGCAATTACTCACAGGTCCACTCTGTCCTGAAGTAGTTGTACTTTTGAGCATTCTATCTATGAGTCAAACAGAACTGTTGACTATACTTGAAACCATTTAACTTTGTGGAAATAAAGGATTAATATTGATATTAAATTATTAGTGTTTGATACTGTTGTATCATGGTAAGGAAGAGATACACAGTGAAATAAAGAGTTAATTATTTATTAACTGAAGAGGTACAATCCAACAAATACTATAAGTCTTGTGCTGTGGGTGTTACATCCGAAGTTGGTCTTACTACTAACCAAGATCTTGCAGAACCCCAGTGCTTAAGAAACACAATGTCTTTTATGCCTCTGTGATACCAGAAGTTATGTGGTACAAGCCACTATACAACAGATAGCAATACTTGAAACCACTTAATTGTGTGCAAACAAATGAGCTCTGCCTCATTTTAAAATAATCTTCTGTATAAACTATTCACTTACAAATCATTATTTAATATATATGTATAAACATGATTTAGCATTAAATAACCTACAAGGGTTGATATACCGTAAAACACCACCCACCAACTAACGTTTCCTTTCATGATTATATAGCACAAACGAGGGAGAAATTTGCCCCTCGCTCTATTAAACACAATCAAGTTAACAAGTGGCAATTAAAGTATTCAAATAGACTTTTATGCATAAGATGTTCACTTAATGCATTGACACAAAGTGATTAAAATCTCATTACAAATATAAACATGTTGTTCATTATTTTGAATAAATGATTACAAGCTGGAATAACTTGATTTGGCTTTTCTCTTTATCCCATGTTAATCTTATCAGGACTCACTAGACTTTTTGTAAAGTAATTAGATTCAAATCTTAACCTCTTACTCAGGTATGTCCTCTAATTGGGGCTTAGAATATGTTGACTGTATCCTCTGCAGAAGGGTAAGACACCTCCTTTCCAAAAGGAGTATCCTCAATATGATACTGAACATATTCTAAGCCTTGCTAATAAGGATGAACTGGCTTAGAATAAGCTAACAAATTGGAATAACTGCTACTTCTACACATAGCCTTTTTAGCTAGAATAGACTTTAAATAATCCAGAATAAAGCATCATGTTAAACAGAAAAAATATTGTGTCTGTGTATGTTTTTATTTTAATTTGCCATTTATCTAGTCCAAGTACCATTTATATTTATATTGTTGAATATAGCCTGCTTGACAGTAATATTTCTCTTAGTATTCATCATCATCAAAGCATGCTAACTGTACAGATTCCCTTTACTCTCTCTCTCTCTCTCTCACTATCTGTCTCCATCAGCCTTCACTCCTCGTAAGTCCTCTCGACGGCACCCAGTATCCACTTAGATAAATGTAAGTTTTTGCGAGTTGGCCAACTCTGGTGTGTCCATGTGTAAGAGTCCACTGGAGAACACCACTTATGAGTTAGTATTTACTTTTCTGGCTGTGCCTTGTGTGTCTTATTTACTTTACTTGGATGGTTTGTGAGATGGGAGGTAAGTGGCTGTACAGCTGTTGCTTTGTTGTGTTGCTTCCAGGATTTGTTCAAAACAATACCCAAAACCCTTGTGTAGTTTCCATCTAGCTTTTTCTCCAGGCATTTTGTGGTGCAACCATACAGTAGTACTGACATGGCTACAGTTTAAAAGAATTCCCATCTTATTTTATCAGATTAGATTTCTATATGGTTGTTAACCTGTCAATAGCAATCCATACTCATAAAAAAATATTTGTATACATTAATTGTTCTAAAAAAGAAATAAAAGGGTTCAAATTCTTTAAGCCCTTATCAAAAATCCAATTAACACCGAGCCAACAAAGATCTTCTTGAAGTAGACTTATATTTTCTTAGAATTTACTAAGTTTGGTGGTTGCTTTTAACATAATGGAATTGGTAACTCAAGTTCCAATTCTGAATGAAACTGTTTGCATTTCCCTTCATACCTATGCCTAATCCTCAGCTCAGTGCACAAACTGATTGAAGTTCTGATCCATACATAACTAACCCTCTCATTTTTTATTGGTACATTACATCCTGCCTTTAACAGAGGTGTTGGATAAATACATATTAAACTTTGCTCTCAGTACCTGCTGTTTCTAAGTGGTCACCCATTCAAGTACTGAACTGTTAGGAACTAGTACTTTAACTCTTTAAACAAGAGGGGCCAATATTTGTGCCATTAACTAGAAGCACATAAACCTGGATGGCCAAAATTTCAGCTGTTGATTCCATACTTCGACATTGCTACTTTTAATAAAATGTTGCAATTTTATATCTTATATATAATTATATTATTTTTTGATATATTTTAAATTGTCTACAGAATGTTGTAACTTGTTATATTTTTAACAACCTGTAAAGTAGTTAACTAAAAGATTAGAACATTTTATTTTTCAGCAAATTTTCAAGCCAAGAGCCCAGGGTGGAGGGATGCACAGACATAAAAGGGTTGAGGATGACTTGATTACTAGTCATAAACTTTTTTTAATTTACCTTTGTAAATTTTATATATTCAACTTAAGGTCAGTGTGTTAATTTTAAACTTAAAACATCCCATAGAAATAAAAATGTCTTCACAAAAGACAATTATCTAACAAAGTGAGCATATATGAACTCTATTCTGACTATGAAACCATAAAACCAAAAAATTATTTTCCTTTTAAATTTTATTTTATAATTGATTGTCAGGTGTCTCTTTTATAGAAATATTATCATTATTATCACACTTACATAAGTTTTTATATTTAATGTTCCAAGATAAACTAAAAATAACATTTGAAAGTTGTTGTTTCCATTTTACAAGAAATTTAAATAACAATAAAAAAGACATGATGCTCATAAAATTTAAGACAGATTATGACTTGTTTTATTCATCAGATTAGTTTTCAAGTTTTATGGCCTTTTTGTGTGAAAGTAATCTATAACATATACAAAGTAATTAGTGGGGAAATGTCACTTATAGTTTCTAGCAGAAAACGACTTCAAATCTTAATGACTAATATTCAGGAACCTCATTAACTTTCTTCCATGAATTTATTGGCACGCAAGTATGTAATACATTATATCTTTTCCTAATGTTTACATTAATTCCTGATTTCCTGTGAACTTCCATGATAAAATCATTTACAATACATTTCTTCTGTAAAATCATTTTCAATGTTTTCTTATTGTAAAATCATTACCAATGAATTTACATTATACTTATAGTAACACTATATTTTATGTCACTAAAAAGGACTGAGTTTATTGATTGATGCCTGAGGTAACCCTAAAAAGGAAACCCGAGAGGACCAAAAATTTTTTGCCATAGCCACACATTTCAATTTGTACATGACGCTCCACTATAAAATAACTTTATGTCAATTCTGACTTGGTAGGAAGTCAGAAAAATTCACTATATTTTCAGTCACACACTAATTCCTGGCCACTGTCAATCTTTTTTTTCCGATTTTCAATGTACAACATATCAATTGAGTGTTCAAATAGATTTTAAGTAAAAAAATTGCAATATCTTACTGAAGCAATACAAGAATGTGACTGAAAAGGATTGTTACCATCCAATGAATAAGAACAGTGTATCAAATCACATCCTAATTCATGCTGGTACCACTCAACTCATTTGTAAATATACCTAACAGTATTCACTGAATCCAATGGGACTTCATTGTCATTGACCAACCAGAGTACCATTATTGACTTTAAAACTTTGCCTACAGAACATTGCCACTGAACTATAGAAAACTGGTGCCATGTTGCCAAATCAAGCCACTCATATTTCTTGCTCTTTTAAGCAGATTAGAGTTTATGTGCAGAGAAAACCACATGAAACTGGATCTAGTCTATCAGCAGAGTGTTATGCAAACTGGTCATGATTTGGTAGTTGTGTGGGATGTGTATGTTCTGTTGGAGTTTGCAAGAACCACTTGTGAAACTGGAATTTGTCTTGACAATTGTAACATGCACAGATCTTATTGGAAGCCATTTGTTTGCACCTCTTTATCTGGATGTGCCACAGTACATAAAAAGAAAATATTTCAAAAACATCTCTCAAATATCATCTCTATATTTAGTGCAGAAGCTTGCGCAGTCAACATGGCTCTTGACCTCATCTCAGAATCAAGGAATAACAAATTCCTTATTTTTTCTGATTCGTTATCAGTGTTGGAATGATTAAAAAACAGGAAATTTAATAATCCATAATAATAAAAATTCTATGCAAATTTAAAAATTTATTAAATGATAATGATGTACAGATATGTTAGGTCCCATGTCATACTGGTATCAGCAGAAATGACCAAGCAGATAAAGCAGCCAGGTCTACTCTAAGCATAACCACTGAAAAAAGTTTAAAATACCATAAACCGACTTTAAAATGAAGATAAATAAATACATACTACAACAAAGACAACAACACTGGAATATCAATAAGCATAATAAACTTCTAGGAATTAAACCCTCATTAGGGAAATAGAAACAAAGCTGCAGAAAAAAAACGAAAAGTGGAAGTCAGACTTTGTATAGGTGATATAAGGACAACACATTCTTACTTACTTGAAGCAAACCAGCAACCAATGTGTCATGCATGCTAGACCAAATACATTGTGAAACACATTCTCATTGAATGTACCAAACTGGCCCATATAAGAGAAACCTTTTATAGTGCAAAAGAAGCTGTTCCAAAATATTTAAATAAAAATATAATGTCATTCCTAAAAGGGATAAATATATATGAAAAAATCTAAAAGAAATTTCACCAAGACCAAATTTTTTCTACAAACTGTTCATCTACATGAAATACTTCAACAAAACCTGATTCTTTCCACAAGCTCTTCCCCTTGCTAAAAAAAAAAGGAAAAAATCTTTTTACTACAATACAATTCTCTACTAATAAACTTTCAATAAAACCAGATTATTTCTACAAACCATTTCCCTACTAAGAAATTCCAACATAACAGACCTTTTCATTTCCCGCTTTTTTTAAATTGATTTGGCATTAAATGACCCAGGAGTTTGATATGCCATAAAACTAAAACAAACAAACCTATGAATGTTCCATTCCATGAATTTGATATCCATTGCATGTATTCCCATCCACCTGAAATTTGGGTGAAAAAGCTAAGAAATGTTCAAGGGGAAAATCATCATCATCATCATGGGATGCTGATAGCATGTATTCCTTTGACTCTCTCTTGCCATCGGTCCCTATTGTTCATCACTCTTGGTGAGTTCTTTCAATAGCATTCAGTGTCTGCACAGAGATAATGAATGTAAGCTTTTGCTGGTCAACCAACACTGGTGTGTCAGTATATAGGTGTCCATAGAACGTTGCTTATAATTTTATCCTTACTTCTCCAGCAATGGACACCATGTTTTGCTTGTCTCAGATGGCTTGTGAGATGAGAGGTAAGTTTTCATCTAGCAGCTGTTTTATAGGATGCTGCTTCCAGGATTTGTTAAAAAAAGTATAAAATAATCGTTTTGTTTTTTTGTCAGGAGTTTCCCCAGGTTTCATTTTAGAGAGAAAAATTCCATAAAAAATATACAGTTAATTAAAGAGAGATATATGACTGGTCCCTGCCAAGGTCAACAGTGAGTGTAACTGCCATTTATTGCTCCTGTCTGGATAGTTAATGTAGTTGGTGGGGGAGCAGATTAAAGGAAAATACATTGCTGATTTCATAGGGTAGAATCTATGATTAAAAATATAAAGTAAAGTTAGCAACCTTAGTTGAGGGTGACCCAAAGGCTCCCTTTTTGATACTACACCAAGGTGTAGGGGAGGGCGCTACTCCATTCCCTGGATTGCTCCACTTTACCCTTGATCCTTACCTTGTAATACTGAGTTTTAAGCAAGGTGGCACCAGATACCATTTTTTGAGTCTTTAGTATGACTCGATCTGGGATTGAACCCTGGTCTCCTGGACCATTGGCGAACACTCTACTCATTAGGCCAATAATGTCTAAAGGAAAGCATTTGTGCATTTGTAATTTTTGTTTATTATAAATTGTGTATATATATGTGTGAGAGAGAGAGAGACAGAAAGAGAGATAAGAGCTACTATGTCATTGTCACTGTATATTTATGAGTCTCTGTATTTAAACTAATGTAAAATTAATTACCTTGTTATATGCATCTTATGTCTTATGAGTGGCCAAACAGTTTGACCCAGGTGTTCCCAGTGAAAATGCAGCAAAAATTGTGTAGGTGGTATGCTAGAAGGAAGCATGATCATGTGCATTGTGTAGGTGGCAAGCTGAAGGAGTGACCACAAGAATTTGCGTGGGCGTTTAGGTTACTATATAACCAGGGAGATTTTGACTTAAACAACAGGAAGAGAAGTTTCACCAAAGATTCATACTTTAGTCACTGTGTGTGCAGCTCAGCTGTCTGTGACCCTCTGTTGCTTTACCTATCTGTGCATTTTGAGTAATAACTGAAAAAGAAAAGAAGCTGATTATACTTTTATATATCAGTGTTGTCTTTCTCTGCTATACAACACCACTCTGTATCTGAGTGGACCTGGGAGTTATGGCAATGAAGAGGTAATCCACATGCCCCAAATCTCCAGAAGTTGAGCCTCACCATCAGATACAGTTTAGTGTCATACTAATGACACCACGTTTTTCAAAGGGTGTCTTATCTTTCTGCATATTCTAATCTCCACCAACAGGGTAGGAAGGCTTAATGAAGAGGTCAAGTTTCTACAAATTTATTTGATATCTAATGATCGAGAAGAAGCACATGATTCTCTCATAGTTTATGTGAGTCCTTCCAGAGAAGGATCTCAAAAAAAACCTTTTTATTCTTCTCCCACTAGGAAATCCTGCTGATGTTATTTATCCAACAGAAAATTATTTTTTTCATTTCATCTGAATATTATTTCCCATATTACCCTTTGTTTTGTTTTTTTAATACTTTATATGCTAGCATACAAAATGACCTTTTACCCTTAAAAATACCCCTCAAAAGAGCTGGTCATCTTATATTACAGATATAAAATGTGAACCTTTCTCATGGTGTATGTTGAGTTATTAGCATGGGTGATGGATTATGATTGGCTAACCCCTGCCTTGGTAACTAATGATACAAATATTTTCAATTGAAACAACTTAATTCACATTATTATGATGAAATAATAAAAACATTTAATACTGTAATATACTTATGCCTAGGTTTCAAATATTTTTAATTTGTGTAAATATATAACATTAATTGAGGTTAAGTTATTAAAGGTTAAATGTTTATTCTATACATGACTTAGTTTTTGTGCAATAAGTGACTCATCAATGACATTGGCAATGTTTATGCTTACAGTAGCTGTTTGTGTTATCATTACAGGCAAAGTGTAGAATAAAAAACACAACTGTATGTGTAAATTGTGGAAGTTAATTAACAATCTCACCTCTGTTTTTCATTGATGTTGGACCAAAAACACTACTTTAACCTTGCCCATTCAGCTGGGACTGAATACACCAACTGCTTCTCTGCAAAGTGATAAGACCCCCCCCACAACAAGTGTCCTGGATATGACACTAAACAATCTGATGGTGAGGTTCCAGTAATGCTGGAGCTTTGGGGAATGCAGAGTACCCCTTCATTGCCATCACTTTCAGGTCCAATCTGACCTGGAGTGGTAGCAACTGATATGGGTTAAATAGAACTAAACCGTGGTTTGAGTTTACTGTTTTTGGCATTTAAACTGCATATTTATGCTAAATGGAATTGTTTAAAATTGAACTCTTTTGACCTTTAAACTGCATACTTATGCTAAACTGAATTACTCGAAATAAAACTATTTTGACCTCTAAACTGTGTACTTATGCTAAACTGAATTATCTGAAATAAAACTGTTCTGATATTATCTATGTATTGCCCAGTCAGCTGGGGCTGTAGAATACACCAACTGCACCTCTGCAGAGGAGTAAGACTTCCCCTCAATGTGTGTCCTGGATATGAGACTAAACAATCTGAAGGTGAGATTCCAGTAATGCTGGAGCTTTGGGGGATATGGAGCACCTCTTCACTGCTATCACTCCCAGGTCCACTCTGGCCCAGAGTGGTAGCACCTGACAGAGCCCATCTATGGATTAAATAGAACTAATCTGCATGCTTATGATAAACTAAATTACTTGAAATAGAACTATTTTGATCTTTAAACTGCAAACTTATGATAAACTGAATTATTTGAAATATAAGTGTTTTTGACATTAAAACTCTACTAACGTTAAACTGAATTTTTTTTAAATTGAACGGTTTTGACATTTAATTGTGTGTAAACAAAATCTATACTTATACTAACATGAATTATTTGAATTAGAACTTTTTGACTAAACTGAATTGCTTGAAATAGAAATGTTTTTGACAATTAAACTTTGTACTTACATTTAAACTGTATACTTATGCTAAACTGAATTGTTTGAAATAAAACTGATTATTTGTATAAAAATGTATTTGGCATTAAATAACCTATGAAGGTTGATATGCCATAAAACCCTACCTAGCTACCAACAACTTTAACCTAAAGATAAACACAATTTTGGGGGTTGTCTTATGCCCTCAGGCACTGGGTACTCCCCCTATATGATATATGCTGGCATATATCATATAGGGGGAGTACCCATGGAGTAGTGGTTAGCATGCTCAACCAAGACTTTGCAGAAAGTGAGTTCAAACTCCAGTTGCGATATTTCATTCATTTTTAGACTAATACCTTTGGGAAAGGTATGAACCTCTTTAGCCCCTGCAATAGGTTAAATAGTACCACTCCTGTTCTTCTACAAGAATGGCTTTGACATTAAATAACTCACAAAAGTTGATATGCCATTAAACAGAGCAACAAACAAATAAATATATGGTTCATATTCAAACTTTTAAGTCTTTTTTTTTTGCTGTGCAATGCCAAGTACCTCAGCTAGTATGTATATAAATGCATGTGAGCACCCTGGAAAGATTGATTTCACTACTTTCAGTTTGGGGAGATCCTGTGTTGTAATGGCTAAAGTACCTCAGCTAGTATGTATATAAATGCATGTGAGCATCCAGGAAAGATGATTTCACTAATTTCAGTTGGGGGAGTTCCTGTGTTGTAATGGCTAAAATACCTCAGCTAGTATGTATATAAATGCATGTGAGCATCCAGTAAAGATTGACTTCACTACTTTCAGTTGGGGGAGTTCTTGTATTGTAATGGCTAAAGTACCTCAGCTAGTATGTATATAAATGCATGTGAGCATCCAGTAAAGATTGACTTCACTCCTTTCAGTTCAGGGAGATCCTGTGTTGTAATGGCTAAAGTAAGCAAGTTCAAACTCTACTTGTGCAATTAGATTTATTTTGGACAAATACCTTCAGAAAAGGTATGAAACACCTTATCCCACTTGCTATGGGTTTAGTAGTACCATTGCTGTTCTTCTACAAGAATGTCTTTGGCATTAATTAACCCACAAAGGTTGATATGCCATTAAATAGAACAAATGAAACTACTGCTCTCAATATTGTAAGACTTGTTAACACCATAAGTCTCACATACACACAGTTAATAAATTATATATGAGAAAGAAAAAAATGATATTTATGTTATACTATATATAATTCATAAGAACTTTATAAAACAGACAATTCTCAGTGGAGAAGAAATTACAAACCTGTACAACAACTTTCCCGTGAGTTAAACTAAATGGGGTGTCTTTTTCTTTGCTTTTAAAATGAATTCCCTTTTTATTAGTAGTAATTAAAATGCATACATATAGGAATATGGCACCAAATAAACTGAGTATTCCCCAAATCTATCATCTAACCTAATTTTATCAAAATTGCTGTAAGTGGTTTAAAATAACATCATTGCACAGAAGCAGTGGAATTCTGTTAGAATATAATATTGAAAGCCCCAAGAGAGAAAAAAAATTTAGCCTTTTTTTCTTAGTAATTTTTTTAGTTTTATCCTTCTTCATTGCTTATAGTAATTTAATCTGGTTAATGACATTTTTTTTTTTTTAATACAAAGAGAAAAAAAAGGGAAAAAGTGGATACCAACATAGAGTTAAATGTTGGCTTGAAACCAGCATGTTTGCTAAAAAATACCTTAAAACATTTTAGCCAATTTTTTTCCCCGAGATATTAATTTTTCAAGTTCTGAATTTCTTTTTGAATTCTAGATTTACTAATATATTTGTCACATATATGGAGCTTATACAATTATCAAAATAATAAGTAAAAAAATTGTAGCAGTTAAAAAAATATAAAAGTGTTCAAGGTATAAAGTTGGAACTGTAATAAGAACAAAAATATTGAAATATTAACTCACAATTCACTGTGACTTAAAGTTTTACAAAGAAGAGATCATGATCATCAGAGTGTCTTATGATTGTGGTCTCTCCTTTTTACAGTGCAATAGCTAAAAGAGTACTCTATGCTTCAAAACCAAAACAGAAATGGTGTAAAACCTAAAATCTGAAAATATCCACACCATGTCAAATCCATTGATCCATTACTCAGTTTCATGAGGTTGAAGCTACAATCATTAAACACATGGTCTCTCTCTCTCTCTCTCACACACACACACACACACACACACACATATATATATATACATATATATATATATATATATATATATATATATATATACAAGAGTCATTCAATAAATGAGAGTAATTTTTTTCCATAAATGTAAACTCTGCATTGTTTGAAATTGGGTTATAGCAAACATTTTTATCTCACAAAAATATTTTTTCAAGACTATTTAAAATGCCAGCAAACCAAACAGAGTTCTTAAGACTTGAACAGAAGTCTGTCATCAAATTTCTGTTAGCTGAAAAGTGCAAACCATGTGAAATTTACAGAAGGATGTGATATGTATGCCAAAAAAGTCAAAAAGATGTTTATAAATGGGCTAAACATGGGTTTGCCTCTATGAGCCTGAGGCAAAAAGACAGTCCATGAAATGGAAAAACACTGACTCTCTAGCAAAAAAAAAGTTCCAGATGCAGTGGTCAATAGAAAAGATTGTGCTGAGAGTCTTCTGGGACATGAAAGGACCCATCACCGTTGATTTCCTTGAAAAAGTTGCAATTGTAAACAGTGCTCCTATAGCCAACTGATTTGGCAAAACTCACTTTATTGAAAGACCCTTGTATAATGTATGCATATATATATATATATATATATATATATATATATATATATATGTGTGTGTGTGTGTGTGTACAAATGTTGTAGCAGTTTATGAATTAAGTATTTTAAGGTAATTATTGAACCGGCTCATTGGTCTAGTGAGTAGAGTGTTTGCCAGTGATCCGGGAGACCTGAGTTCAATCCCAGGTTGCGTCATAACAAAAACTTTAAAAATGGTACTTGATACCTCCTTGCTTAACACTCAGCAATATAAGATACATATCAAGGGTAAAGTAGAGCAATTCAGGGAAAGGAGTAGTGCCCTCCCCTACACCTCAATGTAGTGGCTATTGAAAAGGGAGCCTTCTGGTTGCTCTCGACTACGGTCGCCAACTTTACTTTACTTATTATTCTATAACATTATAGTTCAAATTTTTTTATGCCAAGTCCTATAGGTTTTGATAAAAAAATTTTCAAACATTGTTTCACTGAAAATTTTTACTTCTCTAAATATAATTGATTAATATTACAGAAGTAAAAATTTTCAGTAAAACAATGTTTGAAAATTTTTTTTATCAAAATCTATCGGACTTGGCATAAAAAAATTTAAACTATAATGTTATAGAATAATAATTTCTTTAAAAAACTTAATTCCTAAATTATAATAATCTTAGAAAAGGGTCCCTCATCTCTAAATAGGAACAATTTAGCTAAAGAAGTTAAAAAAAGAAATTCACACTTTTCAAATAGATAAAGTTTGGTTTGGTTTCTTTGTTTAATGGCATATCAACCCTTGTAAGTTATTTAAGGCCAAAGCCATTCTTGTAGAAGAACAGTAGTGGTACTATTTAACCTATAGCTGGCGGGATAAAGGAGTTCATACCTTTCCTAAAGGTATTAGTCTGAAAATGAACATAATAGTGTGATTGGAGTTTGAACTTACTTACTATAATATTGTATTCCAACATATTAATCACCATACCATTAGGACTCCCCCAACAAATCTTAGAAAAGGGTCTCTTATTTCTAAATAGGAACAATCTATAATAGATAGATTATGAAACATTGAAAAAAAAAAGCTAATGAGATGACCCACAAACCTGTTGAGTTTCTGTAGTAACAGCCATCAATCCTGATATGGATGCCTCTATTTAAAAAGAAGTAAATGGTTGGTTATGTTCTATAGCATATCAACCCTTATAGATTATTTGATGCCAAATCCTGTTTGTGCATATGATTTTTCAGTGAATAGTTTGTTGGTAACATTTTTTGAATGAGCCAGAGCTCATTTGTTTGCACACAGTTGAATGATTTCAAGTATTGCTATTATTTGCACACAGTTGAATGGTTTCAAGTATTGCTATTGTTTGCACACAGTTGAATGGTTTCAAGTATAGCTATTGTTTGCACACAGTTGAATGGTTTCAAGTATTCCTATTGTTTGCACACAGTTGAATGGTTTCAAGTATTGCTATTGTTTGCACACAGTTGAATAGTTTCAAGTATTCCTATTGTTTGCACACAGTTAAATGGTTTTAAGTATTGCTATCTAACACTAATAGTTCCATCTGCACACAGTTAAATGGTTTCAAGCATGGCAATAAAAGAGTACTCCATATTCTCCATAGCTCCAGTTCTGGTGCCTCACCATCAGATGGTTTAATTTTATACCCAGGATATGAGTTGGGCGATCTTACCTCCCTGCAGAGGTGCAGTTGGTGTATTTTACAGCCCCAGTCAAGAAGTAAAGGATTCTGATTTGCATTTCATAATTTTCTTTATTGGACTGAGAATATGGATGATTTAAAAAATGATATTCAGCAGTAATGCAGATCCTACAAAATTATCATTCATTTGCAAACTGTGCTGGAAATTATTTAATTCTCTAGAGCATTATACATGCATTGCTCTAGTAAAAATCTCTATGTGGAATAAATCACTGGCTTACCATAACACACACACACATGCACACACACACAATTATATATATATAGGTGTATTGGTTTCTTGTTTGTATAGCATGTCAACACTTAGATTATTTTTTGTCAAAGACGTTGTTAAATTATGGTTTTCAATTATACATAGTACAAAACTGTTATCTTCACAATCATTCTAAACAGTTAAACACTTCATACTTAGTTGCAATTTCAATATTTTAAGATCTACTGTCTTGATAAGTAACTATACCTAATGCAAATAAATTGTATACAGTTGTACAATTTCAAGTATTCTTATCTAATATAAATAATTTTTAAACAGACCTGTTTGACCCATAGATGAAACCCTAAAAGAAGCTATCACTCTGGCTCAGAGTAAATCTGGGAGTAATGACAATGAAACACTGACTCCGCACTCCTCAGTGTTCCAGAATTGGAGCCTCACCACTAGATGCAGTTTGGTATCATACCTAGGAAACCCCTTTTTTGTGAGGTAAGGTAAACCCTCAGCAGAAGATGCAGTCAGCATATTCTATTTCTTATCAACAGGGCATGCATATATATATATATATATATATATATATGTGGTGCATTCCATAAGTTTCCAGAATTTTTTTGTACAGGCATTTAAAATTGTCGTAGACTCTTGAAAATTCACTATGTTATTGCTATACATCTCATGAGATGACTGACCAGATTTCAGGTTCAAATGAACAGTTACAGCAGCAATCGGAATACACTCTACTAAAGCTTGATTGTCACAGCTGGTGAATTTCAAAACTGCAATCTGGATATGAGGAAGAATGATATGCAATAAAATTCTGCTTTAAACTTGGAAAAAATGCCACAGAAACGTATGGAATGCTTCAAACTGCTTTTCGACCATCTTGCATAAATCAAACATCAGTTTTTGAGTGGCATAAGAGATTCAAGGAAGGCAGGGAGTCTGTGAGGGATGATGAGACGTGTGGGAGGAGTAAGGAAGTCAGAACACCAGAGTTGATTGGCCAAAGGGTTAGGGTTAGGGTAAGGGTTACTATGTTGAGGTTTTAAGGGAGTTCAAGATGAGATTCTGTCGGAGGAGGCCAGTACTCTTCTAATCGGGTCAGTGGCATTTCCACCAGGACAATGCACCAGTCCACAACTCCATCCTTGTCACAGACTATTTGACCAAGATGGGCATCAACACAGTTCCTCACCCTCCCTATAGTCCAGACCTTGCTCTCTGTGACTTTTGGTTATTCCCTAAGCTCAGAGGCTGTTGTTATGGGACAATTGAGGCGATGAAAGAGGTTGTGATGAAGGTCATTGACACGCTCACACAAGAGGACTTCCATGGGGCCTTCCAAAAATTGTTGGAACATTACAACAAGTGCATTGCAGCCGAAGAAGATTACTTTGAAGAGGAGTAGAGTTTCAGATGTGTACTATCAATAAAAGTGCCCATAAAAAAAAAGTCTGGAAACTTATTTAATGATCCTCGTATATATATATATATATATATATATATATATAAGGATTGCATAGACATATATATTGCCTATATATATTGTCGTTAGACCAAGTAACTGTGTCTATGCTTTCCTAACCTAGATAAATGCTCTATCACCAGTATTGTTCTCTCTTTATTTATAATTACTCCATTAGCAGGACTCAGAATGTGTTGACTTTATCCCCCTGCTGGGGGTTATACTTCCCGAAAAAATATCCCAGTTATGATACTAAACAGTATCTGATGGTGAGGTTCCAGTTCAGAAGCTCTAGAGAGTGAG
Organism: Sepioteuthis lessoniana; assembly: GCA_963585895.1. Classification (NCBI taxonomy): domain Eukaryota; kingdom Metazoa; phylum Mollusca; class Cephalopoda; order Myopsida; family Loliginidae; genus Sepioteuthis; species Sepioteuthis lessoniana. The sequence continues at coordinate 68,998,267 of OY757909.1, forward strand.
GAGTACCCTTTGATTGGCATTACTCCCAGGTCCACTTTGACCCCAAGAGGTAATACCTGTTAGGGTTTTCCCTATGAGCCAAATAGATCTGTTTAAAAATTATTCAATAGGATTGTATTCCAAAAAAATAAACTCTTAAGAAACAACTACAAAAAAATATGAATATGAACGTAGACTGAATATAATTCCATAGCTTCTAGGTATAAAATAACCCAGACAAATTGACATGCCATTAAAATCAATCAGTCAATTTATTCATAAATATAGCAAACTATATTATTAATATACACACACACACACACTCACATACATATATATATATATATATATATATATATAAAGTAATCCACAGACAGACTGGGGGGTGTCCTCGTGGTGTAATGGACAAAGCGATGGACTACGGAATCGTAGTATGCGAGTTCGTACTCCAGTCGCGCTATTACGTTTACTTTTGGGCAAATACCCTTGGGAAGGGTATGAACCCCCTTATCCTCCCAGCTATGGGTTAAATAGTACCACTATTGTTCTTCTAGGAGAATGGCTTTGGCATTAAACAACCTACAAAGGTTGATATGCCATTAAACAAAGAAACCAAACCAAACAGACAGACTGTTTCATTGTATCACGACTCATTCAGTGTGGCTAGACACGTGAGATGCTTCAAGCTGGGATTGAAACCCAGGTGACTTTATGCCAGTTGGATATCTTACCACAGAGCCATTATCAACCTCAGTGTAAATGAAGAGATTTATTGTGTATATATTATTGTTCTATTATTTACATATACACTTAACAACTACCGAGTGCTCAATTCATAAGAAAAGTTTTGCATTATGTGAGTGGCAACTGGTTATTCCTTCATGAGAGTGCTCAACCCCTGAAGGGTCGAAGCATATATCATCATCATCATCATATCGCGCTGGTAGCACGGATATCCCTGACCCTCTCTCGCCACTCCTCCCTATCGTTCATCGCCCTAGACAGGTCTTCAAGACAACATCCCGTATCCTCACATGAAGCATATATATATATATAAATATATATATATATAATAAGAATTTTAGTAATATATAGATGAGCTGTCTCCCAAGAAAAAACTTTTAAAGTACTCTTTGATTTACATAGTTTTCTATGTCTTACATTATAAAAGTGAAGATTAATTTGGTTTATTTGGTTTGGTTTCTTTGTTTAATGGCATATCAACCTTTGTAGGTTATTTAATGTTAAGGCCATCCTTATAGAAGAACATTAGTGGTACGATCTAACCTATTGCTAGGTTGGTTGGTTGGTTGGTTTTATGATGTATCAACCAATTTCAGGTCATTTAACACCAAATTAAATTTCAAACAATTCAATTTAGTATAAGTATAGTTTTTGTTTACAGATGTCAAAACAGTTCTATTTCATACAATTCAGTTTAGCATAAGTACGCAGTTTAGTTCTATTTGACCCATAGATAGGACCCTATCAGGTGCTACCACTCCAGGCCAGAGTGGACCTCGAAGTGAAGGCAACGAAAGGGTACTCTGCATTCCCCAAATCTCCAGTATTTCTGGAACCTCACCATCAGATTGTTTAGTATCATATCTCAGGCACTTGTTGGGGAAAGTCTTACCCCTCTGCAGAGAAGCAGTTGGTGTATTTTATAATCCCATCCAACTGGGCAACCTATTGCTGGGTGGATGAAGAGTTCATATTTTTCCCAAGAGTATTACTCCAAAGGTGAATATAATAGCATAACTGGAGTTCAAATTCGCATACCATAATTTTGCAGTCCAGCTCATTAAACACCACACCACAAGGACTTGCCCTAATAACTTAGAATAAACAAATTTGTTAAATTTCTTGCATTTTATTTCCATTCCAGTAAGCAACTCAGCAATCTTGCTAATTTAATTTTAATTTTAATTTATAGTAAAACTAATATTTGTTATAATAGTTGTTGTTGTTGGTGGTGGTGGTGGTTTTGTTTTGTTTTGTTTTGTTTTGTTTTGTTACACACTCAAAGATTGAACTTTTGTATTACCATTGTAAGACTTTCCATTTTTATCAAAGGAAAAATCTGAAGTGAGTAAAAGTTTTCTTCTAGTTGCCAACACTCTTTTGTTAGAGAAAGGAAGCATAGGTTTGTAATGACACTTTTCTAGTAACACCATTTGTGTACAATATATGGAATCACAACAGTAGATTTTTTTTTATTAGTGGGTATAAGTTGTCAGTGAGTGGATGTGTAGGTCAGTTCAGTAATCTATATTGTCAGCTTCATTATATATATTTAAGCAATACTTACAATGTAATAAGTACTTTATTGATTAGAGGATTTGGCTTGCATATTCTAAATATGGATCTGACTCTAAATTTGCTCTAAATAATTTTCACACTATTATGATTATAACAATACAATAGCAATAACTAACGGCTCTTCTATTATACAGTGGTTAACACAAGGGTCTCTTGAGCTGATTTCAGTGTGATTGCATTTCTCACTGAGTGTTTCATGAAAATGCTTCCGGTATAGAATCAGCTTAACAAATATCTACTTCAGTAATTCATATACATAAAACACAATGTTTATTTTTGTATTTGTGTGTGTGGAAGTGGGGTGGCATAATGGTCATCATAAAAAAAAATAAGACTAAGTGGATGAAAGAGTGATAGATACAGTAAAGCAAAACTATTTTTGTTTGCATTCTTGCCATGGTCAAAAAATGATGTGGCTTTAGTATTCCCTGTTTCATTACTCCCTTCAAGCTGAGTGCATAAAAAAGAGAGACAATCACAGAAAAGCAAAATAATTTTGCTTCTGTTGTTGTCATGATTAGAAAAGGCAGTGGATTTAGTATTCCCTATTTTATTTCCTTCAAGCTGGGTGCATAAAAAAAAGGGTGGTTGATTGGTTGTTTGGGTTTATGGCATATCAACCTTTGTAGGTCATTTAATGCCAAATTCCATTTTTATACAAATCAGTTCTATTTCAAACAATTCAGTTTAGCATAAGTATGCATTTTAGTTCTATTTGACCCATAGATAGGACCCTATCAGGTATTACTACTCCGGGCCAGAGTGGACCTGGGAGCAATGGCAATGAAAGGGTGCTCTGCATTCCCCAAAGCTCCAGCATTACAGGAACCTCACCGTCAGATTGTTTAGTGTCATATCAGGACATTCATGGGTGGGGGTCTTACCCCTCTGCAGAGGGACAGTTGGTGTATTCTACAGCCCCAACCAACTAAGCAACATTCATGGGGGGGTTCTTACCCCTCTGCAGAGGGACAGTTGGTGTATTCTACAGCCCCAACTGACAGGGCAACATAAAAAAGAGCTACAGAATAATAAAGTGAATATAATAGAAAAGCAGAAATTCTTTTTTTTGCTTTCCAGCTGTATTAAGCTTGCAAACACTCTCTACTGAAGTGATTATATTTTTATTGCCTCAGGTAGCTGAAATCAAAGACTTGCCTATTCAAAAGATTTATAGTTGGACAGATTTAGATGAAAAATTTGTATTATTCAGTTAACTTCTGAGAGAATGGACAGGAAAATTGTTAGAGATGTCTAAAAAAATCCTCACTTAATGGCAAAGAACATTGTCAATGATGTAAAGACAGCAAAGTTGAATGTATCAACCAAAATAGTCATTAGCTCCCCTTATTGATCAGATCTTCAAGCGCCATCAAAGGAAAATTCCCTCACTTAAGGTTAAACATCTAAAAAGCAGATTAGCTTGTGCTGAAAGTCATCTAGAACTTGGTGTTATATAGTCATGTGCCGTATCATAACGACACAATAATTACGACGCAGTGACAATTAAGATGCAGGAAGGAAGGAAGCAGGAAGGAAGACGCAAGAAGACTTCTTTAACAACATTTTACCTCTCACTTTATTTGTAAGAGTTCGAAAGGGTTGCATGTGAGAGGGTGCTGGAAACCAAACATAAACTTCATATTTTGACCTCCACTACTTATGACCGTCACGTTGTGTCTTTCTTGTTCTCTTAGATGCTCAACCAGAGGTCTTGGGGTCCACTCTATCGGGGCTTTTCTGAGGGCCCCCTCGGTCGGGTGTGGCCTTCCCTACCACATCTGGTCTCTAACTCTCTGGAATTCTACAGGCAACTGCTTTGGCACCCCAAACTCAACTGAGTTAAATAATAATTCAATGCCCACACGATCGCCTACTGGATCTTTGAAATCGGATGTTTAATCGTCATCAAGCAGAAATAACTGTCATGCAGTTCAGAGGTTACTCTCTTCCAGTGCATCACTGTAGTGGCACAATGGGACCTTCACCTTGTCCCATATCATAAGCCTTAATCCGCCCACGCGATCTCTTTCGATTACTGGCCATTGGAATGTGTCACTTCCTTCCGGTGTATCACCTTGGAATAGCATTTTTGGGCCGGGTCGAAGGTCAAAATATAACACTTGGCAGTGAGTATTGGAACTTTATTTTATAGTCAGATGAGATGAAACTAGAATTGTTTGGTCACATGAACTCCCAATATGTATGGAGGAAATTGATTGAAGCTTACAAACCAAAAAATACTTTCTTTACAATTAAGTATGGTTACAGGAGTATTATACTATGGGAATGTTTCATAGTTTCTGGGCTAGAACTTGTGAAAGTACAAGGTATCATGGATAAAGAGTAATATTTGGTTATTCTTAAAAATTTTATGAAACAAAGTGCACAAAAGCTGTTTTCAGGACATTACTAGATGTTCCAACATAACAATGACCCCAAAAATACATGCATTGTTACAAAATGCTTAGATGGCATCAAAATTAAGGTAATGGTAAAATTCTGAGACAGAAATCCTTCAAATTTGGAGTCACTAGAAGCTATGAGTGAGTGTAGCAATCTTGTAAGTTATTATCAACACAATTAAAGGCAATAATCAAGAATAAAGGTTATACAATTGATTATTGAGGCAAGAGATCCAATAATTTTTTCCTATGTTTAATGTTTGATGTTTTTGGTATTATTGTTTGACATTAGAATAAAATTTTGTTGTGGGCATAACTGAACATTCTTTCAAATCCATTATTTCATCATTTGTAAAAAAATTCACATGAAATTTTCATGAAAATTTGAGGTATTGCAGCTTTATTCATAATTATGAATAATTCTGCCAATAATTGTATGTTATATAATTAAGGAATGATTTCTTTTATAGTAATCATTTTTCGTTAATCATATTTTATTATTTAGTTTGGTAAGGCTTTAAACTACTTGGGTCTCTTAGTCCAGGTACATAGATGGTGCAGTCTTACACACACACACGCAAAGGATAATAAACTCCTAGACATGAGATGGGGCAGGAGTGTGGATGATGTCATTCCCAGAAGAGATGGTCTGGAGAATTTGAGGATTTTGAAAAGAAGCAGTTGAGTTTTTTGGATCTGATCTGATCAGATCAGATTATATTTCTGGATCTCGACTGACAGAGATGAATTGAGATCTTAAACACCACAAGATGTACCACGCGTGGTGGTGGAGGACAGTTCAGCATAGTATGGTTAGCATAGGCTTTTAAGAATTGTGTCTCTCTCCTTGTGTTGCCAAGGACTGAAGCCAGAAATGAATAAACTCGTTCGTATCTGAATCGACAGAGTCTGCCTGTATTTGCATTTGTATTACTGTCGTTATTGATATCTTTATGGCTATACAACATGTATACATATATCTCGAAAGCCAATCACTCTGTATGTTCTTATTTCTGAAGAGTGTTTATTCTAAGGGACACTAATCATCAGGTTCATGAAATTATTTTTTAACACTATCCTGTCAGGGGGGTGTCCTCATGGTGTAATGGTTAAAGCGATGGACTGCGGAATAATAGTAAGCGAGTTTGTACTCCAGTCGTGCTACTATGTTCACTTTCGGGCAAATACCCTTGGGAAAGGTATGAACCCCCTTATCCTCCCAGCTATGGGTTAAATAGTACCATTACATTTCTTCTCGGAGAATAGCTTTGGCATTAAATAACCTACAAAGGTTGATATGCCATTAAACAAAAAGAAACCAAACCAAACCCATCCTGTCAGCAAGTCTTAAAATAAAGTAAGACGTAAGACCCCTCCCCCACAAAAAATGGGATGTTCTGAGTATGACACTAAACTGTATCTGGTAGTGAGGTTCCAGTTCTGAAGCTCTAGAGAGTGTGGAGTACTCATTCATTGAGATTACTCCCAAGATCACTCTGTTCTGAAGTGGTAGTACCTGTTAGGGTCTCATCTATAGGACAAAATTTGAAAATTATTAGTATTAGATAGGAATACTTGAAATCACATAACTGTGTGCAAATGATTTATATTAAGAATAGTTACTTGAAACTATAATAGCATACAAAAGATTATTATTAGTAGTTACTTGAAACTATATAATTACTTTTAATACTTGAAACCAAATAATCGTGTCCAAATTATTTCTATTAGATAGGAATTCTTGAAACCATATTTTGGAGGAACTCTTAACATAATGCTTATCATCATAGGAAATAGAATTGGTCACCCAAGTTCAAATCCTGGCTGAGGCTGTTTATGTTTAACTTTGCGTTAATGTTCTTAAGGAAGGCATGAATCCATCTGATCTTCTCTAAGATATGAGTAAATAGTAGGGCAGATAGGGTTCTTTATCCTTAGTTAGACAACCAGTCCAGGAAAAAAAAAACTCTGAATTCAAATCAGATTTACTCCCCTTAAAAATTGATCTTGTGTCACATTCTTCCCATGATGCAGTAGTTGGGTAAGTATATACTTGAAACCATATAACTGTGTGATGGAAGAAATAAATAATTATTATTATTAAATAGGAATAGTTACTTGAAACCATATGATTGCTAGAAAAAAAAAGATTGACTTCAGCATTGAATAACCCAACAAAGGTTGATATGCCATAAAACCAACTATCCAACAAACCATTTTTAATAACAAATGCATTCCTGATAGCATAAATACTCTGATTCAAGACAAAAGTATCAATCTCATCATATTTGACTAGTTCTCTACTCATAGGTATAATATTAACAATTTGTAGGTGTAGATGTCAAATTTTCTTTCACTCCTTTTTATCTCATTGCATTGGAGACACATATGCTTGACTTCTGAAAAATTCAACCTAAATTACTCTCCCTCAACTTGTGAGGAGACAACTCTGTCTTAGCTTTTCTGATGGAAGAGAGAGAAAAAAAACTTTTAGAATATTCATCATCATGCCAATAGCACATGTTCCCTTGTCTTTCTCTCACCATCCATTTCTATCAGTTATCACTCTTGCAAGTCCTCTAAATGGCATCTAATGTCCATACAAAGCTGGTGAATGTAAGTTTTTGCTGGTCATCAAAACTTGTGTGTCCATGTGTAGGAATCTATAAGGAAATATTGCATTTTGTCCTTACTTCTCCAGGAGTATATGGCATGTCTTGCCCATCTTAATTGGATGGTTTGTGAGATGAGAGGTAAGTGGCAGTACAACTGCTTCTAGGATTTGTTCAAAACAGCATACAACAGTCTTGTGTAGTTCCCAACAAGCTTTTACTTCAGGCATTTTGTTAGAGTCCAAGTGGTGCAACCATACAGTAGTACTAACATGGCTACAGCTTAGAAGAATTCCCATTTTAAAAAATCATAATCAGTTTCATTTTACAATATTTACTAAGATGAGTTTTATCTGGAACAAAACCACAAATATAAAGCATTCAGGAATCAATTCACTGCAGCAGTTATGGTCTCAACAAAAAAGTGTTCATATAATTATTTGCTAAACTCTGCTTAGTCTGGCACAAGGTCACAGTATTAGGGCACCCAATAACTATCAAACTCACTATACTTATGATGTGATATGCAAAATAAGTTTTCTATTGTTCCAGTCATTTACTAAGCATAGTTAAGTTTGACACCCAGAGAGAATCAAACTCAACTAGTAATGTTCTACTTACCTAGCTTGCTAGCCATTACACCATACAAGGTGCCCTCATTGGGACAAAGCAGATGTCTAATGTCTTTTTATATTAATATTGGCCAAATTTTGGCCAAAACAGTCAACCTCTAAAATACACACACAGAATAGACATATGTAAAATTTCACTAAAAATTACTATTTACTTTTCAAATTATTTTCAAGTTACAAATAAACTAATTTGCTGGAAATGTTTTTTATATTTAAAATCTATAATCTTTTCTTTATACATATTTGTATGAATAATGTTATGTATCTTTTTTTTAATTTTATTTCATCAAATAATCTGAGCAGCTGTGGAGCCATAAGATTCATTTCAGTTGTAACTCATGCAACAGCTGTTGAAAGAAAAAAGGTTCTTAAGTCAAGAGGATATGAAAAATGTGAACAGGATATTCATCTTTATAAGGTTATTTCACATAAGTGAATATCTATTGAAGCTCTAAGTGTTTTTCACAAATTGGCCAGACAAAATATTTTTAACCTAATACTCTTAGATAATTATAAAATGAAACTGACATAATTCTCTTCAATAATAAAATGAAAACCGTATTAGTATCTTCAAAAACACAATTCTTATAAACATTATCTGATTAATCTCAGATATCTGCACATGTTTAAACATTGTCATATGAATGTGTAATCAGAACAGTAAAAGCAAATCAAATGTGGTCAATATGAACTAATGAAAAGAGCAAAAAAGTGTCAGACACAAATTTAAGAAAAGTGAAAGCAAAACAAAGAACAAGGTCTAGACTTAAAACCTAAAAATCCAAATGAGGACATATACAGAAAAATCATCTATAGCAGGATAGCTGTGACATAAGATCAGGTAACCGCCTATTACACTTTTTTTTTTTTGGATTCGACCTTGAATATGGTCTCATATTCAGATTCGGAAAAGAGATAGTCACTGATTGGATGAAACATATTGGGTGACAGATTCTAACTGTCGCGCGCCAAAAGATGATTCACAGAGTTGATTAATCAATTTAGACAACCTCTAGACACTGAAGAAATCTGTTGTTCTCAAATCACAGAGATCTCACATGGTGTCTGTCATAAAGATGATTGACAACTGATTTATTACAGAGATAATAGATAAAGGACCCAATCCCAAAGATAAATTGATGAAAGTCCCAGAGAAGGTGTGTAAAAGTTTGATCAACCTCTCATATATTACAGAGATAGTAGATGAAAAATCAATCACAGAGATGATTGAAGAAAACCCAAATGTAGTGAAACTCATACGTCTGAATTTTGAGAATTGAGAAAATGGTATGAAAAGAAGTGGAACAGAAAAGATGAGGAAGAAAGAATGAAAAACAACTTCAACCATGGAGAGAATAAAACTCTTTCAAGAATGGAGAAAAAATATAAAAACTTACCACGTGCATATCACCTTGTCAAATGGACAGCATAAAAGATACGAGCTAAGTAATGACTTTGTTTAACCTCCCCCCTTACACTTTCCATTCATGTATATTTCACAAGGAACTGAAGCTGAAAATTCTTTATGCTTACATGAAAGGTCTACACAATCATTCATTAACATTGTCCCTTTAACCTTCTGATATTGTTTTGTAATTTTGGTATTATTATAAATTACAATCCTAGTTTAATTCTGCAGGAGAATAGATTATTGTTGTTAAAGTATCTTGTGTTATTGTGTCTTAATCTCTTTGAAGGATTTCCAGACCCATATTTTCTTTTTTTATATATGCACAGCCGAACTCTGGGAGTTTGTCAATAAATAATATATATTTTGTAATATTTTATTTCTATAGAAGACCTATTCATGGGTTTTGAATACTCTTGATGTGTGACAATATGTACAAAATGTTATTACCAGAGTGAGTCAAAAGTTTTGCAATATTTTAGTACATGCTAGTTTGTGCTGTGTATATCATACAACTAAAGAAGTTCAAGCTGTGAAAGGTACTTGCTATGGCTGATAGTATCATGATAGTTAGTGTGCTGACACATTATTGTTTAATTTCATATGTGATTTGAAAGCTGCATAGATGAATCTGCAACATAATCTAATTCAGAAACTCATAGTTTATGAGTTTGGACTGGGCCATAACACCACAAAAGATTCTAAAAACATTTATTATGCAAAAGATGAAGAAAGCGCAGTTGACCACTGTATAGTAACCAGATGGTTCAAGAAATTTTGTGTGGGTTGCAAAGAACCATGATAATCAGGTAAGGTCAAGTTGGCAAAAAACTATGGATTCCAAGGCTGTGCTGCAAGCCACATAAGTAAATCCAGTGAGTAGTACTTGAAGAGCATCAGGCAAGCTCAGCATCTTCCAGCCCGGTGTGGTTCATCACTTTCACAACCTCAGCAAAAGCATCTAGAGCTGTTGAATTTGTTACCAAAATATTGCAAAACTTTTGACTCACCCTAGTATCAAGTTTTCAATGATATTTCTTTCATCTTATTTCTTTTGTTCTGAATCATCATTCTACTATCATTGATAAGCAGAGCAGATGAAAAATAAATAATAAACCTGTACAGAAATTTGAGCTCCTCTTCCTCAGAGCTTATTTTACAGTGATATTAGCAGAGAGCAAGTGGACTGAGTATTTGGCCAATCAAAGTGCTCAAAGACCTTAAGCATTTCAGGGCCTAAGTACCAAAAGTCTTATTTTTAAAGTGGTCTCAAATAAATCAATATGTTAGGGCTAAAATATTTTAACAGTACAAATTCCTGCTATTTTCTGCTAAATATGCTTGTAATTGTACTCTGAATTCACCAGTACATTGTTCTTCTGTCAACAGCTCATCCAAAAAGATGTGGCTCACTCTACACAAAACAATGGTCATCATCATCAGTTACAATGGACAAACCCTATTAAGTATTATTAATCTTAAGTTGATCAACAAGAAAGAAGCAGTCATTATTAATTTTTACGAGTTGTTTCATTTTCTTTTTGTTATCTGACTAGTAACTAGATAACCTGTAAACCTGTTTGGTTCCTATCATAACAACAGTCTGTAATAATGCCTCTATTTAGGAAGAAGTGAAGGATTCTAATTAAAATTTCATTATTATCTCCATTATATGGGTAATTTGGATGATTAAAAAATGACATTCAGTGTGAATTCTAACCCTCCTCCTTCCAAAAGTTATCATTCAGTTACAGTTTAAACTAGAAATTGCTTTATTTTCCAAGAGCATTTTACCTATATTGCTTTAATAAAAATCTCCATATAGAATTTTTGTAGGGTTGCATGTGTATGTGTATATATTTATATAAGGTATTCTTCAATCCAGTAAATCTGGCATGGGTTTTAGTACCTTTCAAAGAAAAAATGATGACATACTAAAATTAGAATTGATAATTTTGTTAGAAATGGTGGAAATTTGGATATGTATTACTGTAATTGCTAAATTGTTAATTTTATTGTTCTTGTAGTCATCTTAATCTAAAACGAGAAGGAACTGGAACTAGCCTTACATGAGTAAAGCTGAAACAGATTTCTTTTCTCCTCCTCCTTCCTTTCTTTGACTATCCCTCTTGTCTGGTGGTTAGTTGGTCGGTTGGTTGGTTGTTTGGGTTTTATGGCATATCAACCTTTGTAGGTTATTTAATGCCAAAACCATTTTTATGAAAATACTTCTATTTCAAACAATTGTGTTTAGCATTAGTATGCAGTTTAAATGTAAGTGCAGTTTAATTGTGAAAATCATTTCAATTTAAAGCTATTCAGTTTAGTCAAACAGTTCTAATTCAGCTAATTCAGTTTAGTATAAGTTCAGATTTTGTTTATACAGTTAAATGTCAAAACAGTTCTATATTAAACAATTCAGTTTAGTGTAAGTACAGTTTCAATGTCAAAAAACAGTTCCATTTCAAATAATTCAGTTTAGTATAAGCACACAGTTTAAATGTAAGTACAGTTTAATTGTCAAAAACATTTCTATTTCAAGCAATACAGTTTAGTCAAACAGTTCTAATTCAAACAATTCAGTTTAGCATAAGTATGCAGTTAGTTCTATTTAACCCATAGATAGGGCCCTATCAGGTGCTACCATTTCGGGCTAGTGGACCTGAGAGCAGTGGCAATTAAGGGGTACTCCGCATTCCCCAAAGCTCCAGCATCACTAGAACCTCACCATCAGATTGTTTAGTGTCATATCCAGGACACTCATGGGTAGGGGGTGTCTTACACCTTTGGAGAGAAGCGGTTGGTGTATTTTACAGCCCCAGCCGACTGGACAACTTATTTGTATTTTATTTTATTTTTTTACTTGTAGGACCAAGTGAAGTTCTGTTAAAAATCATTTTGGAATCTTTAATTCATATCAATGCTCTGAACAAGAAATAAATTTATCATCCTAATGTGATTGAATATTGTTTCTTTTCTTGAAATATATATATATATATATATATATATATATATATATATATATATATATATATAGGTTATTTGGTTAGTTGGTTGGAGCATTTTCAGATTTATTGTGATGTGCCATTTTTGCAGAATTATGGCTATGCATATGCTCATACACACACACAAACACATATAGGGAGTCTCTGTGGTGTAGTGGGTAACACACTGGACCATGACATCATAGTAAGTCAGTTCAAACTCCAGTTATACTATCATCTTTACTTTCAGATTAATACCCTTGAGAAGGGTATGAATTCCCTTATCCCACCCCAGATATGGGTTAAATAGTACTCCTACTGTTCTTCTACAAGGATGGCTTTCACAATAAATAACTCATCAAAGTTAATGAGACATTAAAAACATATATATATATATATATATATATATAGAGAGAGAGAGAGAGAGAGAGAGAGAGAGACTAAAAACAAACTTGCAATATTGCTCTCTCTTCACTGTTACTTGAGTTTCATGTAATAACACAATCATCAGAGGGGGTGTCTCCGTGATATAATAGTTAAAGCGCTGGACTACGGGATCATAGTACCTGAGTTTAAACTCCAGTCATGCTATTACGTTCACTTTTGGACAAATACCCTTGGGAAAGGTATGAAGCCCCTTATCCTCGTATCTACAGGTTAAATAGTACCACTACTTTCCTTCTAAAAGAATGGATTCGGCATTAAATAACCTGAGAAGGTTGATATGCCATTAAATAACAAACAATCATCAGACAGCAAAAAAGGTAGTTCAGAACATTCATATTGAATCTTTAAGGACCAAATGTTCATGTACACTAAGAGTAAAGTGGTAAACAGTGCAAAGAGTACATTCTTATGGTGTTAGCAATATCAATGCACTTTGTGCTTGGAAGAAAATTAGTAGATCTTGTCATTTAAGTATTGCTGTAAATTGTTGAACAGCCTGATTTCATTTTACTATAGACTCTCTCCAACCCCCTCATTATAAAACTTGCTTATATACAGGGTGTTGTGTAAATTCCTTTTATATTCTTTTTTACTCCTCCCTTTCCTACTTCTTTACTCACTTTGTCCCTCCTACTCAAGCTTTTTTCTTTCCCTTTTCTACTTCCGGTCCTATGTTAACTATATAAACGTTTTGAACTACCCTTTATTAACACCTCTTTTGCTGTCTGATAATTGTGTAACTAAATGAAACTGAAGAGAATGCAATATTGTAAGTTTTTTTTAGTTTTTATCCTTTCTATTCTGTTGATTAGATATTGACTATTCTCATTTTTGGCTTCTAATAGTCATATTTTCTTATTGTCCATATATATATATATATATATATATATATATATATATATATATATATATATATATACACATAGTCAACTATTGGGAAATATTTGATTCAGATTGATCTGATTATTGCATAGGTGAGAAACTGAGAGTCAATAAGCGCTGTTGACTCTGAATGCTAAATTAGATATGATCTATCACCAATATTGCACACTCTTTATCTATAAATATAGCAAACTACATTATATATATATATATATATATATATATATATATATATATATATATATATATATATATTCACACACACACACACACACACACACACACACACACACACACACACTCTGTCTACAAATTTTTGTAATATATACATAGATATTCTTAAGTTGTTTAAATTTTTTATTATCAATTTTTAACTGATTTTTCTTTACTTTGATTTCTTTTATCTTTTCATTACAACTCTCTGATCATTTATACATTCCATGATGGTTAAGCTAGCAGAATGGAAAATTTAAAAAAACAACCTTCTAATGAGATTTGAATGGCATCCCCCTATCTTTTGGAGTTCAAATCTTGTCACAAGCTTATTTTCATCACAATTTTTACTTTACAATCATTAAAGCAATACAAATTGAATATAAAGAATAAACCTCTGATGAGATCTGAAATCACTTTTTCCCCAAGAAATATGCCTATTTAGAGCAGCTTCCTAATCAATTAGGCCGCTAATTGATTACAGAAGCTCAAATCTAACCAAGTAGCTTTCATTCTTTATTTTTCTTAAACACCTGATGAAAATAAAAAGTAAAGGAAATATGTAAGAGATCCTCATGAAAAAATTAATAATTAACAATTAATATAATTTCAAGATAATATTACAACTGTATGCAAACTGGAAATTAAAAACAGTGAAAAATTTACCTATGTAAATGTCACTGTAAGTCAATTAGACCAGAAAAACTATTTCCAATTGTACCTAAACAAAACTTTTAATGTATTTTTTCAAGTATTGTAATACTTAACCTTGGCTTAATTAGATCCCAAATATAATTACATATTCAGTAATTTAAAGTCTATTGCTTATTTTTCAAAATATTTGGCCATTCATTATCAACCCTTTTTATGTAAAACAGTTAATAGATAAAGCCTGCTGAAAACAGTAGCCGCCACCCCTGCCACCCTGGCCTTTCTGTACTGAATGGATGTAAGGAGAGTGGTACCAACAAATTTTCCCCCCAAAATGTGGAAAGACTTTTTAGATTCAATTAAGTGCAAAACTTATATTTATTGTGAATTGAGCACTACACTCAACTAATGTGAATGAAATTATGTGTAGGTGGTATATACTCTTCAATAGACTCTTGCTAATTCACAGATGTTCAGTCTCTCTCCAGTTCTCCCATTTGGTGAGCATTGTTTGGCTTGTATTCCATTCTATTCATTACTTAGGTTGTGTGCACTTTTTGTTTTTGGTTGTTTTTTTTTCAAAATTTGGTATGGAAAATTATCTTAAAAATGTATGGGGGAGACCCCATGGTGTAATAGTTAATGTACTGGATTGTAGCCTTGAAGTAAGCAAGTTTGAACTCTAACCTCTTTCTTACATTCACTTTTGGATTAATATCCTTGGGAATGGTATTAGTGTTCTAATCCCCCCAGCTGTAGGTTAAATTGTATCACTGCAGTTCTTTTACAAGGACTGATTTAACATTAGATAACCCACAAAAGTTGATATGCCATTAAAGAAAGAAAAAATTTTAAATGTATTCAAATTCATTCATTGATTTTTATTAGTTTTTTTTTCTAACACAAATTATTACAATGTTTATTCACTTATGCTTTTTTGGGTTTTTTTTATAGGTAATTTCCTTGGTATGACATTAAACTGCATCTGATTGTGACGCTTCAGTCTTGGAGTTTGGGGAATGAGGAGTACTCCTTCATTACCATTGCTCTCAGGTCCACTCGGACCCAGAGTGGTAGTAACTGTTATGGGTCAGATAGAACTGTTCAGTCTTTTACTAAGGCTTATTATTAATATTAAATAGAATTATTTCTGTTAAATTGTTATATGTGAAACTATTTAACTGTGTGCAAACAAATGAGCTGTGTCTCATTTTAAAATAATGTTACCTACAAACTATTCATTTGCAAATCATATATATATATATATATATATATATATATATATATATATATATATATATATATATATATATAAACAGGATTTGGCATTAAATAACTTACAAGGGTTTTTATGCCATAAAACATAACCAACCTACCAACCAACTTGTTTATGGATAGAAATAATTTTTTACACTATCTCTTTTCAGAAATATTTCTGGTTTTACTGAGTATACAGAAATAAGTCTTATATATTGATAAAGAAATTTACTTATACAAGTTTATTTCTTTTTCCCCATATGGGTCAATTTCCTGACAAATCTTTTTGTTCATTGGTATAACAACTATTTTCATAGTATTAAGCATTATAAATAATCTAGAGATGATTGAAATTATATGAAAGTTTGCTTTCATTTATTTTGGTCGGTTTATTTGGTTGAATGGCATATCAACTCTAGATGGTTATTTAAAGTTAAATCCTGTTTAAACATATATGATTTTTAAGCAGGTAACATTATTTTTTTAAATGAGCCAGAACTCATTTGTTTGCACACAGTTAAAGGGTTTCAAGTATTGATATTTATTGTTTGCACACAGTTAAATGGTTTCAAGTATTGCTATCTAACACTAATAGCTCTATTTGCCATTGTTAAATGATTTCAAGCATTGCTATCTAATACTAATAATTCAATCTTAATCATTTGTTAGCACACAGATAAATGTCCATAAGTATAGTAAATGATTAAACAGTTTTATTTTATCCATATATGGGAACCTAACAGGTGTTACCACTCCAAGTCAGAGTGGAGCTGGGAGTAATAGTAATAAAGGGGTACTCTGTATTCTCCAATGCTCCAAGACAGGAGCCTCACCAACAGATTTTTTATTTTCATATCCAGGACACTCTTTTGAGGTATAGTTCTCAGCAGAGATGCACTTTGTGTATTTTACAGCTCCAGTCAACTGAGCTCTTTGTTTCTTTGTTTAATCGCATATCAACCTTCATGGGTTATTTAATACCAAAGCCAACCATGTCGAAGAACTAGTCACCAACTTTACTTACTTACTTTACTAGAAAGAAGAATGAGAGGTGATTGAATGGAAACTTTCAGAATAATTAATGGAATTTCTGATTATGGTAGACATTTTTCAGTATTTTTCCTTGAATTGGAAATTTACTGTCAAGACAGACCCATATATTTTGGGAACAAATTTCCAAATCAGATCAAAAACAACAATAGTGGAGAAAATTTTAAGATCAAATTGGTTGATTTTAGAAAAAAATGGTAAGAATTTAAGAGGGTATTTTTGGGAAGTATTGGGTGAATTAATTAACAGAATTTGATCTATATATAAATATTGTATTAATAGTATATATGTTCTGTGCAAAAGTTCCTTTTTTTAAGGTTGACATGAAAAATAGTAAAAAAACAAGGATGTCCAAAGAAGCATAACAAACAATAATTAAGCACACATACATACCTGGAATCCTCCTGTACATTGACCAAATTTTCATCAGGCTACTACCCATTTACTTGTCTAGTTCAGCTTAACCTACTAGGAGAACTTACTCTTTCCAGGGTAGCTCTTCCGATCAGTAAGGTATACATGCTTCATCACTATGACAAGGTACATGGTCAGCAAGGTATACATGCTTCATCACTATGACAAGGTATATGGTCAGTAAGGTATACATGCTTCCTCACTATGACAAGGTACATGGTCAGCAAGGTATACATGCTTCCTCACTATGACAAGGTACATGGTCAGTAAGGTACAGATGCTTCATCACTATGGCAAGGTACATGATCAGTAAGGTACATATGCTTCATCACTATGACAAGGTACATGCTTCATCACTATGACAAGGTACATGATCAATAGTTTTAATAGACTTCAATTCATACAGTTTATTTTTCAATAAAAAAAAACGTTTTTGATATTGAGAAGAGCTTTTCAAAAATTGCATTTTAATACATACATGAACATTTAACTGTTTATATACATAATATGCATACCAATGGTATTAAGAAAAAAGAATAAACAAATGTATCTCAACAGCTAGAAATATACACATGTTGTTACATAGGGAAGAAGTACAAAAATGGGGAAGAAAAAGCTTACTTGATGAAGAAAAGTAAAAAAGCCAAATGGCTTTAACATTCCCTGGCAGGATACCAGACACATCTCTCCTGTTCAAAAAACAGAGGCAAAAAAGATCAAGTATGGGTTTCTGAGATTGTCACAAAACACCTCACAAGTCACCTAATGGAAATGACCATTTTCTAAAGTATCAATTCTGACATTCTAACATTAAATTCTGTTTTCTTTCTTGTAGTGTGTGGTGTTATATATGAAGTTCAAATTAGTATAGTACATGGCCATAGTTGTGAGGCACTTAATAAAAATCAAACTCACTACAAAAATGATTTGGTTAACAATGCATACTTGTTAACTGTTGCACTAGAATAAGTATCCTCCAAATATATGTGTATGTATGCATTTTCACAAAAGTTGAACAACTTTTTAGTCTTATGTATCAAAAATGAATGAATAATTCATGTGTAGATCAGCACTTCTGCCAAGGATCAAAGTATTATTCTTTAGCTCTCTTTCTAAAATTAAATCTCTACTCTTTAGCCTTCCATTTAAGAACAAAGTCTCTGTTCCTTATCTCAGACATGTTCTTATCTTCAGGCAGGACATGGTAAAATGAGGTATGCTTGGTCTTGGGGAGCACATCTGACATCATTGTGACACTCGTCATCTATACTGGGTAATTTTTGTCCTGGTGCACATGTACATATATGGAATTTTACATCAAAATGAACGTGTCATATTTAACTTCCATGGGGAAATAGGTATAAGATTAGCACATAGCTAACCAACCATTAGGCTTAGATTAGTACATAATCTGTTCAACACAGCAAAAATGTAGCAAGCCTGGTCCTGGTGATTCCATCCACTGAGCAACACCTCCTCATTGCAGAATATATAGAGAAAGTATTCTGATATTGTTATGATACAATTTTTATCCAGGCCTGCACATACACTTATAAGATACCTTGTTAAATCAAACTTTTTTGTGAAATTTTGTCTTCATACTAGGATTAGAATGCAGCATTTGTGTGCTATGAAAAATATATATAGCTACACAATGTGTTGTATGGGGTAGTCCCTATGGTGTAGTGACTAACATGCTGGGCAGTGACATCATAGTAAGCAAGTTCAAACTCAAGCTGTGCTATTACATTCAATTTTGGACTATTACCCTTGGAAAAGGTAATGGTTGAGTTGAGTTTCTTTATTTAATGGCATATAAACCTTCATGGGTTATTTAATGCTAAGTCATCTTTATAGAAGAACATTATGGATACTATTTAACTCATAGCTGGGGTGGGGGATAAGAGTTACATATCTTTCTCAAAGATATTAGTCCAAAAATCTACATAAGGGTTAAATAGTACCACTACTGTTCTTCTACAAGAATGGCTTTGACATTAAATACCCCACAAAGATTGATATGCCATTAAACAAAGAAACCAACTATATGTGTGTATGTGTGTGTATGTGTGTGTGGATTATTCCCTGTAAAAAGGAGACTGCTGCCATTTACAAGGCATAAGGAATCCAAATGAGTTAAGAAGTTTTTGATTATTTATCATTTTAGAACTGATAATTGTAAAGAAAAAAAAAACTCAGAATTATTCAAGCAAATGCAGATTTTAAAAAGTTTGATTTACTTAAAATGTAGAATATGATATCGTCCAGTTATCTTTTAAATATCTATAGTCTCCACTCATATCAGAAATGTTTACTTGACCATGACTGAACTTTAAAAACCTATAATTTAACACTATTGTGTAACAATCTCTGATTACAATTATTTTGTAGAGAATACCTTTTTTTAAGGATGGGTATTACAATTGTATTCTGATGTAGTGTCAAAATTGTGAGCCAACTTGATTAAGTTTACAGTTTAGCTTTTACTTCTTAGTAAATTAATTTACTTTATGACTAGATGATTTTACAATTATAGTGATTGTAAAGCTTAGAAATTCTTTTCTTTTTTTAATACTAGGGATAGAGGGGATAACATTAAAAAAAAGTTATGGTTTGACATCTTGTAGAGAATTCAAGTAATGAAGGTTTTAACGATATTATGAAAGTTCACAAACAAAGCTATGGCAGATTTTGTACTAGAGAAGTGGAATTTTCCTTCTTTCAGACGGCTGCTAAAATATAAACAAGTATTATTACAAATTGGTCCAAAGTACAGTAAGACTTATTTTTATCTAAAGTTTCCTCCTCATCAAAAAAGTTAAAGGTTGTGTCACTTCTCACAACATAATTTACTGCGCATTTTACGAATTATAAACACTTGATGAGTTTCTGAAATTTGACATCACCGCATTTATTTAACCAAGTTGGCACTATTCCGTTTGTTTTGTCTTTTTTTTATGATACCACTATGCATATCAGAAAATGCGTATAGGTGTTCATATGCAATAGTAATAAGCCGAGACGAAGCCACGTAGAATCTCGTGAGAACATCAGCAGCAGCACGCCCATACAACGTGGGGTGCTCCCCGTAAAGCAAGACGTATTTTTATTATTGGTCTCCCTTTTACTCCGTGCACGCCAACTAATCGACTAATGATAGTTTGCTTTTTCTATGCTACAAATTTATTTACTTTCATTAGTTATAAGAAAAAGCCGTTTATTCCTAATTTCAAATTAATCTCTTTTAAACAATTTTTTCTACACGTCCTCATGTGTTCTGGTAGCGATGAAGGCCGACGGTATTCGACGACAGTTGGATGTATTTCTTGTATTGTGTTTCGTGGATCATCCTCTCGACATAGTGGATGTTGGAATAAGAAAAGTCGACCCATAAGATTTACAAAACACTCACAATCTTTTTCTTTTTTATCTTCTTTTCAATATTTAACAGCCCTACTCTTACTAACGTTAACATGTTTTCCCCTCGTTACCACGGCTACTAATAATGCTTCTATCCAAGAAGCACCTTCACCATCACAACAATCTCATCACAGTAATAGTAGTAGTAGTAGAAATAACAATAATAATAATACCGATGTTGCCTCACCACAAAAAGGTTTATCATCCCTTTTTGATTTATTCGATTTACAACAAACCCCGATGGCCACCCTTAGAACTCGAAATATCACGGTTGGGTACCTAGATGCTTTGATGGACGAATTTGGTTCCAATGGCTCCATAGGAAAAGAACAACTTTCAGAAATGATTGAAAAAATTATGAAAACCCATAGACAACGAGATGAAAAAGATCCGAATCATCAAATCAAAGCAGGTGTACATGGTGACCTTTCTGCTTTGTGTACATCAAGATCGTTTATTCATGGCATCGATTCCAACAGGATGAATGGTACCAACTTGAATTACAGCGTGGAAGAAGAAAACGGACAAAGTTTTCCTCTGAGTCAGTTATCTTGTCAGGTGAACAAGGTAAGAAGAAAAAGCTTGTTTACTTTCAAATATTTCTTCCGATACAGGTTAAAAAAAGGTTTTAACTTTCTTTATGGATTCGTAAAACATTTTTATATTTTTGTTTATTTAATTAGGTATTTAAATTCTAATAAATAAATAGAATTGACGATAGAATTAAAAACATTACATTTATTTCTTGTATTATTATTTTTTATTATTATCTTATTTTTAATTTTGTTTATTTATTTTTTTAGATCCGTTCATTTAGTGTTAAGAAAGGAGAAATAAATGAAATGCGCAATTTATTTATTCATTCAATTTGGTATTAGACTATGATAAACATAAATTGAAATTATAAAAGAAAAGTTAATGCACTGTTGCACTTGATAAATTTAAATTAGTTCCATTCATTTCAGAAGGAAAAAAAAAGGAAGAAAATTTTAAGTCTTAAAAGATAAATAAATAAAACGTTCCCTAAAATTAGTAAGAAAAGAAAATTTTAATCCTTTCCTAGAAATGAATATTTCAGGCGCTTCCGAAAGAAAATTTTGGAATCAAAGAATTTTTTGTTTCTGAATGTTTCACTTTCAACTAATAAAATTTTGAAAAAAATAAATAAAATAAAATAAAAAAGAGGTTTAAGCG
Source organism: Sepioteuthis lessoniana (assembly GCA_963585895.1). Classification (NCBI taxonomy): domain Eukaryota; kingdom Metazoa; phylum Mollusca; class Cephalopoda; order Myopsida; family Loliginidae; genus Sepioteuthis; species Sepioteuthis lessoniana. The sequence goes on from OY757909.1 coordinate 69,020,137, forward strand.
TAAATTTAAAGGACTTGATTAAAATTGTTTTGAAGCTTTGATAATTGAAATTCTATGTTAAATTTACATGTCTTATTGAAATAAATTATTATTTTTATTATTTTACTCTCTGAGAGTTTTTCACGCCAGTTCTCACTGATTTTTTTTTTTTTCATTGAAGTCTGAGTGACAAGTTTCCTTAAGCAGCATTTATTATTTTCTAATTAAAGAACTATGTTAAAATGCATTATTTTTAGCTTTTAAAAGTAAAATAAAGGTTTTCAACATCTTTTACGTGTCAAGAAGGGAATTTTGTTCATTTGAAACTTTAGAAAAAAGCTTTTCACGTTTTTCCATTTTTTTATGGTCGAAATATAATTAAATCCACAAAATACTTTATGTGTATTACTTTTCACAGAGCATAGGGATTTTGATCGATCCGAAACTACCTTCCCACGATATCGTAGAATGTGACACATGGTCGATTTGAACGTGTGGGCCAAATAAAATATTTATCCAATCTCCTCAGACTACTCCGGCCCTTTTTCTTGCAATGCGGGGGTAATGCTCCCAAGTAGGAATCCCCAGAGTCAGACTCATTTATTTTTTTTAACTATGATCCTAATCAAAAATTTGGTGAGCTACTCTCCGATCCTTAACTAAAATGCTAACCCGTCATTTTTGATGGGTTCTATACTGGATAGTAAATTTACCTGTATTCAAAAATTAAAAAGAACATGATCCTTGACATAGCACTTAATTTACTTGTTAATATTTCTTCATTAATATATTCATATTAATAATCTTTCTCTTTCCTGTCTTAAAAAAACGAAAAAGCCTGAAACTTTTGTGATTTTTGATGTTATATTTTAAATAACTTACAAAAATCAATCTCACTTTTTGTTAATCTATTAAATTATCCACAATAACATTTGTTTTGATAATTACTTTTCGTACCTTTTTATAAGTTTAAAAAAATTTTTTTTTTTTTTTTTTATGAGGTTGATATATGAATTTGAGTTTTTGCTCTCAGAGGTTTATTATTTCAAGTATTCCACGTGCCTTATAAATTGATTTTGTCATATTCGTACGAGTTCAACTGGTATAGCAAAGGACTAATAAGCCTTTTTACATTTCTTTCCTACTACCAACTTAGTTAAGTATTTTCCCAACTCAATTCACACTTCCAATTAGGCCAGAGTTCTTTTATTTTATTTTATTTTATTTTATTTATTTATTTTTTTTTTTTAAGTTAGTTTTATCTTTGTTTTTCTAATTATTTGCCTATTTTCTCAGTTCTTTGTAAATTTTTAGTCAGATTGTCTTGTTTTGTCTACAAAAAAGAAGAAAAAAATTATCAGGTTTTATTTGAACTATTCATTAGGATATATTTTTATTTTGTTAGTGTATTCATTATTATACGCGTATATGTTAAAAGTGAAACATTGAAAATTACTGAAAGTTATTAAAGTATTCGTAAGATTCTTTACAAATCATCACTTTGTGACTAAGCTTTTATTGGAAACAGTTTGTTGGTAGGATGAAGAAAAGTACTTGATTCCATTTATAAGAAACATGCTAATATTTTAAAAAAAAATTTTTTTTAATTAGATCCTTAAGTATAAAGCTTACACTATGTACAAAAGAAAACTTAGATCATAAGTTTGTTTCTACAGTTGATTAATATCATGTATCTAGCATTCATCAAATTTTTTAAATTTTCATCATACAACGTGTGGAAGCACATTCGATACCCTAGCCTCATCAGCCGCCATCCAGGGTGATAACACAGTTTCGGTAGCTCAAGGCGCTACCGAGCAGCTTTTGCCACCGGATAGGGTATTTAAAAAAAAATCTATGTATACATAAGATCAACTAAAAGCGGACATTACATAATATCATGTATCTAGCATTCATCAATGTAAGTGTTCCTTGATTAGTGGGCATCATTCAAAAAATACTTAAGGATTGATAAAACAATATAAATATTGATGTTTTTATGGAAGATGATTTGATGAGCTGTGTTCAATGGTTCCATCTATTTGAGAGTTTCCAGTACAAACACATTTTTTTGTTTCTAGTGAGCAGCATCCTGTCTTTCTTAATCTTACCCATACCAGACTTGTTCCATTGCAACAGCTCATTTTCTAGAACATCTGTGTTGTGAATGAAAGTTAGTTATAATTTTTTTCTTGCCAGCTCCAATCTTGGACATTTTAAGTTGTGGGTTGATAAGTGTTAGTTTGGTTTTTCTATTTTGTTGTCGCTTTGTAATACTCATTTCTTACATCCTTACCTTTCATTTGTCTTTTTGTAACCCTTTGTCTGTCGTGGTCAAATGGCCATGCTTAGGGTGACTTTGAGTATTAAGAAATCTGGTCATATCAGCCCTGAACCTGGAATTGAATGCCCGAGATGCCAAGGATTGTAAACTGGCCAAATATGTATATTTTTTTTCCAGACAGATTCATCTTAGCACCAATCACTATTGAAACTTCTGGGGTTATTGGACTACGCCCAATACTCTACTTCAGGAGATTGGTAGAAAGGCTTCTCACCAAAAGAATATTGCCTTGTGAGATGGAGTGGCTTATGCTAGGCATCTTATTAGCCTTTCTATATAGTAATTCTGTTGGCATCCTATCAGTGGAACAAGTCAAAATTATTATTAATAATACTAATAATAATAATAAATGTCCTCAAAACCAACTAATTCTAACTTAAAAAATAATTTTATAGAATTGGATTTATTTTTTATTTTAAATTTTGGTTTTTATGTGTTTGTTCTTAAGAATTATAATTATCTTAATCTTTAAGTGTTAATGTATTTCTTTTTCTGCTTAGATAAATTACAACTAATCAATTTGTTTTACAAGAGCCTAAACTTTAGAAAGTTCATTACTCCAATATCTAATTTTCTCAGTTTAATATCTATTAAACCATTTCATGTAATGGCCATCATTTTTCATCAAATAAGTATTATTAGGATTGTTAGAATATCAACAAAGCAGAAATACTCTCCATTCAGGATGTATTTTCTCCCAAACAATAAATGCTAACCATTTGACACACACATACATTCATGTGTGTATTTAACAATTGGAACTTGCACATCATGAAAAATATCTTACTTTTTTTTTTTTAGAAAAAGTAGCTTTGAAAAATCAAAATTAGTTAAAGAATATTAATTTCTAAAAGATGCATATATTAACCTAAAGGATAATGCTGGTTTTGACCGGAGTACAATTTGTGTTTTGGGGTAATTAAAGAATGATTTTTTTATATTAATCATTTTTCATTAATTATATTTTGTCATTCAGTTTGGTAAGGCTTTGAACTATTCGAATCTCTTAGTCCAAGTGCATAGTCATTTGATGAAGTTTTACACTCACGCGCAAAGGATCTGACAATCATCATTTTTCATAACAAACCCCCAGACAGGAAATGGGGCTGGAATGTGGATGACGTCATGCCCAGAAGAGATTGTCCTGAGAATTTAAGGATTTTGAAAAGACGTCAGTTGGGTATTCGACCGTTGAAAGGTGTTGTTGGGTTTTCTCCTATTGAGGCATGTGGTTGAGTTTTTTTGGATCTTAACCGGCAGAGATTAATTGAGATCTTAAACATCACAAGATACGCCACGCATTGGGGAGGGGTCAGCATAGCATGGTTAGCATAGTCTTTTAAGAATTGTGTCTCTCTCCTCGTGTCGCCATGGACCAAAGCCTGGAATTAATAAACCCGTTCGTATTTGAAATGAAAGAGTCCACCTGTACTTGTATATGTATTACTGTTGTTATAGAGATATTTATGGTTATACAACACTGTTGATATACCCCTTATTTCAGAACTTGTGCATTTATTGATTTGTATATATGATCATTTATTATAATCCACTTATATTACCTGTACATCTTATTTTGAGTAAGTTGAAATACATAGTCAGGATTGTGCAATTTTAATTTCCATTAGTATATAATGATCTTATTCTGTCAATAATGCATTTATTCCTGACCACTGTCAATCCATGTTTTTTCTCTGTATGCACAACATACAGATTAAGTCTTGAAACTTGCTAAAACAGATTTTAGATTTAAAAGAATCACAAAATTTGGTGCTTAATCTTCAGATTTCTTCTTCTTTGCCACCAGAAATATTTAGTCAATTATTGCAGAGTTCTAAAGCAAATCAAGTATAATAGAGTAGAGATAAAATCAGTGGGCAATAATAAAAACTAAAATCTTGCTTATGTCTCTGCCAGGTTCAAATGCAATTGACACTAATACAATACTATGATGATTGTTTAATTCTTTCTCCTAACACCAGAATTTGCTGTGCTATACATGATTTATATATGTAAAAATCATCTATAGTCTCTACTATATCACAATAATAGTTTATGGATAAAAAAGGGAGCAGTCGCTATTTTGACATGCCAATGGGTTCTTTTGATGGAGCTGAAATCTGTGAGCTCATAGGATGTCTATTGCTCCATAGCCTCAATAATATAATTGACCCTAGTAATCATGGCCTTTATCGAGTCAATAATTGTACACCCAGAAAGGGTGATGTGATTGCACTGGCTATTTAATAAGTTTGGAATTAAGGTAGATATCCAAACTAATTTAAAAATAACCAAATTTTTAGATATTGCACTTCATTTATACAATAATCCAATATATCCATTTAGAAAAAATAATCAACACCCCCATTGCATTAATACAGGGTCCGGTCACCTTAAACAGGTTTTCAAACATATCCCTAAGATGATTATGACTAAACTGTCAACTAATTCTTCTAACATTCATATTTCACTCAAAACAAACATGACTATGAAATAGCACTAAAAAATAGTGGATATAAAACTAACTTTATTTATAAAACCATAAAAGAATGTTCTGATAAACAAAATTGAAGACTTAATCATAAGAGGAGGATTCTCTAGTTTAACCCGCATGTGACCAAGAATTTTTTAAGATATTGTGGAAGAATTTTCCTCGTATGAGTGGTTTATACAAAATATTTAACAATAAATTAAGCTATAATTGCATGTCAAATGTAGCTAATTTAATTAAAAAGAGCAACACTAGATAACTTATGAATAAACAACATAGTAAGCCCCCTAAACGCAATTGCATTACTAAAACTGATTGCCTCTTTTGTGGTAAATGTCAATACGAAACTGTAGTATATAAGGTAGAACTATATTGTGACCATGATGCTATCAACAACAATAATAAGAAAGTGTATCTACTCAAGATGTTTTTAAAAAAATATTTTATAATCATAAATGTAGTTTCACCCATGAGACATATAAGAATAGTACCAATTTATCGAAATATATTTGGGAGATCAAAACAGAGTTAGGCATAGACCCTATACTGAAATGGGAAATTATTAAAGAAAATCTTCTAAATATAAGGCAGGTGATAGATTTTGCCAAATGTGCATAGAGGAGAAATTAAGTATTATTTCTTATCTCCTAAAAGAATTACTTAATCATAGGTCTGAAGTTCTTAATATTTGTAAACATAGAAAGAATTATTTGCTTGGTAGGTAAGATTTCCCCCCCCTGTTGGATTTTTTATGTATTTATTTATTTATTTTTATTTTCATTTTTTTCTGAGTGGTTTTACTCTATAGAATGTAGGAGATTTATGCAAATTTTGTTTGGTTTGGTGGATATTTTAGTCAAAAAAGTGTAGTTTGCCCTACTCTCTTTGGTCAGTTTTATCCTGATGATCCAGAAAGGTGAAACTTTAATAGATTTCTTCTGACCCATTAGGTATTTATATTTGCTTTACTCCATATTGAGAACTTTTTATGTTTAGCTTAGCCCTCTGACAGAGTTTTTTTTCTTTTGGCTAGACATTACAATATTGTTTGATTTTTTTTTTTTTTTTTATCTGACAATATGCACGTTTTTGTCTCTTTTTTGTTTTATAGAATTTTTTTCCCAATTTGTGTATTTGTTTTTTCACTCTGTCAGAGTTAAAGTTAGGGATTAACCTAAAATAGAAATACATTATATATATATATATATATATACAAAGTTTTGAACCACCCTGAATTGTTTCTTTAAGTTCATAATAAAGGATAATTTTGCAATTGATTGTAAAGTTCAAAGTGAACTGCCTAAAAATACATAATTGTTGTTTACAAATTTACTCACTACTTGGGAATCACTTCCATGAACATATTTTTACAAGTTACTTGAAAAGATGCCAAGAATTTGCTCTGCCGTAATAAATACTTGTGGTTCATTCTTTGATGAAAAGAAAATATAAATTTGATTTAATTATAATTATTTTGATTTAAGTTATTTCATAATTGCATACAAACATAGAAAAAATAAATTCATTTCTTTGAAGACATAAAACTTGATTCATTTTTTAAGTTCAGAAAAAAAATCAATGTGGTACCAAACTTTTGGGTGATAGTGTGTATGTGTGTGTGTATATATATATATATATATATATATATATATATATATATATATATATATATATGTATGTGTGGATGTGGTGTGATGGTTATCGTCTTTGGAAATGGTCATGGAGAACTGAGTTCAAATCCTGAACAAAGCTGATAGCTTTTCACATAGCACTAATACTTGTGGGAAAGATATGAATCCAACTATTCTCCCTCCAGCTATTGGCAAATAGTAGGGCAGACTAGGCTCTTTAACCTTGGTATGGCCACCAATCTAGGAGAAGGAAAACCCTGAATTCAAACCTGTTAAACTCTGCTTAAAATTTGACTTAGTGTCACATCCTGCTTGTGCAGAGGGGTTGGTAAATATATATATATATAATAAATGAATGGAAGTTTTGACCACTTTGTTTTTCACCAATTCTTTTTATATCACAGGTTAGACAAACTGCTATTTATTATTTAAGTGACATATTACCTATAGGATATTTGAACCCAGTCAGCTGGGGCTGGAGAATACATTGACTGCATCTCTGCAGAGGGGTAAAACTGACCCCTTCAACAAGTGTCCTGGATATGAAGCTATATCTGATGGCAATGCACCAGTAATGCTGGAGCTCTAGGGAATGTGGAGTACCCCTTCATTGCCATCGCTCCCATGTCCACTTTGACCCAGAATAGTAGCAGCTGAAAGGGTCCTATCTATGAGTCAAATAGAACTATTTGAAATTTAAACTGAATGCAAACAAATGACTTATGCTAAATTGAATTGTTAGAAATAGAACTGTTTGAGGATCATTTAACTGTGTGTAAACAACTGACTGATGTTTAATTGAATTGTTGGTGATACATAGCAATACTTGGAACTATTTAACTTTGTTGACTTATGTTTACAAAACATATATAGCTAATATATATGTATAAAGAGGATTTAGCATTAAATAACCTACAATGTTTGATATGCTATAAAATCAAACAAATGACTTATGTTAAATTGAATTGTTTGGAATAGAACTGTTTGATCATTTAAATGTGTGTAAACTAATGACTGATGTTTAAATGAATTGTTAATGACACATAGCAATACTTGGAACTATTTAACTCAAAAGAATGAGTTTAGGCTTGTTTAAAAATGTTATCAACAAAATGTGTTTACAGATCATATATATTTAATATATATATGTATAAAGAGGATTTGGCATTAAATGACCTAAAATATGCCATAAAACTAAACCAAATCTATAAGGATCAGAATATCACTCCCACAATCCTTTGCCTAGCATTAGTATAGTATCTGTGCACTCTCCTAACTTAATATTTCCAAGCTAATTTTCCATGTTATTCAAGTAGCAGAATGTTAGCATAGTGGATATGTCACTTGTCTGCCTACCTACAGGCTGGGTGTTCAAATCAGAGTACTGGATTCGGTTGTTCATTTACATGTGATTTTTTTTTTCTCAACAATAAAGAATCAAGTATTACTCAAAAGTTGTTCAGCTATTTTGACCCCACTCTTCTTTTCTTTAGAGTTGAATACTAAATTATAAATGCATCTTAATTTATGTTGGCATTTGTGGCATGACAGTTATCATTATAGGAAAAGGTCACAGTGACCCAAGTTTAAATCCTGTATGAGGCTGTTTGCATTTCACATTTCCTTGGGATTGGTATAAATCCTACTATTCTCCTTTCAGCTATGGGTAAATAGTAGGATAGACTGTACTCTTTAAACTTGGTATGGTTGTTGGTCTTGGAGAAGGAAAACTCTGGATTCAAACCAGTTAAACTCCACTTAAAAATTGACCTCTATGACAAGCAGGTTTGGTAAATACATATGAGGGTGGGCTTGAAAAGTTTATAGATTTATGTCATATCTTCTTTTGACTTTTTTTTTTTTTTTTTACTAATAGGATCTAAGCACTGCAAAACGAATGAAAGACATGTGTAGACTACAAGGGGGGACTATATTGAAAAATAAACCTCATTTGGTCACATTCCATGAGAGTATCTTGATCTCTCTGTGAACTTTTCAGTTGACCCTCATAAATGAATACCTTGACTATTGAGAGAAAAATTTTATTAGTGGTGTTGCCAAATTGATAAATATTATTTGACAACTTCTTTGTAATGAAAAATATAAGAAACTCAACTCTGTGAAAGGTGTTTTTTTGTTTTGTTTTTTTAAATATAAACCTGAAATCTTACCTATAAAAAGGAAGGGTCTGTTACCATGTCTACTGGGTGAATTAATATTTTTTGACATGAAAACAAAGGGAAATAACTGCTGTTGTTTCATTCTGTTGTGAGTGATGTCTTGAAGATATTGATTGGTTGGTTAGGTTTTATGGCATATCAACCTGTGTAGTTTATTTAATGCCAAATTGGATCCAACCACCTAAACACAAATTAAAGAAGATTGTAGACTATATTAAATATATATGATTATTAATAGCATTTTTTAAAGAGCAAGAACTCATTTGTTTGTACACATTTAAATGGTTTCAAGAATCGCTATGTAACAGTAACAATTTAACATCAGTCGTTTGGTTTGGTTTGGTGGCATGTCAATCATTGTAGGTTATTTGATACCAAATCTTTTTTATACATATTTAATAAATATATGATTTCTTAACACATTTTGTAAATAACATTCTTAAAACGAGCCTGACTTCATTTTTTTCACACAGTTAAATGGTTTCACTTATTTCTATCTAATACAAATAATTCTATTTACTATTAATCATTTGTTTGCACACTGTGTAATATTTTCAAGTATCACTAACCATTCAATTAAGCATCAGTCATTTTTTTTACACTCAGTTAAATGATCAAACAGTTCTATTTAGCATGTCAACAAAGTTAAATGGTTCCAAATATAGCTATGTATTACTAACAATTCAGTTAAACATCAGTCATTTATTTACACACAGTTAAATGTCAAGACAGTTCTATTTCAAACAATTCAGTTTAGCACAAATACACAGTTTAAATGTCAAACAGATCTATTTGACCCATCGATAGAACCCTATCAGGTGCTACCACTCCGAGCCAAAGTGATGACAAGGAAGTGACACTCTGCATTCCCCAAAGTTTTAGCATTACTGAAGCCTCACCATCAAATTGTTTGGTGTCATATCCAGAACACTCATTGGAGGAGTCTGACCGGTCAGTGTATTCTGCAGCCCCAGCCAACTGGGCCATGAAAATATTGAATGAGGATTATAACTTTGACTGATACAAAAATAAGTGTGGGATATGGCTTAAGGATAGATGATTACATGTGACTCAGATTAACTTTAAATTATAATTTTTTAAAACCATATGATTTCCTAAATATATTACTAAAATTTTATTATAACATGACAAACAAGCAATAAATAGCTTATATTTGGTTTATTTGTTTTAATGACATATCAACCTTTGTGAGTTATTTAATGCCAAAGCCATCCTTATAGAAGGACATTAGTAGTATAATTTAATGTATAGTTGGGAGGATAAAGGAGTTCATATCTTTCCCAAGGGTATTAGTCCAAAATTGAACATAATTGTGCAACTGGATTTTAACCTGCTTACTATGATGTTGCAATCCAGTATATAAGTTACTATACCATGGGGTCTCCCCACCAACTATCTTCTGTGTTATTGGCATTTTAAAAATTTTGTTTGAACTGTAATCTTTTATAGTATTTATGTTAATACATAGATAATGCTGGAATCATGATTGATAATGAAAGAGTTTAGACTTCTGTGTTAATACACTTATTTATACTTAACCTATGGTGTGTGTGTGTGTGTATATATATAATGTTCAATGAATGTATTAGTATAAGCTTCTTTTTAATCAACTCATAAACATTACAAATCTCAACCAACCATTTAACAATATCAACTTTTATAATCTACTAAAAAGATTTTTAATGTCAAATTATACTCTAAAACATGACTTTAATGTATTCTAAAAGATTTTGATCACCAATTTTTATATATATATATATATATATATAGTGTGTTTATTCAGCTCTTTATGTCTTTTTCATTACTACTGGTTGCATGTACTTTTAAACAAAATACAATCATCAGATGAATCTTGCCTCCTTGTGTTTTTGTTTAAAAGTACATGAAACTAGTAGTAATGATATTGACATGAGGTGAATAAACATTCATTTGTTTTAGGTTTTATCCTGCTCTTCTGACCGATATTGAGAATTTTTCTTATATATATGTTTTGTTTTTTTATTGAATTCATTCTTAAAATCTTTACCAAAATCTTCAAATTTTTAGATTTCAAAAAGTGAATTTGCTTTCCGTGTCTGTGTTTACCCCAAATAAAATCTAAAGAAAGAAAATTTCTTTGACTTTCAAACTTTTTTATCTTCTGATTGATTTTAGGATGAAATGATCCATCAAGAATTGTTCTACCATTAACCCAATTATCAAAACCTCCATTTATGAATTTTATATTTTAAAAGAAACAATTTACATATAGAGAATCTTATTCTACCATCTGCCAAAAGTTCATTGACTGTACTTTTAAAAGTTACTGTTTTTTTACACAGATCTATTATTGATTCTCTTGGAATAAAAAAATATAATTAAAAACTACTATGCCATTTAATGATAATATCTTGATCATTTTTGCTTTTTTTTTTTTTTTTTTTTTTTCATAAGTTTGCAAAGTATTTTCTACATTCAGTAGTTTACCTACTAGCAACTTTTTTTTTTTTATCCAGGGCATTGCCAAATAGAAGATGGATTAATTTTAACAGCATATCAACCTATCTAGGATTATTTTATACCTAGAGATTAATGAATTGTATACATTGTATGTTTATATTTACATTTTTTGTGTAGTTATTTCTTAAGAGTTTTTTCATTCCGTTATATGATATTAAGTATTGTTATCTAATGCAGATCTATTTGACCCATAGATGGGACTCTAACAGGCTCTACCTCTGTAGGTCAGAGTGGCAATGAAGGGGTACTCCACACTGGCCATATCTCAAGAACTGGAACTTTACTACCAGATGCAGTTCAGTGTCATACCCAGGACCATCTTTTGTGGGAGGGTCTTATTCTTCTGCATGGAGATACAGTCAGCATATTCTAAGCTCCTTTGATACAATGATCAAGAAATAAAATAACAGGTTTAAAAAAATTCATAAGAATTTAATGAAGAATATCAACTTACCTGAAAGTCTCAAACATTTGTTCTTTATTTTCATCAAGATTGTAATTTTGTAATTAGATAATTGACAATGTAAAAGTTTGTTTAATAATTTTTCTCTATTATTAAAATAAGTGTTGCTTTGTGTTCTCTTCTTGAATTGCTAAGATATGCTAAAAAACGTCTATGTCTTTTGCAACTTGTCTACAATGAAATATACACAGAGTGAAAACAAGTTCTCTACTGATTATCTGAATGTAATAGAAATTACACTTTGATATTTTTTCTTTGGTTTAACTTCAAACTACTGTTTCTGTGAAGATATATACTTCTGTAGATTAAGTATAATATCATTCTGCTGCTGCCACCTCTTCTTAATTTGGGGCTAATTTTTTTTCATCTTATTTTGTTGCTATTTGATTTAATATACAAATCATTTTTATATTCATTCTACAATCATTAAGTAGCATGGATGGTAAATAAAGAATAAGCTTTCAGGGCAATTTGAACTTCCATCTTCTATCTTTGAAAAGAAATACAAGTCAAAAATGAATAATAATTGACAATGATTCATCTGAAAAATTTAGATAACTTACAATTCTCATAACTTTTATCAGAAATAACACAAATGTAATTATCAGAGTTCATGTACCTTTTTTATTGAAATATTTGTATTTATGGTGTAACAGTTATTGTTGTAGGAAGTGGACTTGGCTGTCCGAGTTCAAATCTTGAATAAAGCTATTTGCTTTTCACATAGGGCTGAAGCTTTGAATCCAACTATTTTCCTTTCAGTTATGGGTAAAATCGTAGGACAAACTGGGCGCTTTAACTTTTGTATGGCAACCTATGTTGAAGAAGGAAAACTTTGATTCAAAACAGTTGTAAGCCTGGAGAAGTATGTGCTCTGCCAGGTTATTCCTGCCCAAGACACACTACATGAGTAGTACCCCCACAAAGTGAAGAAAATATCTTAATGTGAAGAACAGATGTAACAACCAAAGACTGCTAATTAGAATTAAATGGAAAATTTTCTAATGTTTCCCCCTTTCCTTCTTATTTACTCATAATTTTGATTTTTTTTTTTTTTTTTTTTTTTTTTTGTAAATGTATTTCTCTGGTGCAATGCTTTATTGCAAAAATTAAAATACTAGAGTGAGTCAAAAGTTTTGCAATATTTTGATAACATGAGGCACAATTCAGCAGAATTTTTTTCTCTGATGTTATGGCCCAATTTGAACTCATAAAGCATAAGTTCTTGAATTAGTGTTGAATGTTCATCTGTGTGGTTTTCAAATCATACATAAAGGGAAGCAATGTACAATGTGTCTGCACACCAACTACCATGGGTACCTACCCTGGCTTGAACTACTTTGATCACATGTTATACACACCTCAAACTCGCATTTAGCAAAATATTGCAAAACTTTTGACTTACCTGACTGGAAACTATTAAGGGCCTGACATAAACATTTTTACTACTCAACTTTTTTTCTTTTTTTTTTTTTGTTAACAATTAAGCCTGTTGTAGCCAACAAAGGGAAAGTATTACCACTGGTGGTGATGCCAATATTACCCAGGTCTGCCTGACAAGTAAGTGGGTAGCAGCAGCTGGCGGCATATCATTCACTGTTTGCTTTAACACCTCATTGCATGGTGAGGGGGATACAAAAGCAGAAACACCTGTAATTATTAACCTAACCTTCATTTGTGTATACACCTGTAGAAAGAAATTTAAAAAGACAAAACAAAAAAAAAAGACTTAAATGAATAATTTGTATATTTGGAATGAAAAATATGTAAGGAATGACTTTGTGCTACTATGTTCATATATATATATATATATATATATATATATATAAATCATTTCTAATATTGATAGTATTAATATTAAATTCTAAAGAGCTCTTCCTTTCATTATGATATTGAAATATCTCTATTCATATGACCAAAGTTTTGTTTCTTTAAAAATTAATCACAATATTTTTATCACTAAAACCAGATGTGAAAATTTGCCATTCATAATTAATGAGAAGACATTTGTAGCCAAAAACATAGCTATTTTAAAAATTTCTCAAGGTCAGACTAGACATTCTGGCTCAGCTTCAGGAGGCTGTCTCACCAGACTGTACCTCCCCTATTGAATTAAAAAGAGAGGGTCAGGTTCGATTCCTGATGTCTGAGGCACTCCTTACAAATAATGTTAACAGAGTTGAGCTATTTTTAGCATCACTAAACATGAACTCTTGTTATATCTTGTGCTAATTGGGTGAGGGCTTATAAATACAATAGACAAAATTGATATTAGTTAAGTAAGAGTTGTATACCCAAAATTATAGCCTTGTCCGTAAGGTTTAGAATATGTTGACTGTATTCTATGCGGAGGGATAAGACAACTACAAAAAGAAGTGTAATGATGGTAAGGCTCTACTTCTGGAAATCTGAGGAGTGTGGAGTACCACTTCATTATCATTACTCTCAAGTCCACTCTGACACTGAGTAGTAGTACCTGTTAGAGTCCCATCTATGGGCCAAATAGATGCAAATTATTTGTATTAGATAGGAATAATTAGGAAAGTCCCCATGGTATAGTGGATAATGTGCCAGACTGTGACATCATAGTAAGCAAGTTCAAACTCCAGTTGTATTCACTTTTGAATGCTATGGGTTAAATAATATAATGGCCGAGGGATTTCGTTTTATATATTTTGCCTTTCAGTTTAGTTAGGCTGAGAACCTTTCGCTTAGCGCATGGATTAGTTAGGTGCAACATGAGCGCAGGTGTTCACGCGCGTGCGGGAGGATGTCATTCAGAGATGTCGAAATAAAAATCCCAGATAGTAAATGTGACTTGGCGATGTGAATGACATCATGCACTGGAAGCGTGCGCGGAGGATTTTGGGGGATTTGAGAAAATACAGTTAGTTGAGTTTTGCCTTGAAGAAGACGGTTGACTTTCGCTTGCTCGCCGAGGCCTGGCGGCAGGTGTCACACATGATTTTGGGCAGATGAAAAAGTTAGGTGTATCTCCTCCTTATGTCAAAAAACCTTTAAACTCATAGGTAATAAAAAAAGTTTTGTGCCTGAACTAAGAAGTCGTAAGTGTTTTTGTGTTTCGGGGATTCCTATGTTATATATATGGTTATGAACATTCTATGTACATTTCACATATTCATGTATGGCTATGTAATATTTCTACTGTGATGGCTTTGGCATTAAATAACCCTTGATGGTTGATATACCATTAAAAAGAAAGAAACTAAAGAAATAGGAATATTTGATATTATATGCAAAAAAAATCTTGAAAAAAAGTTGATATGCCATTAAACAAAGAAACCAAACCAGACCATATAATAAAATGCTATATTTATTTGAATAAGATTGAAGATTATAAGCATTCCCCAACTTATAAGGGTTCAAATAACAAACTTTTCAACTTGTAACCTCTTTTACCTCTGTCAAGATATATAAATAATTATCTCCTTTAGAGAACTGGCATGGCCATTAAGAGCCTCCAAAAACCCTTTCTCAACCTTTTTTCCTCTCCATTCTTTGATGTCTCTGACCCAGCCAGTGAACAATAAAACTACATTGCTAAATTACGTACACTTGTCAAGTAAGCTACTTGTTATTTTATTTTTACATACTGCTTGTTAAGGGAGCAATGTGTATAATTCTACCATGGGACATTGTGTGTTCTTTCCTGGTAATGCTTTTGGCATATATATCGTGTGTGTGTGTGTGTGTGTGTGTGTGTATGTATATATATATATATATATATATATATATATATAAGAATAACTGTTTTACATGTGTAATTGAATTTATTTTGTCTTTGTTTCCATGTTAATATTGGTCCAACTACCACCAAGTATTCCAATACCTCTTAATATAATTCTTTTGAGACCAAGTGTTAAGATATGAAATGATAAAATAAACATTAAAAAAAACCTGAATGAATTCACAATTAGTGAAGACAACAAAGAAATGTACATTAATATTTTTATATCAACTGAAAGAGTTGAAATAAGTTTTGTATGAACTAATATATTTTTGTTTGAATTTTCTTTAAACATTATGAATGACAGCAAGGATGGTTATATCAGGAATAAACTATAAATATTATAAATATCTTTGTTTTTAATTACTTGTGAACAATTAGACTGAATCCTCTGAACCTGGCCCAGTCATTCTATAGCTCGTAGAATACACTGACTGCATCTCTTCATAAGGGTTAGATACTGCCCTACAACAAGAGTTTTGGATATGACACTAAACCATATGATGGTGAGGCTCCAGTCCTAGAGCTTTGGTAAATGTGGAGTACTTCATTGTCATAATTCCCTGGTCACTCTAATCCAAAGTGATAATACATGTTAGGGTCCCATCAATGGGTCAAACAGAAATATTTAATCATCTTCTATACTTGAAACAATTTAACTGTATGCAAACAAATGACTGTTAAATTAAATTATTAGTATTCCATAACAAAACTTGAAATCTCTGGCTTGTTTAAAAATTGTTACATACAATCTATTTGTTTACAATTAATATAAATTTAGTATGTATGTATAAACAAGATTTGGCCTTAAATAACTTACAAGGGTTGATATGCAATAAAATACAATTAACCATTTTTTTAACCTATTATGTTATGTATCTCTTGTATTATAGCAGGCACTCTAACTCTTCCAAATATTGTATCTAGCAATATTGTGTTAAAATAATTCATATGGAACAGTCTTGCATGGAAAGTTACCTTGTGTCTATCTTGTAACAGCTTGCTCATTATTTAGTCCTACTGAGTACTAAGAAAATTTATTGTTATTTCATATCAACTGGCTGCAAGCTTTATTGTAAAATTATATCAGTGAATAAAAAAAATCAACTATTCTTTAATATCACTTTTAAATGAACCTGGACGAATTTCACTTGTACCTTAATTGTGGATTTTTTAATAACAACAAAATGCAGTTAGATTTTACTGTTTTATAGTTTAGTTTATCAAAAAATAGTTATATAATATTTCTGTATATTAATGCAGCCTGCATTTGAACCTGATACATATAGATAAGGTTTTTGTTTTTCTTATTTCTGTCCATCGACTTTAGTGCTACTCCATCAATTTGATCATTTCTTGTATTAGCAAATTAATTTTTTCTGACAAGAAGGAAAAAGTTGACAATCAAATATTTAGTTTTACAACTTAAAAATTGCTTTAGTAAATTTTAACAATCCTCTTTTTGTTGTATATTGAAAATTAGTTGAGATTACCCGTTGTCAACAATTATTGTACGCATTACTGATTATTATTACATTGACCTAAAAACTTTTTTTTTTTTTTTTTTGTCTATATTTCTCATCATGTAACTCAAGGAGAGCTGGAGTTTTAGTTACCAATTGGATACCAAAGCATATTTACAGCATATGATCTTTTGAAAATTCCAAACATTTTCAACAATGTTCATTTTACAATCTAAGTATTATAATAATAAACAAGACATTTACTTTGTGTCCATCTGGTCAGCTAAACTGAATCTTTATCATTTTGATGGAGTGATACTACTTGTTAGGGTCTCATCTCTGGGTTAAATAGAAATATGTAATCATTTTTTATATTCAAAACCATTTAACTGTGTGCTAACAAATGACTGTTGAATTGAATTATTAGTATTACATACTTGAAATCATTTAACTGCATACAAAACAAATGAGCTCTAGTTCATTTAAAAATAATGTTATCTAAAAACTGTTCATTTAGAAATCATACATATATATATATATATATATATATATATATATATATATATATATATATATATATATATATATATATATATCTCAGAATTTCACATTAAATAACCTACAAGGGTTGATATGTCATAAACCAACCAACTTTATCATATTGATTAACTTAATAAAGTAGATATTTAATTGAAAATTTCCTAGCTAGAAACTAAAGTTATATTGATTTTTCCATTACTTTTTTTTCTCACTAATTATCAGTGCTATCTTGGGATACAAACCAGAAAAAGTTTATTAGTGAATATACCTTTTTTTTTAACTTAATCTTTATATTAAACTATAAACTGTGAACTTGTTAGGTTTTCATTGTAACAGCTGTCCATGATGATATTGATACTTCTGTTTAGGAAAAAGTGAAGGATTTCTAATTTCATAGTCATCTCTTTTATACTAAGAATTTGAATGATTAAACAATGACATTCAATGAGAATTTATTATTATATGAATTGGCTTGTAAATCTGTTAGATTCCCATTCTAACAGCTGTCCATAATGATATTGATGCTTCTATTTAGGGAAGAGTGAAGGATTCGATGTGGCATTTCATAGTTATCTCTATTATGTGGAGTTTGGATGATTGAAAAAAGATCTTCAGTATGAATGCAAACCACACAAAATTATCTTTCAGTTACAAATTGGATTGAAAATTGCTTTGTTCTCTAAAAACATTTCAAGTATATTGCTCTAATCAAATTCTCAGTTACACACACACACACACACACATGCACTATATATAAATAAATATATATAAATTTACAATATTGTACTCTCCTCTGTTCATATAGGTTTTATAATCATCAGATTGTGAAAAAGGCTTTTTTAGCTGTCTGATGATTGTGGCATTGTTGGTCTCAAAGAAAGTGGCAGAGACAAATTGAATAATATGAGGGTAAGACAAAAGTTTGAAATTTCAAGCTCAGCTGATACTCTCTTTGGCTTAGAGCACAGCCTCAGAATCCACACTTTTAGGTCTCCCGTACCATTGGCGAACATTCTAACCATTATGCCAGTAAGATATACATACCACAAACTAGCCCATACCAAAATATTGCAAAACTTTTGACTCCCCCTTGTAATTTAAGGGATAAGTTGACATTCATAGAAACTAATTTCCTCAATGTCTGTATTAAGGTGGTATGTCTCCATTAAGTTCAACTGGGGGTTCATGAATACAAATAATGGATCTGCAAGTAAAATAGTTTATGTAAGAATTAGTTTACATCAAATTCAAGTAGTGAGAGATAAATATGGTGATGGACCTGCACTTACTATAATTTTCTTCTTCTCTCAAAACAATTCTGTAAATCTTTTTAAATAAAAATGAATTCCCTACCCTCACTATTCATTTCAGAAGGAGTATTTATCTGTTGAAATAAAAAATAAAAAAAATGTAGGGTTGAGTCATACCAAAGACTCAAAAATGGTACTTGATACTGCCTTGCTTAACACTCAGCATTATAAAGTACATATCAAGGGTAAAGTGGAGCAACCCAGAGAATTGAGCAGCACCCTCCCCTACACCTCGGTGTGGTAGCTATTTAAAAAGGAGCCTTTGGGTCACTTTTGACTAAGGTTGCCAACTTTACTTTTTATAAGTAAGAAAAATTAAGTTTCTCTTCCATCTACCAATTTTAAGATTACTAAAGATTGACACAGTTCATTATAAGACAAACTTATCCCAAGTTATCAGCAGCATTATATATTGCATTCATTACTGTGAGGATTATTCAATAAATAAGCAGGAAAATCCCTGTGGAGTAATGGTTAAAGTGCTAGAATGCAGCCTTGAAGTAAATGAGTTCAAACTCTAGTCATGCTGTTTTGTTCATTTTCAGACTAATACTCTTTGGAAAGTTATGAACACCCTTAACCCCCCACACACTTTGGGTTGAATATAGTATCACTGCTGTTCTTCTCCAAGGATGGCTTTAGCATTAAATAACCCATGAAAGTTAACATTCCATTAGACAAAGAGACCAAACCAAACCATTGATAAATAAGATGAATTTTAGCTAAGGAATTGGCAATTGAAAGCACTGTTTACAGTTGCACTATTTCATGGAAATCATTAATGATGAAGTCTTTTCATGTCTGAAGACTGTCACCATAACCTTCTTTATTGATCAGTGCATTCAGAACTTTTTCTTCATCAAAGAGTCAGTGTTTTCACTCCATAGACTGTCTTTTTAACTCAGGTTTATCATAGTAAACCCATGTTTAACCTATTTGTAAACATGTTTTTGATTAAAACATGCTTCTCTGTACACATCACACATTTTTCTGTATATTTCACATGGTTTGCATTTGTCAGCTTGCAAAAATTTTGATGACAGCCTAAAACACTCTGTTTGATTTGCTGCTATTTTGAATAGCCCCAAAACAAATATTTTGGGGGGATTAAAATAATTTTTGCAATAAACCAATTCCAAACAATGCAGAATTTACATTTATGGAAAAAAATCTGAAAAAAATTTTTTTCTTTTTTTCAAAAACGTTCCCCTTATTTATTGAATGACCCTTGCATATTTCATGCATTTTTGGATATATATTCTGTTAAAGAAATTTGTAAATATATTGTATATTCTTCACTAATGCCTTCAGGCTAGTGTCTTCATCTTGGTTATTATTATAGTCACAAGATTCCAGCTATTGTACCCTTTGACCTTCTTCAGATGTTTGTCATAGTAACTTTCTGGGAATTTTGAACTGAGTTCTTTATTCCCATTCCTCTATTCATGCTTAGAGGATATCTTGTATCAGTTAATTGTTTGGAGTTAATTTATCCCTGAGATGTTGCTTTTCTCTTCCACTGAGGATGTGGATGTTAGTCTGAGCATATTAGTAAATAATAATGATGATTCTTCATCTCAGAAATTCAGACAGAAATCATCAGTTATCCATTGTTTCTCTTATTCAGTATTCAATCTTGCTTCAATTTATTCAAATTTTTTCTATTTGTATTGATATTGGTTCTTGTTTAGAATTGATGACTCTTCAAGAAGAGGAAGAAACATACACAACAAAGTATGACGTTACACAGTGTTGTGTACAGTGTTGAAATCTATATTTAAAGTTTGAACTTCAGTCACACGCTTATGTTTACTTTTGAACTAATAATTTTGGGAAAGGCATGAACCCCCTTATCTCCCCAGCTATTGGTGGAATAGTATCACTGCTGTTCTTCTTCAATAATAGCTTTGGCATTAAATAATTCATGAAGGTTGATATACCATTAAACAGAAAAACCAAACCTATCTTTAGGATTGAAATGAAATTAAAAGATTCTTTTCGTAAGTATAGGACAATTTCAAAACAAAAAGCAGAATACATTTCGGTTTTTTTTTCTTTGGCAAAGTGAAGTCTTTGTCTATTAACTTGAAATTAGATTGTATGACATTTTGTTGTGTACATTCTTTGCACTCCTGAACAGACATCAATCCTAAACAAGTGCCTAGTATTGTTTAGCCTGAAATCTGTCAATTTTCAAGCTGTATATCAAAATAAACTATTTGCATGTCACTGTATATGAATGATTTACTAAATATGTTCTCTGTTGGAATTAATGAAAGTATTTTGAAACTATACCAGCTTATGCTCTGTCGGTGAGGCTTAGAATACACTGACTGTGTCCTTTGCAGAGGGGTAAAAAGAAAACAAAATATAATAATTGATATATAAACATTCCACTAAATTGGTTTTCATAACTTCTCTTCTATTATATCTGTGTGTGTAGTTGAATATTTGTTCATGAAAAGGGAAAGGTATGAACTCCCTTATTCTTTCAGCTATATATTAAATTGTACCCTTACTGTTCTTCTATATGGACAGATATCGATAGGCTATTGATCATATGGAAATCAGACCTGACCGATAAAATGAAACGCAGTTTCTTCCAGGCAGCGGTCGTATCGATACTGCTGTATGGATGCACTACTTGGATGCTAACTAAACGCCTGGAGAAGAAGCTAGACGGTAATTACACAAGAATGCTGCGAGCAATATTGAACAAGTCCTGGCGGCAAGACCCCACAAGGCACTAACTATACGGCCACCTGCCTCCCATCACGTAAACTATCCAAGTTAGACGAACCAGACATGCAGGACACTGCTGGAGAAGCAGGGGTGAGCTCATAAGTGATGTACTCCTATGGACCCCCACATATGGCCGGGCAAAAGCAGGACGACCAGCTCAAACATACATTCAGCAGCTATGTGAGGATACAGTATGTAGCCCTGAAGACCTGCCAGAGGCGATGAACGATAGGGAGAAGTGGCGAGAGAGGGTCAGGGATAGCCATGCTAGCGGCACAACATGATGATGATGACTGTTCTTCTAAATGAATAGCTTTGGCATTAAATAATTGGTAATGGTTGATATGCTATTAAACAAAGAAATCAAAATATTTAAAGAAATCTCTTTATTACTAAAATTTTCATTCTATTTGTATGTAATTGTAGCTCAACAAAAGCAGCATATCAGTGAGATTTTTTATCAGAGCATTACATTTACAATGCTCTAACTCTGAGAATAAAGCGATTTCCAGTCTAATTTGCAACTAATTGATATTTGGGTGGAGGTTCTGCATTTGTGTCGAACATCATTTTTTATTCTTCCAAATTTTTTATATAATGAAAGTAACTATGTAATCCTGTATAGAATACTTCGCTTCTTCGTAAATAGACGTATCAATATTACCATGAACCACTCCTACAACAGGAACCCATCAGTCTCATGGTTTGACTCATATGACCCTAGAGATATATTACAAGGAAAGTTGCTAATCAAATAACTTGTTTCACATCTAGAAAAGTTATAAAATTGAAAGTTGGTATCTGTGTGTTTATTGTTTCTCATACTAATTTGTCATTCAGTTTCCTGCTTATCTGGTTTCCATGAAATGTGGGGTGACAAATTAAGGACAAATGTAAATTAGAAATTCATTTGAATTTTTTTCACTGTTGAATTTGGTGAGGAGGGGATGTCAGTTCAAGAACAAAGTTACATGAGGCATATTCAATGAATTAGGGAAATTTTTTTTAATGAATGGGGACCTATTATACATATGAGGGTCATTCAATAAATAAGGGAAATTTTTTGAAAAAAGCACAATATTTTTTTTTTTTTTTCCAGAAATTTTTCCAGAAATGTAAACTTTGCATTGTTTGGAATTGGTTTATAGCTAAAAATTATTTTAATCTTGGAAAAATATTTGTTTAGGAGCTATTCAAAATGGTGGTAAATCAAACAGTGCTCTAGGCTTGAACAGAGATCTATTATCAAATTTTTGGTTGCTGAGTAGTGCAAAATATGTGAAATTTATATGTGTATGGAGAAGCATGTTCCAAAAAAATATTTCCAAATGGGCTAAACTGTTTGAAAAAAAGTGGAAATAGTATTCAAGATGAAAGCAGGCCTGGCAATATAATAGATTTTCTATTTGAAAATGACTGTTGAATATTACAAAGGAAATTAGTTGTGTATATTTTCCTGACATAACCCAATTTATTCAATTTTTTTTTTCTTGACTTGTGTGTTAGAATTTGGGGAGCCATTTTGTCCCCTAGTTGTGGAATTCTCAAT
The DNA here is from genome assembly GCA_963585895.1 of Sepioteuthis lessoniana. Classification (NCBI taxonomy): domain Eukaryota; kingdom Metazoa; phylum Mollusca; class Cephalopoda; order Myopsida; family Loliginidae; genus Sepioteuthis; species Sepioteuthis lessoniana. Next base: position 69,043,097 of record OY757909.1, read on the forward strand.
ACAAATGATATATCTTACCAATTCTGCAGCCTTTTGTTGTCAAGAGAATGTGGATAATTTGCCTCTCCTCTTATATGCTTCTAGGCATTGTTGATTGGCTAATTTGCTATTCCTACTGCTGCTGCTGAATGTATAAATTGGATGGATGAATCTCATGGTGTCTTGTACCTCCCCTAAAACCAGTCCAACATTGTGTTTGATTTTTTGAAACTTAACAAAAACTGAAAGTTGAAACATGATTAAAAATAGGAAAAAAACGAGAACAAAACAGTATTTAAAAGAATGTACATTTAAATTTTACTACCAGTGATCTGGTAATTATAATGTTCTTGTGCAATTTAATATTTTTATTACTTTAAAGCTACTGTAATTACATGTGTATAACATACATTCACGTATAATATTCAACTTTTGGCTATGAAATTCTGTATAATTATAATGTATTATATACATTGACTTTTTGGAATTTGTAATAGCTAAATTTAATCTAAATTTAACATTTGTTCAACTCTTTATCCAGTTTGTATCTACTAAAAATAAGAATTTTTATAGTTTATATAATGTTTTAAACAAAAAATTTACCCAGTATTTTGAACAAAGGTAAGGAAATTATTTGTCTAAATTTATGAGATGAAGCTTCATAATTTTTATCACTTAGGGTATTCAGACTAATGTCTTCATGTTTTTTGTTATATTCACAACATCCTTTGGCCTTCTTCAGGTGTTTCATGTCCTTCTATTTAATCAATGAAGGTAGATTGTTCTGATTCTGTTAACCTTAAATGGGTATGAATGTTAAACTTTAGTAAGTATTCCTTGTTTTTTACTTGTTGTTGGGATTGAACTCCTGATGGTTTCACTGAAAAGCACTTTTCAACCAAACGCCTATATCCATTGTGTCATGTGTTCTGCTGGAGGTTGCAGGTTCAACCTAACACTTGTACCCGTTCATAGTGAATGGAATTAGAATAATCTACCTTCATTGATTAAATAAAAGCTTCAGTTCAAAGTTCTATGTGGGCTCCCGAGTTTGATATGAAATTCCTGAAGAAGGCCAAAGGATACATCAGCTGAAACTTTGTGAATATAACAATAAAGATTAAGTCAATAGTCTGAATACCCTAAGTGATAAAAAAGGTAAGGAAATATTTACATGAAAATGTAACAAGCTTTTGGCAAAAATAAGTTCTTAATAGAAGAAACAAATTATAAACAAAAGCATTCTGGGGGTTATTTCTCTGTAGCAGTATAAAGCAGAAATGTTTGTTACATATTAATTAGTTTGAATCATAAATATAACTGGCCCAGTCGACTAGGGCTGCAGAATACACCAACTACATCTTTGCAGAGAGGTGAGACTCCCCTAATGAGTATCCTGGATATGACACTAAACAATCTGATAGTGAGGCCCCAGCAATGCTGAAGCTTTGGGGAATGTGGAGTACCCCTTTATTGTCATCACTCCCAGGTCTATTCTGACCTGGAGTGGTTGTACCTAATAGAGTCCTATGGGTCTAAACAGTGTACTTATGCTAAACTGAATTGGTTGAAATAGAACTTTTTTTACATTTAGCTGTGTGTAAATAAATGACTAATGTTTAACTGAATTATTAGTGATACATAGCAATGCTTGGAACCATTTAACTTTGTTGACTAAACTGAATAGCTTGAAATAGAAATGTTTTTGACATTTAAACTGTCTTCTTATGCTGAACTGAATTGTTCGAAATAGAACTGTTATTATGTATAAAAATAGATTCAGCATTAAATAACTGTTGTGAACCAGTAAAAGGTCTGGAAGAAAGACTCGAACTCGGGATTATGTGAAACAAGTATATTGAATGAAAGTATTAATACAGCATAGGTAAAAGAGTGTTGAACTTCAGTCTGACTGCCAAAGTGTTAAGCTGGAGTTTTTATTTCCGAAGAGATACAACTCTCAGTGAGCACAAGGCCCAAAAAGGGGGGAAAGGGACGAAAACTGTATTTTCCTATGAAGCCCTAGCTAGTCTCACTTATCGCCAACAATCATCATTCAATCAGTTTTTTGTTTTTGTTTTTTCCTCTCATTCTATACAATAAATTCATTCATCCACCAACCATGCTACAATCACCAAAATACCTTCATTCGCTCCATGAAAGTCCTACTTAAAATTCGATAAAATGAAATGACTTATATACAGCAAGTTAAAGATAATGAGGGATTGGAGAAAAAAAAGCCCCAAGGTAAACAAAACATAAACCCGGTTGGTTTCCTTCCCATCCCCCCTTTTATGCTGTGGAGAGTAGACTGTTTTCTAGTACCTAGATAAGGCCCAAAAATAAGCCAAAACTCTCCCTATAGGGGAAAAAAAACCTATGACTAAACGGGATAAAAGAAAGAAACGGAACAAGAGGGTCGATCAGGAAAAGGAAATGAACATGAAATACAGAAATATGCGGCCAAGATCCTCAAAAAAGGGCCGGGACTCACAAGTGGTAGAAGGGTAAGAAAAAAGAAACTGGGAATGGGGAGGATCTTGAGTAAAACTAACATCTAAATGGTGGGGACAATGACACACATCACTCTACTAGCTAGGGGGTCAAGAGATTCTAAGAAATTTGTAAACTTCCTACTTACCCGGGGTGGGGTTCCAAAGGACCCGGACCATCGTCGCCATGAGCAGGCAAAGGAGGGAAGGATGACTCCAACGTTGCTCCCTTGCATACGACCAAGCTTGCTGCATGCACCCACCTTTTGCTGAATGTTATGTGGTCCAAGCATTTTCTATCGTATCTAATCTTGACCCTAAGCTGATGCCTGAAGAACAAGATCAGATCACGATAAGAAAAGTTTGCACCGTCATACAATCCCTTGTTTCGCGTCTGCCAAATCACCATTCTAGCCACGGCTAGGATCACGAGAAACACCACACGTTTCTCACACTGAAATGGAGGGCTAACGTTGTCCACGACGTAACCAACGTCAAGCGGCACAAGCTCCCTGGGACTGATGTGAGCTGTCCACTCTTCGACGTGGCTCCAGAACGGGCGAACCCGCTTGCAGTAGTAGAAGGCGTGCAAAGCCGTTTCCTCTAGTCCACTGGCGCAGTGGGCGCAGTCAGGCATATCTGCTAAGCACGCTCTGTAAGCCCAGTCATTGAGGGCCAACGCGTTTCAAGCTAGCCGCCAGGTGAGCGAGAACTTGGAGTTGTTCAAGAAGCCCGAACCTGGCACCCAATTCCACTGGGAGCGAATCTCCTCCGCCGACCAGCCGAGCCGATCTACAAGAGGATCCGAGGCGGAACCCACCACTAACCTTCTATATAGCTCCTTATGAGACCATGAGAGGTCGCTGGACCGAGGAAGTTTTTAAGGGCCCTGCGGCACTCGATGACGAATGGTGGCTCGTTCCTTGGCCTACGACGACCTTCAGCCGAGGGACACAACCCCAGTTCAGGGAAGGCAACCCTGACCTTGAGGCTCCACACCGCGTCCGTGGTCAACGAGCGGCCCAGGTAAGCCAGTCTCTCAGCAAGCCGGTGGCTCTCGAGATCCGGCATCCCCAGACCCCCATCGCAAGGACGTTGATAGCAGACCAACGGGCTTTGACCTTTCCAAAGAAGCTTGAAAAGGGATCGTATCAGTGCTGCCCGATGATCCTTAGGCAAACGGACAAACAGTAAAGGATCAAGGGGAAGATGTACACGGCGCACACCTCCGCCCTGCCCTTTAAGGACAACCGCCTTCGAAGCCAGGCAACCACCCGCGCTTCTACCTTAGCCTGGACTTCCAACCAATTTCGCTCCAGCTGGAGGCTGGGCCCGAACCACACCCCAAGGATGCGGACGGGACCGTCACTCCAGCGGAAGGGCCCTGGCAGGGGAATGCTGCCCCTCCAGACACCCAACTGCAAGCCTTTGCTTTTGTCAAAGTTGACCTTGGCACCTGCTACCTTTTCGTATCTCGCGACTGCCACCTTCACAGCCACTGTGTATGATGCCTGGACACAAAGACCGTGATATCATCAGCGAACACGGAAATCTTCGCTCGGACGCTGCCGCTTAGCAAGATTCCGCGCAGGGCCGGACGAGCCCCTCTGTCCCTAAGCCTTCGGAGCAGGGGCTCCAAAGCAAGGACATAGAGAAGAGGGGACAAGGGGCAGCCTTGCCGGACTGATCGCTTGATCGCAAAAGCCCCCGAACGCCTCCCATTCACCTGCACCACCGCCTGTGGGTTATGGTACAGAATGCTGATCCATTTGCGGAACTCCGGTTTGAATCCGGCGGTCTTCAAAACCGCCGCCAAGAACCGGTGGTCCACACTATCGAAGGCCTTGGACAGATCTAAATTGATCAGTGCGGCTTTGGTGTCGTCTTTTATCCCCTCTAGGATCTGGCGCACCAAGTGCAAGTTGTCTCAAATTGATCTTCCCTTCAGAGCGTAGTTCTGTTCAGGGCCGACCAGATCACTGATGACAAGCTGCAAACGGTTCGCCAAGACCCGGGCCAAAATCTTTAACTCTGTGTTAAGCAGAGTTATGGGCCTGTAATCATCTAGATCCCCCCGAACATGCCTGCCTTCTTTCTTCAGCAATGTGATCACACCCTTGGTAATGCTACCAGGGATGGCTCCCTGGGCAAGCAAGTGGTTGAACACATCCGTCAGAATAGGGACAAGCATGTGCAACATCCTCAAGTACACTTTGTAGGGTAAACTATCCAGTCCAGGTGACTTGTTAAGGCCGACCTGCTTCAACGCACGACGGACTTCACATTCAGTAACCGCACCCTCGCAACTAGCCGCTTCCGCCTCCTCAAGGCGGGGGAAGTCGGCCAAATAGTCATGAAACTCCTGAGCCTGGAGGTCAGGACAGCGGGCAAAGCGATCTCGAAAGTGTGTCTGGAAAGCTTCACGAATCTCACGGCTCGATCTCAGCACGCGCCCATCCAGGGCGTTAACGCACTCGAAGTACCGACAAGGGAACCTTCTCAACTCTTCCTTACGCATAAATGCGTTACATTTCACGGCTTCGTTCAGAACTCTTTTTAGCCTATTTCTAACTACGAAACCCTTGTAGCGCTCGCTAGCCTCGCGCTCAAGGTCCCCCTTAGCTAGATCTATGGCTACGGATACCCCCCCTTCCACCGCCCGGGAAAGTCTATCTTCTAAGGATTTCGCCTTCTTAGCCCTATCTAGAGCGAGCTGTTGGCTGTATTTGATGGCGAAATCCCTAATCCTATACTTAAGAGATACCCATCACTTATTCCCAATAACCACCCCCACTAACGCCCGCTGAATTAGGTTTTCCAGCCGCATCCAGAAGTCCCATATCTCCAGTAAGGAGGTATTGAACTTCCAGTAGCTAGCCAGACTAGGCCTATTAGCTAACCGCAGACTGACTCTAACCAGTTTATGGTCAGACCGCCCTAACCAGTAAAACGTGTGACAAGTAACTAGGTCACTGTCAGCTCTACTCACTAACACTCTGTCCAGGTAAGACCAGACCTGGCCAGAGGGCGAACTTCCTATCCACGTCCACATCTCCCTCCCGGGGTGATCCAGACGGTATCTGTCGACCAAATCGAACTCAGTCAAAAAGTCCGACAGGCCGCTGTCACACCTGGCCCAACTGCTAGTACCCCGCCCGGCCCTATCTATATTGGGGTCAAGGATCGCATTCCAATCCCCCACTAGAACTGTCCGTCTCGAGGCATCCAGGAACAACCCCAACCGCCGAAGGTAGGAGCGTCTCTCCGCAGCAGAATTAGGCACATGAACCGCAGCTATCCGAAACTCAAAGGTTTTTACGGCAACATCAGCCACCAGCAGCTGGCCCCCGTCACCTGCAAAGACAACATTAACAATCGCATCAAGGCTGCGTCCAACTAGCAAAGACACCCCAGCGCCGAAGCGGCTGCCGAATGCTGAATAAACAACAAAGTCATCCTTCAGCACCTGACAGTCCGCCTCGCAAACGAAGTGAGTCTCCTGCACCGCAGCAACTTCCACACACAGGTACGAGAGTTCAGCAAGCAAGTTCGCACACTTGCTTGCGTCCCTCAGTCCCCTCGCATTTAGACTAGCAACGTTTAAAGCCATCCTGGTGCACTTACCTAATCAGTGTCGACAATGGGCCGGAAATCCCCGGGGGTGAGGATGCCAACAGCCTGTCTCAACGAGCCGGAGCCGAGTTCAGTAGTCATTCGGAAATTCCTGGACACTCTGCCAACATCCATCGGGAACCGCACCTTTAAAGACCTATAAAGAGAAGGGTGAACCAAAATCGGGACCCTCCCTGTACAATAAGGCAGACATCGCTTTAAAGAGGGGTGCTCCAACTCCGTCAGCTCAACACCCGTGTCGGTTTGACAGACCATATCCAAGAACTTCCATACACCCTTCGAACGGTCGCCAGCCGAACAGATGAAGGTGGTCATCATGGGTGCACCCCTAAAGTTGCTCAGGTTACAAACTTTCTTGCCATTTACTTTTTCCAGGTTCAGCAGTGGCTTCAGTGACTTCCGGAGCTGGTGATCCGCCACGGATTCCAGCCCGACAGTACACAGAGCCACCGCCTTCCTGCACTGTTCTTCAGTCAGGTCTTGGTTGGTTGCTTTCGCCTTCCACTGGGATTGCCTTGGTGCAGAATCTGCTCTCACTGGTTCTGTCACTGGTTCCTTCTTAACGGGTTTTGCTATGGGAGTCGCTGCGGGAGTCGCTGCTGGAAACAATTCCAGAGAGGAGGATGGGCTTAGAGAGGGAAGGGAAAAAGTCCTCATCAGATTTTTTGGGGAAAGTCTCTCTTGGGACTGAGATCTTGCCATGTGCAAGATTTGGTGGGGGCGAGTCTTTTGTGGCTGGGGAGGGTGATGTAACAGTTCAGGGGATTGTGAGGGTTGTGAACATTGTTTTTCTGGGGGAGTATGGTATTGAGGGGAAGGTGGTAGTGGCGGAAGAGTTAGTGGAGCAAGAGGTGGTAGGGGAAGAAGTGGAGGAGGAAGTGATAATAAAGGAGGTAGGAATGGTAAATGCAGTGGAGCTTGTTGAGGTGGAGGTTTTTGTGGAAAGGCATTAGAAGGGCCTTCCAGGGGATTCTCAGGGCAGGGTGGCCCTGAACATACTTTCTTGGCGGCTCCTTCTCCGCTGCTCCTTCTCCTCTTCAAATTTGTGGCTGTCTCCATTGGAGTTTCTTGTGTTTCTTGTGCTTCTGGAGTAGTGGGAACTGGTGTGATGGAAACTGGTTTGCTCTTGGCTTTTTTTCTAGTCTTGGTTGCAGGAGGATGCTCGATGATATGGGCGCCGTCACCGACGTGGGTATAAATACTGCTGATGTTGTTGCTTTTGCTGGGACTGGCTCCATTTCTTTAGCATGAGAGGCAGACGTGGTTTTATCCTCCGCTTTTTTTGGGGACTTCTTTTTTTTGTGGGTGACTTCAATCCAATCGTCCGCTTTCTTCTGCTGGGCTTGGTCTGGCTCCTTTTCAGGTGTAGCATTGCTGATGGTGACTGTAGAGACTGTTGTTGCTGTGGTTTCTGTGGTGACTGTGGCAGCTGCAGTAGCTGGAGCTTTTGGTGGATCCTTTTGGGGGCAAAACTTCGATATATGCCCCAACTGCTTACAGCTCCAACAGCGCGGGCGCCTGCCTTCCACAATCACCATCATCTGCCTGTCTCTGCTGACAATGGTTTCATGAATTGCCTGAAAACCCTCCTGAGTTAGGCACATCTGGAATATGTAGTCCCCGTAGGCCGTCCTGGCTGCCGACCTAAGCAGGTTGATCTCTTCAACGCGTCCAAACGTGCTGAGGAACGCGGCCAGCACTTCACCTGTTATAAACGCCGGGACGTTACAGACAGTGACCCGAATCCTACGGGTCCCTAAATATTCTGGCTACAGTTGGAAGAATTTTGTATTTATGTTGCTTGAGGCAACCTTTGCCGCTTGGTCACTGGAAGGGAGCAGGACGTCCCATGTCGCGAAACTCTTTCTGCAGAAGTATTGGCATGGGATGCCCGCTTTCCGTAGTAAATCTTCAAACCCTTCCTTTTTCAGTCCGACAAGCCGCCTTGACTTTAAATCTGTCACCACCAGTGAAACGATCCTTGGTTCGATTTTTTTTTGAAGGATTTCCGGGATGGGCAAAATTTCATTGCCTTTGAAGTAGTCGGCATATTTGCCCACCCGGTCCTTTTCATAATCTTCTGGATTTTTCTGTTGAATCTTCCGTGGCAACGGCGACGGCGATGAACTTTCTGGCTTGGTCTTCTGTCCTGGTGGAATAGGGCTCCCTGACTCCGAAGGAAGGGATGGCCAGTTAGAGCCAATAAGGCTCGTTACTTGTGTTCCTTGAGTTTCTTCCGACTGTGTCGGGAGGGCCTTTTTTTCTGGTTTGTCAATCTTTGGTTTCAGTAAAATATTGTGGCGAGACGGGCTAGAGGGTTGTGAAGTAGGAGAAGAAGCCGTAGAACCCTCCATAGCTGCAGTAGAAATAGCAGCCAGGAGGGTAATTTAAAAACCTCGAACTGTAGCAAGAATTGAGGGGGGTTCTACTTTCTACATAAACAAGATGAAAAAAGTTCAACGTAGAAAATCGAATGGTAGAACCCCAGACAAAAAAAGCCAAAAATAGGCAAGTCCAACGGACGTCAAAAAAGTTTAAGCAAATTTGGACAAAGAACAAGTAACAGAAATTGGACTAGTCAATGACAAAAATAAATTAAAAACAAGTCAAACTAAAGAATTGAAAAAAGTCACTTTCAAGAAATATTCCGGTAAGACGACAGAAAATAAATTAGAATAAAGTAAGACAAAAAACAAGTCTTACGAAAAATAGTCAGTCTTACCGGGAATAACAAGTCTTGCCAAGAAGTCCAAAGATTCACTTGCTTGTTGTCACTTAGAATTCAAAGAAAATGTAACATCAATCATGGTAGGCTGGAGTTAACTTAACACCGAGATGAATATTCTCCTGGTATTCATAGTAATAGGAAGAGTTCATTATAGTCTGTAAGGTAGGTACCATAACAATAACCTACAGTGGTTAATATGCCATAAAACCAAACCAAACCATAGACATAACTTATATTCGATCATGCCACCTTGAATATGGTAATGCATGTGGCCAGGAAAAAAGATACTATTTAGTTCTAGTGTATAATATGCACTCCTACCTTTTTAAGCTTAAAAATCAGGGTGGGGGAGTGAGTGCATATCATAATTTTTATATTTTGTCATACAACATGTGATAACCTGTCCTTATCAGCTGCCAACCTGGGGTGATTCCACAGTTTCAGTGGCTAAGGCAGTACTTCCACAGTATGTATTATACACAAATAACTATGGTATGTATGATAAAATAAATCTGTGTAAGGTAAATTTAGATGAAATTCTTAACTTTTATTGTGTTAACCCATATTCTTTATACAAATTGTGATATGATTCTAGTTTATTATCAACAGAAAGTTTTCTTGAAACATTTTCATCCAGTCAGATATGGTATTCTTGTGTGGTGCATTTTTATTGGAATGGGTTCTAAATTATTTTGAAAAAGGGTACAAATTTTAGCTCAGCCAACCAAAAAACAGTTTACTGAAAGTAAATACATTGGTCAATAAAACTCTGAAAATAAAAAAAAAGTAATTTTGAAATTTAAAAAGAATGACAGATAAATTATCATCATCAGAGCACGCCAACAGCACAGATTCCCTTGAATCTCATCTTACCATTTGTTCCTATCAGTCATTGCTCTTGGTAAATCCTCCAGATAGCATCCAATATCCACACAACTGATGAATGTAAATTTTTTCCAATTGGCCAACACTAGTGTGTCCATAGGACAATGTCACTTAAGAGTTAGTTCTTACTTCACCATCTGTTCCCAGCATGTGTTGCTAGTATTACTTGGATTGTTTGTAAGATAGGAGGTAAGTAGTAATACAACTGCGGTTTTGTAGGGTGCTGCTTCCAGGATTTGTTCAAATCGGCATGCAGTATCCTTGTGAAGTTCCCATCTATCTTTTTCTCTGTGTTTTGTTAAAGTTTAAGTGTAATTAATTATGATTAAGTTTTTGAATGAGAACAATAAAATAGAAACATCTGATTTCTAAATGTTCTTTACAGATTATTTCTATCATATATTGTTTTCTGGACATTGGTATAATGATTAGAGTGTTTGCCAATGGCCCGGGAGAGTTGGGTTCAATCCCAGGTCGAGTCATACCAAAGACTCAAAAAATGATACTTGATGCTTCCTTGCTTAACACTCAGCATTACAAGGTATGGATCAAGAGTAAAGTGGATCAATCCTGGGAAAGGAGTAGCGCCCTCCCCTACTCCTTGCCATAGTAGCTATCAAAAAAGGAGCCTTCGGGTCACCCTCGACTACAGTCACCAACTTTACTTTTTACTTTATTGTTCAAAAGTTCTACAAATTTAAAATTGTGCAAGGACTTTATAATTATCCTTTATGTATGTGATATTTTCTCATTTTGTATTAGATTTTACAGATGTAGAATGTATTTACTATTTTGATCAATATTCTATTATTAACATTATGGGAAAATCTAAAACAATTTTTATAGCATTGATTAATTATTGTTTTAGTCCAACTATTTTCCAAGAATAACTTCAATAAATCTAAATTAAGTTGTTCCATTTATTGATATTTGTTTATTCCAATTTCATTAAACAATTTTATATTGAACAAAGTGGATTAAGAATCTGATTTGATTCTAAACACTCTTTATGGAATTGTGTGGGCATTTGTATAATATTATAAATCTATAACTTTAAACTACATTTTCAAGTTGATGCAGATCATTTTTTGGTAAACTTTCCCTTTGACATATTAATAAATTCATATTAAAAATGAAATTCATACAATAATTTTTTTAAGTTAGGGAATTAATATATTTAATGAGTTGATTGGTGTTAGGGAGAGTAGTTTGTCAAGTCCCCACTCACTGAGGACCAACATTAGCACTAGTACATTCAATGATATATTAACACTAAATAAATGGAAGAAAAGATAAGCTCATTTAAACATATAGAAACATTTAATACATACTTAATATACATACAAGAAGTATTGACAAGAATTCACAAACATGTCCCAATGGATAAAATATGCACATACCATTCTATGAATGAGCAGTATATTAAAAGGAGTTCAAAACAGTACAAGGTCTTACTTGAGATAGTAGCCGAGAAATTATACTGTAAAGCCATGCTGGTTTAACTGTATCATGGCTGAGTAGGAGACACATGTCTTCTGTTCAAAGAAGAGGCAAACAAAGTACATCTTTAAAGTTCAAAGAACAGTGGCAAAAGAGACCAAAGTACATCTGGGATTCTCACATGTTCATGTCCATAAAGCCATCTCACAGATACACCTACTTTTCATGGGAGACAATAAATGTCTCCCTGCACATTTTGATTGATACTGAATGGTAATGCATCAAAATTTATAATTACAATGAAGAAAAAAAAACAGCCATTATCACCAACAGAAAATATCAAACCCCTCATTATCTCAATCCAGAGACCCTCAACATCAAGAATAAAACCACCTAAGAAAATTATTAAACAAGACCATACAAACAAAAACAATGATGGATTAACCAAAACCTTTAATAGATCCAATAATGTAGAAAATATGGATTTTGAAACTGACAACATAAGTGTAAGCCTCAATCTAGCAGATATATATAAGTTGCATCTATGGAATAAGATTATCTACAAAGCATTCACTTGTGAAGCAAAATTATTCCACTAACCTTTGTCTCACACTCTAACAATATTCATTTACAACTTATATATTATAAGATTTGGGTTTGAATAACCCTTAAGAGTTGTTTTACCATTAAACACCAAACAACCAAACCAACCATATAATAATACTAATTTTAAGCTGTTATTTTCAGCTGGTGATAAAGGTCATTCTAACTTGATTTTGCTTATAAACATTAACTCATTTGTAAATATGTCCTGGGTATGACATTAAACTGCATCTGATAGTGAAGTTCCAGTCTTGGAATATTGGGGAATTTGGAGTACCTCTTCATTGCTATTACTCCCAGGTCCACTCTGATCTGGAATGGTAGTATATGTTAGGGTCTCCTCTATTAGTCAAATAGATCTGTTTGAAAATTGTTTGTATTTGTTAAGACTGCACCAAAAACACTTTTAAGAAACCACTACACAAAAAGAAATGTAAATATGAATGCAGTTTCCTAACCTCTGGATCTAGAATAATCCTAGATGAGTTGATATGCTGTTAAAATGAATCCATCAAATCTAATCATTTGTAAAATGTAATCATCTTATATTGGAATATTGTAAATGAATTATATAGGCAGCAAAAATACTTTTGAACATATTTCATTAAATATGACCGACAAAGATTGTCTATTCATTTTTTTTTCTGCTGTAGAATGAGATATATCAAGCCTTTATAAAAACTGGCCAAGTTTTTTTGTTTTTTTGTATTTTGATTTTCTGTAGTTACTTTCATATTAGTAAGCATAGAAATTTTCTGTAGTTACTTTCATATTAGTAAGCATAGAAATTGACAAATTACAATTTTAAAAAAGTTTTACTGTTTTGATTCACATTTTTGGCATCTTACTCAGCATGAAACACAGATTAAACAATCCTTGTTTGTGATATTTAATGAAACCTAGTATTTTGTGAATTTATAAAATATATCCTTTTAAAGTATTTGGTCATATACCAAGAATGAAATGTCAAGTTTTGTACCCAAACCTGATCTTCATTATATATGAAAAGAATGCTGTTTTAAAAAAAATGTTTTATAGGACACAAAATTAGGGGGACTCAAACGTTTTGCAATATTTTGGTAAAGTGGGGCAGAATTCAGCATCTGCAGATGCTTTTGCAGAGTTCGGAAAGATGACAAACTTCACTGGACTGTGAGACACCAAGCTTGCATGATACTCTCAAAGTGCTATTTGCTTAATCTGCTTCGATGGCTTGGAGCACTGCATTGGAATTCTCAGTATTAGGTATATCTAACTTAACTAGACCATCAAAGTTCTTGCAACCCAGAAAAAATTTCATGTACGGCTTTCAAATCACATACAGAGTGAAATAATGCACAACGTGTCAGCGCACAAACTACCATGATACTACCAACCACAGCAGGTACCTTCCACAGTTTGACCTGCTTTAGACACATGATATATGCTCTGCAAACTAGCATATACTAAAATATTACAAAATCTTTTGTTCACTCTAGTATATGAAAAGTGTGATTTAAAAAAAAATATCTTCAAAAATACTGCATATATATATATATATATATATATATATATATATATATATATATATAATTAATAAAGAAAAATTGTATCCCAAAATGAAATCCTGATTTTAAATCTTTCAGGTGCCAGATGGGATGTGAACACTTTGATTTTCAGATCCAAGTTAAACATGTTCTGGTACCAGAGAATGTACATGTGTGTGTGTACACACATTTTCTGCAATCAAATACAGAAGCACGTTTGATGTCATTTCTGTCACTAACACAAGTTCAAATAACATTTTTGAGATTTCTTTTATAAGCTGTACCATGCACAGCCTTTTATTTATTTATTTTTCTAAGACCTATGCCTGCCTGAGAATTTAAAAATGGGGACAGAACTTAATTTGTAATTGAGTATGCAAAGCAACAGACTGTTCATGACACCTTCTGCTCTGGAATAAAAAGGAAAATAAAACTTTTTTATGGGTTAGGTAGTATTTGATTAACATGGAGATTTGATTGTTTTCTGTTAGATTCAAAAGGCTAGAGCCTCAACTTTTGTCCTATTTTCATTAGCTTCTTTATGGCCTTTCCGTATGTATATATATATATATATATATATAGTCATCCACAGACAAACTGTTTCGTTGTGTGTGTGTGTGTGTATGTGTGTATATATATATATATATATATATATATATATATATATATATATATATGCTTGCAGAGTCAGAAAAGATCTACCTAGGTTTCACCTAAACGGATCATCAGGACATTTCCGACTAAATGAGGGTTGGACTAAACTTCATTTTATTGATTAAAGAAAACATCAAGAAGAATAAAAGTAGCATATAAAAACAAATAAATAAAATAATTAAAAAAAATTTTTATATGCTAATTTTATTTTTCCTGGCGTTTTTTTTTTGTTTTTTTTTTAAATCTATATAATGTAGTCTGGTCTAACCCTCCTTTAGTTGGAAATGTCCTGATGATCTGTTTAGATGAAACCGGGTTGATTTTTTTTCTGACTCTGCTGACATTCATATTTCACTCTACTTAGTATATTGAGCACTCTTACTTTTAGCTTAAGGAATTCTATTGGTGTTTTTTTCTTTTGGCGAGGTATGCATTATTGCTTGATTATTTTCAAGTAGTATGTATGCTTTTAGTCTTTTCTTTTTTATGGAATTTTTTTTCTCAGATATCAGTTTTTGTAATATTTTTTTATTTGCAAATTGTACTATCTGGGTTTTTTCACACCAACAGAATTATAGAATAGTTTATATAAAGAATTAATCACTATATATATATGTATATATATAATTAGTTTGAAAAATCAGTGTCATCAAAATGCATTTGAATTCATTGCCAAAAATGAACCAACATTTAATTCAAGGCTCACTTTTGGTAATAAATTAATTTGTATTTTGATGATACTATACCACTAGTGAAACAGGTCAATCTGATTTTCTACTGTATCTTTTACACACACAGACACTGTGGTGAACATTCCTTCCCCACCCAGCCTTTCTGCTCATGCTTATAAGTAAGTCTTTTTTATACTAACTAACCATATATGCTGAATAAAGCCTAAATAAGGTTTCTCTGCTTTCTGTCTTTTATTCATTACAATTTATTCAGCATATATCTCTTCTCTTAAAATATGGACAAAATTCTGCAACCTCAGATATTTGAAACTCTCCCTAATTCAAGTAATCTTGTAAAGGATTGAAGGCACTGGCTTGCTACTTTTGAGAATTTCCTGCCAAGTATAGAACAATATACTCTCTACCAACAAACAGGCCAAAAAAATTGTCTAGGTAAGTGGATTTCTGTCCATTAATATTCGACAACAACTACTTGAAAATGTAACCCTGGACCTCACCACTGTATTTGTCCAAGCCAAAGCTCTAGAACAAGCTCAGAAAAGTTCAGAGTCCTACTCTATCTCTCACATAGTTTTTATTGCTGTAGCCCCTCTGAGGGTAACCCTTGCAACCCGAACAAAAACCTAACATTGACTGTGGCTTCTAAAACTCAAAAGTGTTTCTTTTATGGAAACAATAGGCATCCTTGCCATGACTATCCATCTTAGAACACCATGTCTTGAGGATGTAACAAAATTGGCCATTATGCTAAAATATGTTGTTCCAGGACTTCCATTACTCTTCATTCTTCTAATCCTGTGGTAATGGCAGCTTCATTTACAGATTTTACTGCAACTACCCCAATAGAAATTGATAAGAAGAAGGTCATGGACACTGGGAGTACAGAGAACTTCATATGTGAATCGCTGGCTCAAAGCTTCATCTGCCTATCCTACTGGGGAATAATACCATTTCAGTAGTATTGACTTCTCTGAGCTCTCAAACATCAAATTATTGCCTAGTAAATGTAGACATGGATAGGTAAAAATATTTTGATATTAAACTGTCTGTGCTTCCTGCTTTGTGTGCTCCTGTCATTCTTGGGCAAGATTTTATGCAGCAACATGAAAGTGTCTGTGTGAAATTTGGTGAAAGAGGCCTCCCTTAAGTGTGTGTGGATTTACTACTTTCTCTGTTCTTCCACCTTGACTTTTTGCTAACTTTGCTAAGAATTACAAACTGATAGCTATTAAATCTAGAAAATACAGTAAGCAAGATGAAGAATTCATTGCTACTGAAATAGACCACTTTTTGAAGGAATTATTGAGCCCAGGTTGTAGTGACCACTAATGAATGAAATAAAAAGAGAATGGTGGGCAACTATTCTCAGAGATCGTTAACAGATTCACTATATTGAATGCCTACCCTTTATCTAAGATTGCGGAATTGGTAAACAAGGTGGCACAATAGATTCTTGAAGCTGTATTTGTTAAAGTAAAAGAAAAAACTTATGATTCAGAAAGTTTGGTCATGAATTCGTTTGCATTCTAGAGAAACATGTTAATCTGATTTTTAAAACTGTCCTCTTCTGTATAAAACAGAAGAGGATAGTTTTTATCTAATAGATTTCATTCCAAAATTTACTTATATATATCTCTTAGGCATATTTTTATTAAACATAACTGACAACTTAAATCTAATTATGCTTTTTTTAATAAGTTCTCTCTGTCATTATATTTGAAGTCTCAATATCAGATCAAAAATTATATAAGAACTGTCTAAAGTTTATAATGATCATAAATGTATAAATTATGTCTATATTTCAACCATCATTGAGAAAGAAATTATAAAAAGTTAAAGTCCAATATTCTAATATTGTTGGTTATTGCAATTATAGATATTTAAAAAGAAAATTAGTTGTATATTATATCACATGTTTGTGACTTCATTTATGTTTCAGATGTTAAAGGTATTTTACTAAGGCAAGTCAAAAGTTTTGTAATATTTTGGTTTGTAGCACATATATCACATCATCAAAGCAGTTCAAGCCATGGAACGTACCAACTGTTATTGGTAATATTGTGGTAGTTGGGGTGCTGATACATTGTGTATTGCTTTACTCTGAATGTAATTTGAAAGCTGCACAGATGAACATGTAGCATAGTCTAACTTGGGAATTTATGCTTTACAAGTTTGAACATGGCAAAAGAAATCAAGAATATTTGTTATGTGAAAGTCAAAAATGCAATTGATCACAGTACAGTAACCAGAGGGTTCAAGAAGTTTTACTTGGGTTATAAGGATCTCAATGATTAGGCAAGGTCAGGTAGGCCTAAAACCATGGATTTCAAAGTCATAGTGGCAAATCTGGTGAGTATAATTTTAAAAGTATCTGGAAAGCTCACCATCTCACAATCCAGTGTGGTTCATAATTTTCAAGAGCTTGGCAAAAGGATCTGAAGCTGCCAAATTGTGCTTCTCATAACAAAAACATTGCAAAACTTTTGACTCATCCTGGTAGAATGACTGTTCCCCAATTATAAGTTTTGTTGATTGCTTAGTTTTGCTTTACTCAATATAACTTCAGAAATTTGTATCTTATAATTTTACTGAGTTATCAAACTTGAAAACAGAGGAAGCTTATAACAAAAGCATAATAAGTAAAGTTGGCGACCTTAGTTGAGGATGACCCGAAGGCTCCCTTTTCCATAGCTACTACACCTTACCTTATAATGCTGAGTGTTAAGCAAGGCGGCATCAAGTATCTTTTTTTGAGTCTTTGGTATGACTTGACCTGGGATTGAACTCTGGTTTCCTGGACCGTTGACAAACACTACTCATTAGGCCAATGGCCCGGATCTGTTATCTTCAGTAAAACATGCATAAAAAGAAATTTGCTGCTTCTATACACACTATGTGTGTTATTATACTAAAGATATAGTTGTTTGTAGTAACATTCATATTTGTGTTAGTCATTTATGAACCCTGTTTTTTTTTCTTTTGTCAAACCTGACATTATTCAGATTGATAGTTAAGATTTTCTTTTGGCTACTTGCATTATTTGAAGTGTCACTTTTAACTTTATTTTGTTGTCATATGATGTCCTTGACATGTCACAACAAAAGGAACATTAAGCTTGTCAGTAGACTGGATGACAGAGAGGACTGTGAGGTGGGACCTGAAGAGTGAGGAATGTTATCACTCTACTACTGCCTTGGGCTCTACTGATCAACTTGGTTAAAAAAGAAATGACAAAAAACAAATATTCTCTGCATTTATGTTCATATGAATAAACATGATAAAGAAAGAATGGTAGTTATGGGACTTACAATTGATTGTTATATAGTGCCTTTTTTTAACAGATTCTTAAAAGTGTTCAAAATTGATTTCCTTGAATATTCATGGACTTAAATTTGCATTGTAACCTCCCTGTATGTTATTTAAATCTGTGATTTTCAACATATATCCTTAGATCTACAAGTAGCCTGAGAATTTTTTTTTAAATGGGCCTGGAGTTGACCTACGGAAAATTAGTGGGCTTTGAAATTTTATTGTTTTTTTGTTTTTTTTATCACTGGCATAAAACTATGAAAACACAAACTGCTTTACTTTACTTTTAAAGGCAAATAATTCAGAAATTATTTCAATCAAATTTTCAATGTTTTCTTATGATAAATGATAATTCTAAATTGATTTGGAACTTTTTCATTTAATTTACTGAAACTTCAAACTTTCATTTAATTCATTTTTCCTCCTATTTGAGACATGCATTTTGATGGAAATTATTGAATTACAATCTGACAGAATTATATGGGCCACTGATTTAGATCCCATACCTTATCTAAGTGTAAAAAGGTAGGGCATTCATTTCTTTAGTGTTCTATATAGTCATCCTTTTATTTTCCTTTTATAGGATTGTCAGGGGGTTGTCTAATCTTGATTTTCAACAATTTTTCAATCAATATTGAAAAGAGGAAGTTTATAAAGTCTCAATACAAACTGTAAAATTAATTTTGATACAAAATTGGTGTAAATTAGTAACAATGTTACTATTACATAAATTCTACTCATTTCTTAACTTTCAAATCATTTTTGAAACAGTAAAATTAATGTATTATTTACCAAATAGATAGAGCCCAGTTTGTTGGTGCTGTAGAATATGCTGACTGCATCTTTGCAGAGAGGTAAGATTCACCTCCACCACCAAGTGTCCTGGATATGACACTAAACCATTTGATGGTAAGGTTCTAGTCTTTGAGTTTTAGGGAATGTGGAGTATCCTCTGACCCAGAGTAGTAGTACCTGTTTGGTCCCATCTTTGAGTCAAATAAAACTATTTAATTATTTACTGTTCGTGAAACCATTTAACTGTATGCTAACAAATGGTTAATGTTAAATTGAATTATTAGTCTTAAATAGCAATACTTGAAACCATTTAACTGTGTGCAAATGAATGAATAATGTTGAATTGAATTATGTGTATTAGGTAGCAATAATTGAAACCATTTAATGTCCTGTGTATGTGACATTAAACTGCACCTTATGGTGAGGCTCCAGTATTTTAGTTTAGGGAACGTGGAGTACCCCTTCATTACCATTACCCTCAGGTCCACTCTGACTCGGAATGGTAGTACCTGTTAGGGTCTTCAAACAAATGAGCTAAAGCACTTTTAAAAATAAGGTTCCCAACAAACTATATGTTACATATTGATCTTTGACAGTGTATTAGTTGTGTATTTTAAAACAGGATGTTGCAGCTATGTCTTAAGGTAAACAAGGGACAGCAGAAATAGATCATGTAAATTATGCCAGAAGGAAAAATGTGTGGGCATCCAGAAATTATATAATGACAGAAGTTTTTTGACCCTAGCAGTTCAGCTGTCAGTCAGGCAGAAGATACTTAGTGCATTCAATAAGTTTCCAAACTTTTTTTTTGTACAGGCATTTAAAATTGTTGTAGACTCTTGAAAATTCAGTATGTTATTGCTATACATCTTATGAGATGACTGACCAATTTTTATGATTTCAGCTTCAAATGAACAGCTACAGCAGCAATTGGAATACACCCTGATTGTCACAGCTGGTGAATTTCAAAAATGCAATCTGGACGTGAGGACACTTTAGAAGAACGATATGCAATAAAATTCTGTTTTAAACTTGGAAAAAATGCCACAGAAATGTATGGAATGCTTCAGGCTGCTTTTGGAGCATCTTGCATGAATCGAGCACGAGTTTTTGAGTGGCATAAGAGATTCAAGGAAGGCAGGGAGTCTGTGAGGGATGATGAGAGGTGTGGGAGGAGTAAAGAAGTCAATATACCAGAGTTGATTGGCCAAAGGGTTAGGGTTAGGGTTACTATGTTGAGGTTTTAAGGGAATTCTGCAAGATATTCCTAGGGAAGAGGCCAGCAGTCTTCAAATCGGGTCAGTGGCATTTCCACCAGGACAATGCACCAGTCCACAACTCCATCCTTATCACAGACTATTTGACCAAGATGGGCATCAAGACAGTTTCACACCGTCTCTATAGTCCAGACCTTGCTCCCTGTGACTTTTGGTTATTGCCTAAGCTCAGAGGCTGTTGTTATGAGACAATTGAGGAGATGAAAGAGGTTATGATGAAGGTCATTGACATGCTCACACAAGAGGACTTCCATGGGGCCTTCGAGAAGTTGTTGAAATGGTACAACAAGTGCATTGCAGTCGGAGGAGATTACTTCGAAGGGGACTAGAGTTTTATGTGTGTACTATCAATAAAACTGCCCATATGAAAAAGTCTGGAAACTTATTTAATGATCCGCGTATGTTAGACAGTAGCCCCCAGGCTGAGAACCTACCATGTATCTGAACCCGTGAAAGAAGCAAGGCTCTGAATATGTTTGTCTCAACATGATGCAATCATAGCTGTTCAACTTTGTCCCTCTATCTCAAGCAACATTTCAACCCTTTTGTAATAAAGGAGTTGATATTTTTATAAATGAGTGTTGTTGTCACTTGTGCTGTTATTCAAAATATACACTTAAAAATCATAATACATATATGTATAAATAGGATTTGGCATCAAATAACCTATAAGAGTTGATGTGCCATTAAACCAAATTACCTAACCTAACCTAACCTAACCAAATAGATATTGATTCAACATTTGTTTAAGTATTAAATCTTAGTTTATGGTGAATATGTAACTTTGATTCTATTTTCTTTTCAGTGTGTGAGTGTGTCTTATGGTGATTTTTGTCCAATGTCATTTTAATCATGTAATGATATTGAAAACCAAGCAATTATTTTCTCTATTTACGATTAGTTTCAGTTTTTGTTTTTGTTTCTTTGTTTAACCTTTTGGGTTATCTAATGACAAAGCCATCCTTGTAGAAGAACAGTAGTTGTACTATTTAACCCATTTTTAGGGACTATCTGTATTTAGGTAACTTGCTATTATATATATATATATATATACACACACACACATTTAGATCTTTACTTGTGTATGTGATTACTTTGTTTAAAAGTTGCAGTATCTACGGAAAGAGTACTCAATATCTGGAAGAGCCCATACGGGCAGTATAACTCAGAAATTAATGGTTTTAATTTTAGTCTATCACTGCTATATATATATATATATATATATATATATATATATATATATATATATATATACACGTGTGTGTTTGTGAAAATTCAAAGAAAATATTGTATGAAAAGGTACTTGGTGCTCTTAGGTCAGAGCAACTATTAAAATATAATTATGAATACTAGAAGTTCATTTCTAGAAATTTTATGTGGTGTGCACAATCGTCAAAATTATATATTCCACATGAAACTTCAATTAATAGACTTCTAACGATCATAATTTTATATATTATATGTATAAATCATATGTATGTATAATACCATTGCTTGATGATCATGTAGGCCTAAAACTGTCTGTAGTATATTTGTGTTTATAAATTTGTTTTTTACTTATGTATATATAATTGGCATAATATCCATTAAAAATATTGGTTTAATTAACGTATGGTTCTTCTGCCTGTGATCAATGGAAAGTATCTTTGTGTTCTGATAAAAGTAATTTATACTCTGCTTGAAAATTGACCTAGTGTTGCAGCTTGTTTGTGTGGAGGGGTTGGGTAAATACAATATATATATATATATATATATATATATATATATATATATATGCATTTACTAGCTAAAATTGATTTCTGTTTATCCTTATATTATCATCTCTCCATCTTTGTGCTCATGTTACTACTTTATTTCCTTTTTAGAATGTATTTTGTGTGAAACACTCATATATAGTTTTTTTCTTTTCTTTTTTGTTAAAGTAATGCTTATTATTATTATCAGCTACTCCTCAGTGTAGCCACTCACATATTTTGCTTTGTGCTGCAAACAATAAAATACAAAGCACTAGTTTTTCCTTTGTCATGGATGACTGATTGAGCCAAGATATTTTCACACACAAAAGAGAAATATATGCCATTATGATTAAGCAGTAGTTGAATATGATATACATTCAAGAAACTTTCATGGATTCTCAATTTATCATAGACGGTTATGATCTTAATATCAGGAGAAATATAATTAACCTCAGTTCTGATTACTTGGGTGAGTCAAAAGTTTTGCAATATTTTGGTACATACTAGTTTTTAGCATATATATCCCATGACCAAAGCAGTTCAAACCATGGAAGGTACCCACTGTTGGTGTGCTGTCATTGCTCCATGTATGATTTGAAAGCCACATAGATGAACATGCAACATAGTCTAATTTGAGAACTTAGGCTTTACAAGTTCAAACTGGGCCATAATGCTATATAAACCAGCTAAAAACATTTGTTATTCAAAAGGTGAAGGTTCAGTTGATCACAATACAGTAACCAGATGGTTCAAGGAAATTTGCTTGAGTTGCAAGAACCTCAATGATCAAACAAGGTCAGGTAGGCCTAAAACTGTAGATTTCGAGGCTGTGCTCCAAGCCATACAGGCATAGTAGCACTCAAGATTGGCATATCATAGTCCTGTGTGCTTGGTCACCTTCATGACCTTAGCAAAAGCATCTGAAGCTACCATATTGTCTCATATTACAAAAATATTGCAAAACTTTTGACTCATCCTTGTATTTCTCTTTGGTAAACAGCTCCAAAATGACATTGCCAAATTTGATAGGCTCAAATACGTAACTAAATAGAAATGAGTAACTATTTTTATTGTACTTATTTTTAGGTTTATTTATACAAAATTATTTTCTATTCTCTATGAAATATTAAGTACAATATTTCCCATCTAAAATACGGAATCAACTTTCTTATTCTTTTTTGACACTTCATTCTTGTGGATGTAATTTTCTTTTTTATAATTATTTATGATTATTATTTTTGTTTAAGTTATTAACTGAATACAGTTTATTTTCAAATAATAAAATTTTTAATATAGTTTATTTTCAAATAAGCTAAAACAATTCACATTTTGTCATATTTTTGGATTGATGGTTTTCATGTTGAAACAAAGTTGGTCTTGTGATCCTCCATATAATACTGGAACTTCTGTATGGTATCTGTACATCATGAAAAATGTTAAACACATAAAAGGGATTTGAAAAAAAGGAAATACAAATAGTAGTTTGGCCTGACATTACTAGAAACTAATCAAAACTTTAATTTTAAAGATTCTTAAATGATAGTTTAGATGTATAATCTAAATAGTAAAAAAAAAAAACTCCAGAAAATCGTTAAATCTCATATGATTTTAAACCACAATACTATCAAACAGAGACCTGGTTTTTTCAGTTTATCTCCTTATTTAGTCAAATTAGTGCTAAAAAGTTACAAAATCCCTTATTTAAAATAATTTGGCTTCATCATTTATACACACACACACACACACACACACACGTATATATATATATATATATATATATATATATATATATATTACTTCAAACATGGATGGTGAGAGATAGACAACCACTGAGAGAACAATTGCCCGTAACTCTTGTCTTTGTGTCTTTATTCACAAGAAAACAGCCCTTTCTAGGAATGGCACTGCTTTCTCTACATGGGAAGGGCATCTAGAAAAAGTGACCTAAAAATGCTTACTCATGTATGTCCCTGTTATTAGGTGCAAATGGCTGGACATTCAATTATGCACCTGAATTTGAGACAAAAGAAAAATCATGAAAATTCACATGACAGATGAAGTTACTGAACCCTCATCCATCATTCTCGATGGGAGGGTCCACTGTCTTCAGCATTGGATAAAATAGTTGGGTAGATTAGGCTCTCTCGCTTTTGTAGGGCAACCAGTCTAGGAGAAGGAAAAACTTTGAATTCTGTTGTTTAGGAAAACCTGTGGCACATTTATACAACATTTTTTCTGTTATCAGCTTATCTTAAAAGTGTGGCTGGTTCTACACAAACCTTCACCACTATAAACAATTCATCTGTGTTGGTATTCCAACAGTTCATATCTTTAACCGGACTATTCGACCCTCATAGTTCGATATCAACAGGGGAGTTCATTATATATTTATGTATATTTGGTACCCTATTCTTCTGTTATTAGCTTATCTTAAAAGTGTGGCTAATTCTATACAAACTTCCCCACAATAAACAAATCATCTGTGTAAGTAGTCCAACAGTTGTCATATCTTTAACTGGACCATTGGACCCTCGTACATTGAGATCAACAGAAGAATCTATCATATATATATATATATATATATATATGTGTGTGTGTGTGTGTGAATAATATAGTTTTCTATATTCATGAATAAAAAGTGCTCAGTATCGGTGATAGGGCATATATATCTAAGTTAGTATTGCATAGACACACAGTCAACGATACTTGATGATTGCTTGTTTCTCGCCTATGTGAGACTTTGTCTAATGATTGACAGTCACCAAGTGCCGTTAACTCTGTGTCTACTGTGACCAGGAAATACAACACCCTCATACATTCGCCGGGTTGTGGGGGAAGAAGGTGCAACACGCTGAATCGTTAATCGTCTGTAGTAGTCACCAAGAAAAGAAAGTGGGAGCAGTGAAAACACTGTTTCTCTTCAACCCTCCCTATTAGCATTAGGAGACATAGTCATGAGAGAACCTCACTCACTATGAACTATGTATGTGTCAGCGGAGAGAGGCTGACCGTGATTGGGGTGAAGGAATAAACCGCCAAAAAGCCAACACGTCATTTTTTAATCTGCGGAAAATAGCCAGTTGCCATTTTTTTCATGAAAGAGAGGAGACTTATAGTTTGGATATGGAAGAAATCCATATTCCTAAATTCTGTCACACAGAATACTGAGAGGAAAAAGCTTCTCCTTTGAATAAATTTGCATTCCGGGGTCTGGGAACCTTGTCAATTGAAACACTCAAAGTTGGAGATTTGTCCATGAGGGAAGAGATAAGAATTATTTGTCCACGAGGAAAGAGAGAAGAATTAATTTTGGTCTTATCTGAAATAAGGCATGCATACTCTGCTACCAGATCCAAAGTCTGATGGAAAGTAGACCGTATCTACCATGCTGAAGAATTGTGTTTTACCTTCTGTCCTTTAAAAGAAAACTTTCTCACTCCTGCCTTTCACCTGAGTTATTTTTTTTTCCTTTTGTTCAATAAAAGAATATTCTTTTAATCTTATTGACCCAAACATGGCAGTTCAGAGTTTTCTTTTATTGTTGAAGTATTGTATTTGTTGAAGACCTTGTATTTGAGGGGGAAAGCTAGCCAGTTGGCTGTGTTTAATTTTAATAACTCACCTATAACCCAACTAGATGGCTTTAAAATGTGATTTCGCTAGGGGTTGGTGATATCTGTAATATTAAATAGCATTGGCAAACCACAGCCCACTCATATGTCTAACTTTAACTGGTGGATTTGGCAGAAACGAACAGAACCCCTGCAAGCCCACTGGGTATATGGCATCACTACACTATTTCAACTTATATATAAAATTCAATGTGTATCTTTATAAATTAAGTTTTTCATTGTCTCTACATAGGTATTTAACTGTTGGTTTGTTTTATGGCATGTCAACCCTTGTTTGGTTATTTAAATACTTTTTTTTGTTTGTTTTTCAAGCAATTATATAGTTTTAGGTAACTATGACTATTTAATAATAATCATTTGAAAACAATTATAGCTTCGAGTAATTATTCTTCATACAAATAATTTGCAGAGTTATATGGTTTCACCACCCTATTGGTTGGGACTGTAGAATACACTGACTGCACTTCTGCAGATGAGTAAAACCCCTGCCACAATGTGTCCTAGGTATGACACCATCCAATGGTGAGGCTTTGGGGAATGTAGAGTACCCTTCCATTGCCATTATTCCTGAGTCCACTCTGATCTGGAGTGGTAGTAGCTGGTAGGGTCCTATCTTTGGGTCAAATAGAACTATTTAATCATTTACTATACTTGAAACCATATAACTGTGTCCAAACAAATGAGCTCAAGCTTGTTTAAAAATAAAGTTACCTACAATATATTTACTTACAAATCATATATATATATATATATATATATATGATTTGGCCTTAAAAACCATTAGGGGCTGATATGCCAATAAACAAAATGACCTAACTTAACCATTATATGCTTTCAAATAACTTCCTATTAGATAATAATTCGCAAACAATTGTATCTATTCAGTTAATTATTCTTATCTAATACTAATGATAATTTATGAGATTTTATATTGTTTAAAGGTAGCTTTCTATTATATATATATATATATATATATATATATATATATATATATATATATATATACACACACACATTCCTATCTAATACAAATTAAATATTGTTCATTTTAAACCAATGAAATCTTTATACTTAGTTACAAGAACTAATGTATTAATAGTTTCAAAATCATTCTAAACATTTTCAAACAACTCTATTTGACTCGTATATAAAACCTTAACAGGTGCTATCACTTAAGATCAGAGTGGACCTGGGAGTAATCCCAAAGAAGGGATAATTCCCCACTCTCCAGAGTTCCAGAACTGAAGCCTCACCAATAGGAGCAGTTTAGTGTCATACAAGCTGCATTTATCTGTATTTTCATGGAATACATGATTTCATCTTAAGATTTCTATTATTGTATACAAGGGAGAGAGAGTGAGAGAAATGCATATATCATCTTGGTATAAATTCTAAGAATCATGAAACAGTGACATTTCCCTTGAAGTGCAAAAGGACAGGTAGTATCTGAGATGGATCTCTGGTGCCCTGGTAAATTGCTTTGTATTTCTCAACAAAAACAGCTGAAGACATCCATCTTTTGATAGGACTCTACTAAAACAATGTTTTTTTCTTCTATGTATTCAACCTCTTTATTAGTTTGTGTAAAGTCCTATTAAAAGCTTCTATGAAAACCAGTTAAGAGATTTTCCTATATAAACAATTTTTTCAAGTTATTGTCAATTTCATGAAGTGTTCTCAATTATCAGATACATAATATGAATCATATTAGGAAATTATATGATGATTGAGAAACCCTTATAAAAAATGACAGTAACTTGAAAAAAGGATTTATAGAGGAAATCCTCTTTTAATTAGTTTTTATCTGCAGTTTTAACAGGTCTTTAAGATTTTAACGTCTCCTGATGTTGATTACTGTAATGAAAAAACAGCAAGTAAGTTGTTTTTAATTCTAAACATTTATCTCATAAAAATACAAGCATCATTTAATAAATAAGGTGAATTTTGCTTATGCATTTGGCGATAGGAAGCACTGTTTACAACTTCCTTTTTCAAGGAAATCAAGTGATAGATCCTTTTATGTACCAGAAGACTGTCAGCATTACCTTCTTTACTGACCACTGTATCCCGAATTTTTTTTTTTTTTTTTACTGGAGTGACATTGTGTTTCCGCTCAGGTTTGTTGTTGCCAACTTATGTTTAGCCCATTTGTAAACACTTTTTTTTACTAAAACATGCTTCTCCATACATATCACACATTCTTCTGTAAATTTCACATAGTTTGCACTTGTCAGCCAAAAAAAGAAAATTTGATGACTAATCCATGTTCAAACCTGAAGCACTCTTTTTGATTTGCTGCCATTTTGAATAGCCTCAAAACAAATATTTTTGCAAGATTTTAAATAATTTTTGTTAAAAAAAATTTCAAACAATGCAAAGTTTATATTTATGGAAAAAATCTGAAAATTTATTTATTTTTTTTTTTGCAATGTCTCTTATTTATTGAGTATCCCTTGTATGTGTATCTCTGTGCATATATATATATATATATATATATATAGTTTGCACATACCTACCAGCTGCATTGAAAGTATTAACTGGTTATTACTTACTACCTGTTAGGTTCAGACATAATATTTTAAGTAGGATTTATTAAAGCAATACATAAAAACTTTCATTAATTCTAATGACTACTTATAAAGTAACATAACTTCTGATGTAATGGGTATGAAGCAATAAGCCTGATTTTATTTTAATGTTGACATAAATTGAACCTGGTACACATAAGCAGTAACAACGGAGGTTAAACTGTAGTCATAATCTCATGCCTAACCCTCTTCTTTCTCTTCTTTACAGAATATTTAATTGGTATAAACGATGCATTACTGAATATTTATATATTCCTCAGTCAAATAGGCCAAAACATCAGAAAAATAAAAGGAAATATATTGTTGAGATCCCTTAAAATTAACTTATACAATTATGGCAATAAAATGAAATGATAAATGGCAGACATTTATTGAATTGGGATTCCCTAAATTGTCAAAGGTTACAAACTTTTTTTTTTGTCAAGTACCCTGTTGGTTGGGATTAGAATACAGTGACTGTACCCCTTTGAGGAGGAGTAAGATTCCCTCCCCCGCTAAAAAAGAAGACACTGAACTGCATCTGATGGTGAGGCTTCAGTTCTGGGGAGTGTAGAGTACTCCTTCATTAACATTACTTCCTGGCACCCTTTGACTGAGCGGAATAGTACTTGTTTGGGTCTCATCTATGGGTCAGGTAGATCTTGTTTGAAAATTATTCATATTTGATTAGCCAGTGTGCAAAAGAAAAACCTCTTAAGAAACAGCTACATAAAAAATGTGAATATGAATGTACAGTGAATGCAATTCCCTAACCTCTTGGCATAAAATAACCTTAGACAGGTTGATGTGCCATTATAATCAATAGATATTTTTGTTGAGACAATAAAAATATTCAGTTTTTCATTTGTTTTTGTTTTTCTTTCAGTTGAAGTATATTTTTATTCTTTACCTATGAACTTTCTCAATGTTGTGTTATCAAATTGGAATGAATGTAATGTCTGATTTTAGTGTATATATTATTGAATGAAGGAGCTCATGGTATAATTTTTATCATCATAGAAAATGGACTCGGTGAACAAAGTTCAAATCTTTGACAAGGCTTTTTACATTTCATGTAGAACTAATACCCTAAGGAAAGGTATGAACTCAACTATTCTCCCTCCATCTATGGGTAAATAGTGCAGACTGAGCTTTTTAACCTTGGTATGGGAACTAGTTTAAAAGAAAAACTCTGAATTCTATCCTGTTAAACTCTGTTTAAAAATTGACCTTGTGTCATATCCTGCTCATGCAGAGAGGTTGGATAAACACACATTAAAATGAAAAAACTTATGCTTATAGTAATATTCAATCATTAATATAAGCTCCATTGCTTCCTAGAACCTCATCTCATCTGTCAACAAACTTATAAATGCCATGATTGTCAAATTCTTTGGGTTTTGATGCAAAATATGAGACCAACTTATGTTCAACCTCTTCTTGATATCAATCTAAGACCATCCAAATGTTTCTGTAATCTCTTGTTGTGAGTCATTGATGTACATGAGATTGTCAAGTACCTTTTTTAGACAGGCTTGTTACTGGTGATAAGAAGTGTATCCTTAATCATTATGTTAAATGCTGTCATCATTGGATCAGTTGAAACAAATCTGCTTAGCACTCAAGAAGAGGACTTCATCCAAAGATCATGTTGAGTGTATGGTGGGATATTCAAGGAATTGTGCATTATGATATGTTAGACAATAATCAAACATTCGCTTCTAATTCCTATTGCAGTCAATTGGGTAATCTAAAAACAGCTTTGGACAAAATCCATTCCTCCTTAATCAACAGAAAGAGTGTTATCCTCCATCTCAACAATGCCTGTCCTCGCACAACTCACTTGACTAAAGATCTCTTTGAGGAGATTTGGCTGGAAAAAATTGCTTCACCCTCCATATTCTTCTGACCTTGCTTCTGATTATCACTTGTTTAGGTGATTGCCGAATCATTTGATTTTTTTTGTCATTTTCATCACTTAAACAAAGTAGAGCCTATTTTGATCAGTATATTCTTATATTATCTTTTACATGACAAAGAGTAAAATTATGTTTCTTGAAATTTTTTGTTTATATCAAGTAATGAATAAACTACACCTCAAAATACTATTCATCTCTTGATAATGTTTTAGCCGAACATGTTGATCAGACAAAAAACAAAAGGTGTGGATATTACTTCTAAAATCCCTTAGTAACTGTCAGTAACAGAGTTTTTTGTTGACCTTAGCAAACTATTTATGAATGACCACAATTTGAAAGGAGAGGGGCAACAGCTTGTTAGATGTGCTTACATAAAACCTGAACATTGAAGCCTATTATGTTTGAGTGCAGGACAGAATTTACATACTTGTAAGCCCTTGCTGTATTCATTTGTGAGCCCCAACTGAAAACCACTATGGACCTATACTTATTATAGAGAGGCTCTGTATTCTGAGCCCTATTCACATTGTACAAGGGCCCTTATGGTTTTGAATATATGATGTAACGAAATACCTGGTGTACACCTGAAAAAAAGGCTGCTATATGACAAATTAGTTTTGGTGATCCCCTAGATAACTGTGGACCTTAGAACAATGACCTACTTTACCTATTGGTAAATCCAGTCCTAGTGTTTAGTCTACAGAAAATTTATATAGTGTCATATATGAAGATATGAAATTAGCAGTAAAGAACTAAAAACATATTTGAGTCATTTTTTTTAATTCATCTTTTCTGATTTTTATTTTTCAGTGTATGAATTCCAGCTCTATTTTTCAATTATTTAACTTGAGTGACAATTATCAACTGACAAGAACTGATTTGCTTCTGCTGGCACCATTGATTTTAAGGCAAGAGCAGACATGTCAACAAAAGACTGAAGAAGTAATACATTTCTCCAAGTCTACAGAAGGTATCTATTTCACTATTAGAAAATTTCTTTATAGGCAAGGCAATTTTATAACATTAACATTGAAATTTGTTTTAATTTGCATATAAAATGAAAACAAATAAATTTATTTGCTTTTGTCTATTTAAAAAAAAATACATTAATAATCAAACCAACTTGAACATGTATTTATGAGAAAAAAAGTATTAGTAATTATTTGAAGAGATATATGTGATAGAATTTTCAAGATTCAATTCATTTTAATTAAAATAAAAAAGTAAATAAAAGGGAAAATGTTCTCTTAAATGAAGTAAAACTTTTGTGTGTGTATGTATTGTATTGTATAGACAGCAGCAAAACTGCTTGATGAATTGAGTTGAAATATGAAATATTCTCACACTTTTTTCAATCCCAGGATTGTGATAGGCATATTAAAATTGAGCTAAATTGTTGTTTAAATGAAAATCCTGTATTATATCATTGAATATTGTATATAATTAACTAATACTTGCTGCCTTTAGCGAGTCTAATTGAAACACACATTAAAATGAAAAAACTTATGCTTATAGTAATATTCTTTCTTTAATAATTGGTTGGAGGGTATGTAGCATAATGGCTAAAATGCAGAACTAAGGCCTCAAAGTTAGTGAGTTCAAACTCCAGTGGCACTATTGCATTCACTTTTGGACTAATACCCTTGGGAAAGGTGTGAACCTCCTTATCCCCTTCCATCTCCAGGTTAAATAGTATCACTGCTGTTCTTTTACAAAGATGGTTTTGGGATTAAATAACCCATAAAAGTTGATATGCCATTAAACAGAGAAAGAAACCTTGAATCTTATAATTTTCCAAAAGGAGCTCGTAGATCACTTCCTTCCTTTTATGACATTACTGCTGAAAATGCAAGGGCACCCAAGGGATGTATTCTTCTTTGCTACCTGTTATCTCTCTTCAAATTTTGTGGGTAAAAATTCTGACTTCAACTTTTGGACCAAGAATTACCCTCTTTGCCAGCTAGAACCTATTCTTTCCTCCTCCTAGGATGGGACTATCACTGGCTGATAGAATTCTCCAGAATCTTCTCGACAACTCTACAACATTCAAAAAACAAAAGATGCATTGTCATTTCCTGTTTCTTTGTTTTCTTTTCCTAGGTTAGCTTTGTGCTTACTTAATCAGATTATGAAGCAATTCCATATAGATGCTAATAGAACTTACCAGAGCTTACAAGAAAATAATAGTTAGTAAAAAAATTTTCTTTTGAAATAAAGCACTTTCAATATATATATATATATATATATATATATATAAAGTAAATATATATTAGTTTTTATATATATTTAATAGCATGGAGGCTTGTCTGTGACCTCAGGTTTCATGACATTTTATAAACGACAATCATCAGGCAGAGAATGAAAAATAATAAAGAAATCGAAAAAATAAAAAAATAGTCAACAGAATGTCAGAATTGTGTACAACTCTTTATGTGTGCGTTATATTTGTGTATTATTGTGTGTGGATGTATAAGTGATCTTTAGTATGTGTGTGATACATGTGCCGCGTGGTAAATTTGAGGTTGTCTCCTCGATGTATGAGACGCGATGTGAAGCCAAAGTTGTGACAGATTGACCAAGAAAAAAATTTGTTTCTTTATATACTTGTGTGTGTGTGTGTGGTGATGATGATTTTAACTTAGGAACAAAATATTATCATTGCATTACAAAGAAAATAAAGTTTTGATTTGTAAGCATAATAGGCAAAGTAGTATGGTGTGCCAGAATTGCAATAGATATCATGATGATGAGATATATTATATTGTAATATACTATGGAGTATTATGCAATATTAGCATTTTATGCTGGAATATGATTTGTGTTAGATTGCAATAATAATTTGTATTAGTTATAATGTGTTAATGATATATTGTGTATACTTCATATATATATATAAATTTTTTTTACCTTAAACTAAAATCTAAATGCCCTATTATGCTACACTATCCCACCATAGACAAAGCATCACCATTTTAGAATGAAGACCAGCTTTTGGCATGGTTAATACAGCGTTCATTTTGAAGGCCTTATCTCTGAAGTATCTTGTATTCTATAGTGTTATATAGTATCCATTTTTCATCTCTAACCATAATTCACTTTATTTTTTTAGAGAAACAAAATATTTTCATTATGTTTAAGTAGCAAATTGTAGGAAATACAGTCCTGTTGGAGTCTTTTTTTTTTTTTTAGTTTGAGTTGTATTTTAATTCTTAAAGTTAAAAAGAAATATGCCAATTTTGATAATTCAAAAAAAAAAAATTTTTTTTTATAATGAAAATTGAGAAACTATTGATGTAGAATTTTTTAAAAAAATCTACTCTGCCTCAGAATTTAAAAAATTCTCTTAAATGTTTTCATATATTTCTATGTTGTTGATATACGAAAATGTAAATGAACTACTTACATATTTACAATTCATTCTTGTGATTTGTATAAAATATAAGATGCATTTTTTATTGTTTTCTTTACAAATATTCTTAACTTTAATACCGTTCACAAAAACTTTGTTTGATAATTTTAGAAACTCTTTTTTATCTTTAAGTTAGGAGAAGCAAAAAATTTATATAAGTATTTGAATCCAATTAGTTTATCTCCAACATAGAAAATGTTGTCTTAGAAATTATGATAATCAATGTCAACTGATAAAGGAATATAAACCTACCTAAAAGCACAGATTTCAAACTTCAAAAAATTAATGTCAGTACTGTTTTTAATGAGTCGTCATAAATATGTACATTATTAATTTTTTTTTTACCTTCCTTCATTCTTTGATACTGATTTATTCCCATACATACACACATGTATGAAGACAACTGACATGGATTACAAGTTTACTATAATTATTTGTGTATAACACATACCTCTAATTTTGGACTATGAAATTCTGGGGGAAAAAATTGTGTAGATTACATGCTGTCTTCTTTTCTTTTAATCTTTGTTCAACATTTCATCAGTTCATACTGACTAGATATAAGAATTTATATAGTTTACATTGTTTTGAAACACAAAATTTACATAGTATTTAAGGCAAATGCAACAGCATGTCCAGACAAAAATACTAAAAGCTTGCCATGAAAATAAGCTCATATTGGAGGGGAACAAAATACACATTCCAGTGAATATTTCTCTGTAACAGCACAAAACGTATTAGTTTAGACTATTGATAAAACTTACTTTCGATCATCCAAATATGGTGAGGCATATGACCAGAAAAAAGTTAATTATATAGTTCTTGTGTATAATGCGCACACCTAATATTTGGGCTGAAAAATCTGAGAAAAATATTGTGTCTTATACACAAATGATTACAGTGATTTTTTTTTTTTTTTTTTTTATTATTATTATTATTATTATTATTATTAATTTGTAATTGGTATAAGTATTATTAAACAATGTTGGAGATTAATTATTAGACCTGAATTGTATATGGCTCTGAATGTTTCATAATCTATTATGTTAGTTTCAAAAGTTTGTCACTTTCTCTTTTTGATTTTTTTTTTTTTTTCTTTTAGAAGCCTTTTGACTACATGAGGCTATTGTGTATTGTTTGGCTATAATATACCTTATTTTGAAAGAAAAAAAAGTAACAACCTCTTTTATCAAACTTAACAAGAAATAGAAAACTGTTTTTGCAAAAAATAAATTTAGTCAATCTTAATAACACAGCTGTAAATAAACAAAATATCTTTATATAGATATTTAGAAAAAAATCTTTATACTGATTTATATCATAAATAATTTATACTAACTTCTGTAAGATTTGTTTTTGTTAGATGTATAACATGCCTCCAATAATCTATGCACACTTTGTCATTTTTAAATATAAGATATATCAAACTTTCTGTTCATCTTATTGTATGCATTTTCCTAGCCCCTCCCCCACAGGCATGATGTGTATTCACCCAACCCCTTTGTCATGAGTAGGATGGGACACAGTCAATGTTAAGTAGAGTGAAGCGGATTTGAATTCAGAGTTTTCCTTCTCCTGAACCGGTTGCCTAACCAAGGATAAAGAACTCGGTTTGCCCTACTATTTACTAATAGGTGTTGGGAGAAGAGATGTATTCATACCAACCGCCTTGTCCAGGATTTGAACTCGAGTCACCAATTTCATTTCCTACAATGATAGCCATTACTCTATACATACCTCCATAAATCTTTAATTATTAGTGACTAAAATGTTTTTCAATGTGTATTGCTTGGCACATAGTTATTTGCTGAATTTTAATTAAAAAAATTTAACAGTATAATAATCAATTTGTGATTGATATTTGCCTCTGAGTTAAGTGAATGTCCTGGGTATAACACTAAACTGTATCTGATGGTGAGGCTCCAGTTCTGAAGATCTAGGGAATATGGAGTACTCCTTTATTGCCATTACTCCTAAGTCCACTGTGACCCAGAATGGTAGTTTCTATTAGGATTTCATCTATTGGTCTCTGATAGACCTGTTTAAAAATTAGTCCTATTTAATAGGACCAAGTGCAAAGAAAGCTTTAGAAATAACTACACAAAAACTGTAAATATGAACATATAATGAATGCAATTTGCTAAACTTTAGGCATAAAATAACTCTAGATTGGTTGACATGCTGTTAAAATCAATCAAACTGAATTAAGTGCATTGATAAGGCAAGAGATTACATTGACAACTAAATATTTGTTGCATAAAGTCAGACTTATTGATATAACCAGACTGTCCAATCTACTAAAAGCATATTAACTCAGCATTCCTGTTGTTTCTAGTATTGACGGCATACGTTGTGAATTAACAAAAGTTTTAATAAAATGCAAACTCCTCTCCTAGCAACAATTATTCCTTCACACTCTAAAAACTCTGGAAACCTCATAAACATAAAAAAAACAAATGTATTGCTAGCTT
Organism: Sepioteuthis lessoniana; assembly: GCA_963585895.1. Lineage (NCBI taxonomy): Eukaryota > Metazoa > Mollusca > Cephalopoda > Myopsida > Loliginidae > Sepioteuthis > Sepioteuthis lessoniana. The sequence goes on from OY757909.1 coordinate 69,078,844, forward strand.
AAATATTGACTCTCTATATACAATTATACCAGCTGACAGAAGTTTAAACCCCCTAAAAAAAAAACACCTCACAAAACCTTAAAAAAAAACTCTCTCTACCAATCAACACAGTTATCTGTCAACTAATCATAAGCCAATGCATTTGTGTGCAAAAATTATTATTATAAGTGCTGTAAAATTTGTTTACTAAGCTTTGTCTCATGCACTAATAATTCATTTAAAAACAAAAATCAATCATATATATATATATATATATATATATATATAAGATTTAGCATTAAATAACCCACAAGGGTTGGTATGCCATTAAACACCAACCAACCAAATAAAAAAAGAGTTCATGAAGTTTTACTTGAACCACAATAATAAAATAAAATCCAGAATAATCATTGGTTTTTATTTTAGAGCTCTTAGGATTTCCTGCTCTGAGTACCTACCAGAAGAAGAAAATTATGTAGAAGTAAAAAGTAAAGTTGGTGACCTTAGTCGAGGGTAACCTGAAGGCTCCCTTCTCAATAGCTACAACACCGAGGTGTAAGGGAGGGTGCTGCTCAGTTCCCTGTAATTATGTAGAAAACAGCTTTAAAATCCTACATTATCTTAAATTTTTCACATACAAGGCAAAAAGAAAGGTGTTAAGAATGTAGTAGTATTCATTCAGCCTCATTCATTGTGTGCTAACTTAGTGAGAGGGGAAAGGAAATAAAGGGAAAAATAGAAAAGAACATGCAAGTTGCATAAATAAATTGACAACAAATTTACTTCAACAATTACAAAATGGAAATTTAATGCCCAAGAGGAAATGGATAAACGTTTAAACTGTAAAGAAAAGTTTATTGTGTACAAGTAGGTATATGCAAGAAGAAAAGTCATTGCAGATAGAAAATCTTGTATGTGAGCACTTGGTATTTTTTACTGGTGATAATGGAGTTACTTACTAAGTAAAAATCTTGTTTTGTTCATTTTGCTGTGTATGTGGTCTGTCCATGAGTGAATATGTCTTTGCTGGTGTGGTTGCAAACTGTAGTTGACTTGTCACCTAAACTGATATATTAGTACATAGTGGGTAATATATGTCATTAGGCTGGTTGCCTACTACTATCTTCCATTGTCTTATGTCGCCTGCCACAGATTTCTTGGCTGCCATAACCTGTGTGATCTGTTGTACCTTCTTTGTATTGTCTGTTGTGATCTATCATGGATGGAAGGTTTTGGGGAATGCGGAGTACCCCTTTATTGCCATCGGTCCCAGGTCCACTCTGGCCTGGTGTGGTAGCCCCTGATATGGGTTAAATAGAACTAACAGCATACTTATGCTAAACTGAATTGTTTGATTAAACTGAATAGCTTGAAATAAAAATGTTTTTGACAATTAAACCGTACTTACACTTAAACTGCATGCTTGTGCTAAACTGAATTATTTCAAATAGAACTGTTTTTTGACATTGAAACTGTATTTACATGAAACTGAATTGTTTTGACATGTAACTGTGTGTAAACAAAATCTGTACTTATACTAAACTGAATAGCTCAAAATAGAAATGTTTTTCACAATTAAACTGTACTTACATTTAAACTGCGGGCTTATACTAAACTGAATTATTTGGAATTGAACTGTTTCGACATTGAAATTGTACTTACACTAAACTGAATTGTTATATATAACTGCTTGAATAGTTTGAAATAGAAATATTTTTGACAATTAAACTGTGTACTCATGCTAAACTTAATTGTTCTAAATGGAACTGATTATTTACATAAAAATGGATTTGGCGTTAAATAATCTACAAAGGTTGATATGCCATAAAACCCAACAAATCATACCAAACAAATATATCGGCAAAAAGAACTAATGAACATTACAGAGACCTAAAAATAAACAAAACACATAATGTTATTCTATACCATCATAACACTTTTGATCACAATTTTGACCTTAAAAGAAAAAAAAAACGTTTTTTCACAATGATAATGTACAGGTTTGGTTTGGTTTCTTTGTTTAAGGGCATATCAACTTTCTTGGTTTATTAATACCTGTCCAAATGGTATAAGTTCAAAAGGGAACGTAATAGCACAACTGGAATTCAAACTCACCTACTACAATGTCGCAGTCTTGCACATTAGCCGCTACATCATGGAGACTCCCCCTATCATATATAGAGAGCACTTTTCTCAACAATTCCCTTGCATTCACTTTATATCAAGGTTTGTTCAAATATCCTCTTTCCTCACCAAATTAATATTGATAGAATATGGAATACTAAAACATAAACACCCCCTCCCCCCAAAAAAATTATCTTACTTTTCTTCCTTATAATATAGGTCCATTTTTGTGTAATAAATTTGTTAGCTTTCTTATGACATGAGACTTCTATCATAACATGACATTTGATTTTCAAAACTGTTAGAGATTTTTCAGGCTTAAAAAGTCAGCTTGTATGCTACAATTTACAGTTAGCTGATAAAGTGTATTTATTAATTTTCTCATTTTTTTTTTCTTTGCAGCATGGGCATATGGCTTTTTGTTTGTGACAGTGATCAATATTTGTGCCCTGGTTGGTGTCGTCGTACTACCAATCATGAACACTCGAATCTACAAAAAAGTGTTGCTCTTCTTAGTGGCTCTTGCAGTGGGCAGTTTGGCTGGAAGTGGACTTTTGGTGCTTATTCCTGAAGTAAGTTTCATTTTATTAATTCCTTTTGGACAAAAAGGCAAATTCTATCATGTTGATTTTGTTGACTGCCTTTTCTCCATATTCAGTTGCTTGCCTGCTAAATGATAGCAGAAAGAGAATGAATGAATGAAGGAATTAAAAAGAGTGTGCAATTAACATAATTTGATAACAAATTTACTGCAGTAATTACTAAATGGAAATTTATTATTTGAGATGAAATGGATAACTCTTTAATCTCTAAAGAATAATTCATTCTGTACATGAGAAAAAGTCATTGTAGAAAGAAAATGTTGTTTGTGAGCTCGTGATGTTTGGTTTTATGGCATATCAACTATTGTAGGTTATTTAATGCCAAATCCATTTTTATACATATTGTCACGTGATGGCTCACGGAGACGAGGAGGTGGGAATGATACTCCCTCCCCCCGTTGAACTAAAATTATCTAGCAGTCAAAAAGTGACCGTTATGAGAGAATGTGGGTCACACAGATGTTCGTACCTAAGTGACCTTGGGTCGCCGGACATCGGAAGGGGAAGGAGAAAATGAAGCCAAATGATTGGCGGGGGGACCCCAAACGGAAGTGGGGTTCCCTTCCCCTCAACGGAAGTAAAGACAAAAAAAGGAAGTTTTTGGACAAGTCTCGTGGCAGACGGACGATAGCCATTTTGCTCCGGGCTAAAGACAAAAAGACTGAGACACGGAGAACTCCAAAATCCTCCAAGCCAGCATTAAAAACAGTACCAAGTCTACTAGCCCGTGAAAGAAGAGAAATTCTCCAGTGGAACCCCGTCAAAAAAATAAGATAAGTAACTTTGGGACATTTTCCCTTTACACCCAAATTTTGTTTACCACTCTCTCTCAATTTGGAAAAAGGATAAAAGCCAGGAAAAGACATTTGTATTCATGGACTATCCTATTATATATCTTTGACATTTTGAACATATATATGTATATAACCGTAGTAAAGAACCTATGTATTCTCATTTTACCATGTGGTCTATGTTATTATTCCATGCTTTCCTTTCAGCTTCTATTCGCCTTACATTATCTTGCTTAAAACTGTCCTATTAATTCCTAAAGTATCACACGGGAAATTGAGTTGCCGACTGTAGCAATATTAATATTATTACAACTAAGACCTATAGGCCCGTATTCTTCTATTATCGGAAGGGGAAGAAGTTTAGCGGCCTGGTGGGTGTGTGATAGTGTGAAATTTTGGACCCCTTTGCCAGCGGTGGCCAGTCTGGCCCTAAATTATTCCCTCACGTAATATGCCAGTTCTTATCTGCCTGAGAAAAGAACTCTGAACAGGACTTATTTCTGTAGGGGATCAAGTGCCAACCTGCCCCGTCTTCACACGTGCGAAAATAAAGTCCCGTTTAGGGATTTTAGACAATTTGCCGTCACAATATAAACAGTCCTATTTCAAACCATCCAGTTTAGCATAAGTAAAGTTTTTTGTTTACACAGCTAAATGTAAAAACAGTTCTATTTCAAATAATTCAGTTTAGTATAAATATGCAGTTTAAATGTCAAAAACAGTTCTTTTTAAACTATTCAGTTTAGTAAACAAGGTTAAATGGTTCCAAGTATTGCTATGTATCACTAACAATTCAATCAAACATCAGTCATTTATTTACACACAGTTAAATGTTAAAACAGTTCTATTCAAACAATTCAGTTTAGTATAAGCACACAGTTTAGTTCTATTTGACCCATAGATAGAGCTCTATCAGGTACTACCACTCCAGGCCAGAGTGGACTTGGGAGTGATGGCAATAAAGTGGTACTCCACATTACCCAAAGCTCCAGCATTACTGGAAACTCACCATCAGGTTGTTTAGTGTCATATCCAGGACACTCGTTTGGGGAGAGTCTTACCCCTCTGTCAGTATATTCTACAGCCCCAGCTGACTGGGCCAGCACATAGTGTGTTTTACTGGCAATAATAAAGAAGTTACCTAGTAAAAGTGTGGCTGCCGCTAATATATATTGCAGAGGCCATGGTAAAAGTCTGGTTTTGTTCATTCTGCTGTGTGTGGCCTGTCTGTGGATGTGTCAGCCTTCTTATGTGTACAGCAGGGTTAGAGTTTAGGGTTATGGATAAATTGCTATGGATACTGGTATAGGTAAATAATTGTTGTAAGCTTGGCTCTCTAGCATTGATTAGCAACCAATCTAGGAGATTGTCGACTTTGATTGTAGTAGTTCCTTAAAGAGACTGGTTCTGCTCCTTTCAGTCCATTAGGTCAGACATTATCTCATGCTACTGATATAACTTGTAACTCAGTACAACCTATTGGGTGTTACATAGAAAGGAGATAGATACTTAGAAATAACTCCCACAGAGAAATACCTGGTATCCCAATGATCTAATAGATTTGATTATTGAACAGGAAGTATGTTGTTGAAAAAGATCATTTTTTAAATTTTTAACTGAAGTAAATTTTGACTAGTATTTCCATGAATCTTTTTTAATTCTCAGTTGTTTTTGTCACAACTTATTCAAGTGATTATTTCTGGGACAGTGAGGAACAGTATATCTTGAAGACAGTAATAAAGGATAAGCTTTCTTTGAAACTTGAATTCACACTCCCTTTTTGCTTTGGAGAACTTGCTTTACTAACTAAGCTACATTGGATATAGAACAGCTTTAATCCCACATAATTCTTCCTACATATTGTTTCTGATCTGTTTACACAAAATTTATTATTGATTTTATTATGGTATAATTATTGCTATGATTTTTCTAAGTGTCTGAGATGAAGCACGATAATTTTTATCACTTAGAGTATTCAGAGTATTGTCTTTATCTTCAGCCTTCTTCAGATGTTTCATGTCAAACCCAAGAGCCTGCACAGAACTTTGAGTAGAACCCTTTATTTAATCCATGGGATTAGATTCTTCTAATTCTGTTAATCATAACTAGGTACAAGTGTGAAGCTACAGTAAATCTTCTTTGTTATTTACCTGTATTTGAGATTGAACCTGCAACCTCCAAATAATTTCACTTAAAAGCACTTCTCAACCAAATGCCTATATGCATTGCACCATGTGTCCTGCTGACACAATACAGAGTGAATTTTTGGAACTTATAAATCTAAATAAATGGTTCAGTTCAAAGTTCTCTGGGGGCTCCAGAGTTTGACATGAAATACCTGAAGAAGAAGGATGTATCAGCCAAAACATTTTGAATATAACAATGAAGATGAAGACAATAATCTGAATACTCTAAGTGATAAAAATTATTGCTATGCGTTATGATAAAAGCTATTGAAAATTTTTAAAAGATGGAGGGAAAATAATGAGTCAAAATTTATAGTAATAATGGCTCACAAATTATTTCATTAAAAATTTCAAGAAAATACTTACCAAATTAAGAATTATGATGGACAAATCTTCATCAAAAACATATAAAAATAAATGAACTTAATGAGCCAGTTACTTTATTCCTGTACTTTTATTGGCATTCTTGAGAGAATTTCTCTCTTTTTGTTACCTAAGTTATTTAGAAAAGATTTAAAATCTGAATTGAATGCCATTCTTTCTTAAATGATATTTAGATTTGAATTACAAACTGTAATGAAACAGGATTTGATTATTTAAATAAGATACACATTTGCTTTTGGAAAGATTTAATAATCATTAGAAAGTAGATAACAGGAAATGATACTAGAAAATCAGTTGTCAATTTCAGTTGATTAAACTCTAAAAAATATGTTAATGAAATAAAAGCTGGCCAATATTAAATGCTGAAAAGATGTATCTTTGATATGAACTAGTGACTATTGATCTGTTATTTATGAGTCAAGCAAAGATCTTGGAGGTACATAAACTATATACTGAGATAAATATTGCAGAATGGTTTAAAGGTTTAAGAAAGATTAGGCAAGATCTTCACTAGATGTGCCCTAAGCTGTTGTTCACCATGGAATCCAAAACAAATTGCTAATTCAATCCTAATATTGTTACTATTTGTATATATGTTTCTGTATTGTTTGTATTTGTTTGTTATGCGTCCTTGAGTATTTCCCCTGTTAACTGTTTTCTCACATCAACCTTTTAAAAAAATTAATTAAAAAAGAAAAGAATCTTTGCACAAAATGTATACAATATAAATACAATATCTATATACAGATCAAATTTTATTTAGTAATTCATTTGATAGTTCCCAAAAATGTTTACTTATATTTGTTTTTTTATTTTTTTCTGAAATCTTCCTATTCAATCTTAAAATTTTTTTACACTGCTGTTGTTTTTGATCTGATTAGGCAATTTATTCCAAAAATGTATTACTCTATTAATGAAAAATCCAATTGAGTAGCATACTTTGTTTTTAAAATCTGCTTTAACACTAAATTTCCAGTTCAAGGAGAAATATTGATGAAGTATCAATCATTATATTATATTGGAAGTTTTCTCTATTTTGCTTAATTCTACAGCATTTTTCACACTTAAAAAAAAAAGTGATTTGTAATGAAATGTTTTGAATGTCCTCAATCTTACTACAATTCACTTAATGCCTTTTTTTTTCTATCTGTTATCACATTACTCAAGAATAGTTTCAGCTATGACCAACACATTTTTTGTGGTTACTAATTGGACTCTGGGGCATATTTTCAGCATTTTGCTTCTTGAAATAATTTTAACTTTTCAAGAACCTCAATTTACAATGTAAGTATAATGCTAAACTGGACCATTACTTTGTGTCCATCAGATTAGTTAAACTAAATCTTCATTTTTTTGTTTAACCATATAAGGTAGACATCTAGCTGAAAATTTTGAGCCAGAAACCAAAGTTATGACCTTTTTATCCATGACTTTTTCCTATGGATTTTTTCTTGTTTACTAGAAAATGAAAACTAAAAAAAATATTTTGCATTTACATTTGTAGTACAAAGAAAAACCATCTGGAATCCATAAATGTTAACCTCTCAGCAATAATTATTAGCCCATGAGTCTTCATAAAACCAGATTAGTGTTATGCTTGTATTTATTGTTAAAAGTAGGATAGATAGATAGATTTATTGGTGCTTTACATAACTTAAAATTCTATCCATAAGGCAAGTTTTCAGCTATACTATATAAAGTATTATATTTTAGATCAAAAACAATCATTTGAAAACAAATTTTATACTTAGTTGAAATATAAAATGTCCTCAGTCCTACTACAATTCACTAAATGCTTTTTCTGTCATCACATAATTCAAGATTGGTCGCCATTTGGTGGTGGTTGGGGGGGTACTAATTTTGCTTTGAAGCATATTTTCAGCAATTTAGTTCTTTAAAAAAAATTAACTTTTCTGTTTCTATCAAGGGCCTCATAGTACAGTTGGATTGCAGGATAAAATTTTAAAAAATTTGTGTCTAATTTTATTCTTTGTATATGTTAATCAAGTGTTGGATTTTATTTTATAGATTTAAAAAAAATGCTGTCCCCCCACCTCACTTTTTCTTCATCACCCTCTTGAATCTTTCTATTTTCCCAAGGGGTCAGAATAACTGCTTTACAGTAATAAATGATATAAATAGAATCATAATAACTAAAACTTGATATTTTTATTAAAGGATTATTGATAATACTAATATTCCAGTGATTACAGGTGTAGAATTCTATCTTGATTTTATGTAAATATTGAAATGTTTATTAATCCTTTTTTTATTATTATCAACAACATATTCATTATGGTTGCATATATAACCTAATTACCATCATAAGTTGATTGAATTAATTATTTCATTATCTAGTCTAGTGGTCGGGCCACAAGTTTTTCCATTAGCTAAAATCTTTGAGTGGAAATGTAAGTCAAATTGAAAAGTTCAAGCCAGTGCACCATAACCAGGATAGAGACCTGTCATTTCTATACTGGAAGACCAAATGTAAACAAAATAGATTCATGTCTTATTACAAGTATGATTGAGGAAATGAAAACACAGTGAAATTTGGGGACATGTGGGAGATGACACAATAACTTAGTGAGATGATATCACGCTAATGATATCCTAAATGTAGATATATAAATATAAGTGAATTTTTAAAAATTTGTTAGTTAGAAGTTGGCGTTCAGAGAGTTCAGTTGGAGTTAGAGACACCCCTTGACCCAACCGACATCTATGTGTCTCTGTTCATAGACCCTTACAGATTCTCTCTCTCTCTTGCTACTGTATGCAGTCTGAAGATTGAACAGCATATCTGGATAATAAAGTGACAATTTCTATAAATATATTAGACCAATATGTTTCACCAATACGTTCCAATAAATGATTGTTAATTATTGATGGAGAGTTCCTCTTGCCAACACCCAGGCAACTTTGTTTCAATGAATCACCCTGACTGTTTAAAGAAATTCCAGATAAATTGTGTCATTCTCTATTTGTGGATCTTTCAAAAACAACATGGGCACAGAGGGGATTGATAAACAAACTACCTGGAAATGCATGTGGTAGTCACAGAGCCAAGGCCATAATAAAATACTGTGACAAGCATAGTACCACAATAAAGAACCGTTATCAGCATATTGTTACAATTGACACCGTTACCAGGATAAAGCCAAAGTAAAAGTACCGTGACAACTATAGTATTACGTTTGGTACCATAAATGTTGTCATGCACTATAGAAACACATTTTACATTGGTATCGGTGACCACGACATTGTTACAGTTGTGTCATGTCAATGATATTATTACATTTGGTAATAGCACCTGGTCCGCATGGTACTATATTTGGTGTTGTGCCTAGCTGATATTATTACACACATAAAATACTGAATTTCCTCATTATTCAATTTTTTTTTTTGTAAATTGGATTCTCTTTTCAAAAACTTGATTGAAGAAAAAATGAAAATAGTTTGAGATAGTAATGGGGGAGAGTAATAAGTGAAGTTAGTAAATTTTGTAAGGATATGTTTGTAAAATCTTTTTTCTTTTTAATTTTACAGGCATTTGAACTTGTTGGAACGCATGAAGAAAAACATGCCTATTTATGGATGGGAACAACAATTATGTCTGGTGTCTATTTGTTCTTTCTCATAGAAAGATTCCTGAAAATCATTTTTGAATGGAAAAAGGTAAGATAACAAATTAAAACAATTGGCGACCTCTGCCTCTGCCCCACCAAAAAAGTGTAATGCTTCCAGTTTTAAAAGAAAGGTTGATAATGTTTATTATATCAATCTATTTGAAGTAGGGAAATGCTTATAAGATATTTTTTTAAATCAGATATCAGGATTTGGAAAAAACATATTCAGGTTGATGTTAAGGTATATACTGATTTTTGAACACACATATGAAAAAAAGGGGGTAAACGAAATCAGGTGGTGTTATATTAATAAGATCAATTTTAATGTTGTTCAACTCACAGCAAGGAGCTTCTGCTGCTGTTTACCACCTCTTGTTTTTGAAACTGGTCTTTTTGCACTCAGAAAACGAATTAAATTTTCAAGATGTTATTGCAAAGAATAAAAGACAAATTTAGTCTATTTCCTGTTGCCTTTTGTTATGCACAACAATAATAATGAAAAAAATGAGATTCCTGAGTTTGAATATAAATAATAAAAGAACACAGGGGATGGGAACTCCTTCTCAAAATGCCTGTGAATGTGAGAGAAAACAACCAACACGCTTGCAAAATTATAGAAAACAACACCAGTTGTAAATTTTAAACACAAACATTTATTTAACCAAAAATGAAAGGAGGGGGTAAGAAAACAAAAAGAAACGAAACTATTTAATGAAGGGAATGGGATCTAAACAAGATATGTTTGACCTACGAGCAAAAAAAGGCATTCATACAAAAATATCAGTTTATAAAGAGAAGAGAAAGTTCACTTACAGTATATCAGGTAGGTTTGGAGTAGAATTTAAAACAGAATTATAAATGTAAATTTTCTTCATAGGAGAAGGATGGTGAGATAAATCAAAATCACTTAGAAAAATAGGTGGTGTTAAAACGAATGTAGTCTCAATTCTTTGGTTATGGGAATGGCGCTAGATGGTCTTCCTTTGGGGTTGGCAAAATTTAGATATTCGTCTTCCTGGTTCAGTCAAACTGTTTTCTTCTGGTTTTCCGTTCTATTCTTCCGTTCATCACAGAGGTTTTATAATCACATCTCGCTAACCAGTCATAAACTGTGTTGGGAACTTTATTTTTGGCGGGAAAAACTTTACTGTCAGTCACATGATCAAATTTGGTTTCATGGTTAATGCCAGGGTGACATTATATGATTCTAGTGACGGGGGGGGGGGGTCGGAAATATAAAAAAATGAACGCTTTTGCTCGGATTTAGTTTTCGACAAAAAAATTTAAACACTTTCTCTCATAAACTGAAAGTTAAAAAAATAAAGAAATACAAATGTATCTTCATTTGCTGGTAGTTTTACTTTTGTTACATATATATGTAAAATTTAAGGTCGCTGCCATAGTAGTGATACTATGTCACACTTTGAATTAAAAAAACTTATTCTACTGAACTCTATCCATAAAATATTGATGTCATAGAATATCTTAATGATCAGAGTTAACCAATCATTATCAGTTCCAAAATAACATGATTAGCATAGACTTTCCTGTTGTCATTTTTTTACTGAACTAAAGTTGTTGTCCTTTATTATAGTTGAAATTTTCAAAAAATTAAGTACTTTTTTTTTATCATCAACTGACATTTTTAAAGAACATTTTATGACACCTACATAAACCAATATTCTCAATGAGTGCCCCATACTTTTGGCCTTGTGCCATATTAAGCTAAGCTCAGTAAGTAATGTTCATATTGGCTCTTTTTGTTGGAGATCATTTATTTTGCCAATATGACTCATCAGTTATTAATTGTTTTTTTTCTTATTTTTTGGAGCTGGGAACAAAATGCAAGATATATGCAACTATCTAATTTTGAAACATAAGAATAAAATAGAAAGAACAACTAGAAATCAATATTTTATTTATAAAAACAAATTTTAACGCAGGTCAATTCATAAATTTTTGAAATATTAAGTTGAGGTAGAAAACTAGATTTCAAGATGTTGTAAGCAATTAATGACTTATTTTGCCTGTCTATCTAATGATGTCATAGAATTTTAATGTTATTCTATGATGTCTTATTGGTTAGAGTCAACAATCCTTCTCTGCCATTTCATTGCTTATGTCTATCCTTAGTTTTGTGTTCTGTAAAATCAAAGAAGTGTTTTAATTTATTTGCTTAACAGCACATCAATTCCTTATAGGTGCTTTAATGTCAAAATTTGATTCATTCCTAAACTTTTGATTATAATTATAACAATATTTTCAATGTTCATTACATTTTTTATTTGCATGTTTTCATTTGTCTATAATAAATTTTCCACACGGTTGTATGATATCAAGTATTCCTATATATTTATTTATACACATTTATATGGATTAACATATCTATTCCTATATAATAACCATTTGTTTGCACACAGCTATATTGTTTTCAAGTATTCTTATCTAATACCTATAATCTGTGAGCAATCATCATCATCATCATGTTGTGCCGCTAGCACGGATATCCCTGACCCTCTTTTGCCACTTGTCCCTATCATTCATTGCCTCTGGCTGGTCTTCAGGGCTACATCCCGTATCCTCACATAGCTGCTGTATGTAAGTTCAAGCTGGTCACCCTGCTTTTGCTCGGCCATATGTGGGGCTCCATAGGAGTACATCACTTATGAGCTCGTCCCTGCTTCTCCAGCATGGTTTAAAATTATGATAATAATTCTAAGTAAACAATTATAGCTTTGAGTAACTTGAAATATAAATAATTTGCACAGTTATATGGTATCAAATATTTCAATCCAATACAAATAATTTTCAAACAGATCTATTTCATAGATTAGACCCTACAGGTATTACCATTCTGGGTCAAAGTGGGCCTGGGATTACACAATAAAGGAGTACTCCACAATCTCCAAAGCTCCAGAACTATAGTCTCACTACCATATTCAGGTTAGTGTCATACTCAAGATACTCTTTTTGTGGGGAGTCTTATCCCACTGCAGATGATGCAATTGTTGTATTCTAAGCCCTGCTGATAGTAATGAAATTGTTTCCTTGTTAATCACATGAGGTTATCATCACAAGAAATGGGATTGGCAACCAGAGTTCAAATGAGACTTTGTTTCACTTTGTGCTTACACCCTTGAGAAAGGCATAAATCCATCTCTTTTCTACTGGAAAATAAAAGGGTAGAATGGGTTCTTTAGCTTTTTTTTAGGCTACCAGTATAGGAAAAGGAAAATTTAAGATTTATTTTAATTAAAGGTTGGTTTGTTTTATGGCAAATCAACTCTTTTTGGGTCATTTAACACCAATTTTTTTTTAAATAATTCAGTTTAGTATAAGTATAGGTTTTGTTTACAAACAGACCTATAAGTAGGAAGATGGGGTCCCAGAAATCAAACCCTGTGTATTCAGGAGAGCAGTATGAGTCTAGAGCAGCTGCAAGCAACCAACCATTGAACACAGTGTCCCCTAGCAGTTTGAGTTAAATCGTAGTAAGGTTAGGTGTGAGTTAAGGGTAGACACAGATTGAGATAGAGAGTTGGCCAGTTTTGTCCACATTGCTATGGTTAGTATCTGCTGGACATAGGCTGAAAAGCTCAGTGTAACCTGCTGCAACCTGGATTTCTTTTGAAGAGAAATTGTCATAAAGATGACAATACAATTTTAGTCTTGGATTGTTTTTTTTTTTGTTTTTTTTTGTAGACCTGACCCATGACTTCTCTACAGTTTCAACTAAAACTAGTGGCTAACTTCTTTTTATTTTTTTAAGAAAATGTATGACCTGGGAAGAGATCAGTTAACCAGCATAACTGGACAAGCTGTGAATCAGCATCACCACACAACAATCTTTTTGCATTTTGAAAATTCTAGCAACTAGCTGTATTTACCCATATTACATGTGAGTTATTAGGTGGTTATTACCTAAAATAAAGGACGTAGAGTTATTTTTATTAAAGTTTAGGATAATAGTTTATATTTAAAGGATGTTTTCTTTTTATCAACTACTTGAGGTTACTGCCTTGTTTAAGCCAAGTGTAGCATAGAGAAAATAGCTTTTTTTAAATTTCTTTTTTCATATTGATTGTATTTTCTTCCTCACCCTTTACATCTGTTTTATTTGTTTGTTTGTTGTTTTTTTTTCTTCTTTTCTTCCTTTCCAACCAAAGGCAGGATCTATTTTAATTTCCCCCTGCTCTTTCATGTTGTCATAGCAACTTTATCTAACTATTGTTTATATATGTCTAACAATACTTCCGAGCACTCAATGATGTTCATTGATTTGGCATTGCTGATTGCAACCAAATGACTGATTTAATGCAGTTAAACTGCAGATATATTGGTTGGTCAACTGTGGATTGTCTTCCATCATCATCATGTGCCGCTAGCATGGATATCCCTGATCCTCTCTCGCCGCTTCTCCCTATCCGGTATCCTCACACAGCTGCTATATGTATGTTTGAGCTGGTCGTCCTGCTTTTGCTCGGCCATATGTGGGGGTCCATAGGAGTACATCACTTATGAGCTCGTCCCTGCTTCTCCAGCAGTATCCTGCATGTCTAACTTGGATAGTTTTTGTGATGGGAGGCAGGTGGTCGTATAGTTGGTGCCTTGTGGGGTGTTGCCGCCAGGACTTGTTCAATGTTGCTCACAACATTCTTGTCTTCCATAACTTGGTACAATTTATCCTGGTCAAATATTCTTTCTTCAAATGCTCACTTGATTACATCCCTTCTTTTTTCTGATATGATTTAATGTTGGTTAAGAAGCTATTCTTTATATAGTGTGAATTTAAAAGTTTAGTGAAAATATTCTGCAACAACTTTATCACCAATTCAATATTTTTAAATGTCATTTGAAATACTTGCTTCACATAAAAGTAGATTGTGTGTTTTAAGTAGAACAATATAAGAAAAAAAAAAAAAAAAAGCATTCATTAACTCTAATCACTTGTACTAGGACACTAGTATCCCAGTTAAATTTCATTTTTATTTTAACCCTTAAAACATCATACTCAAAGCATGATTTTAAAATGAAATTAAAAAAAAGAAGAAAAAAAAATGGAGATTATCTGTAAAAGAAACATTTTTTTAAACAAATTATTACTGAACAATTTCATTCTAACTTGGTTGTGAAAAAGTTAAATAGATGTTTCATAAAGGTTATTTAATGCCAAATCCTATTTATACATATATATTAAATATATATATATGATTTGTAAACACAGAGCTTTATGAACATAATTTTTTTTATTACGTAACGGACAATATTAATAACAAAATTATTTAGCTATATCTTATCATGGGGAGGGTCATATGATTTATATAAAAATTATTTAAAACAGTTATCAAAAATATAACATTCACAAAAAGACCTGAAAATAATCTGATCAGTAGCACAATTCAAACAAAATAGATATGTAATAAATATTTCTTAGTTCATTATATTTTAAGTGGCTTCAAATATTGTGTGGTAAATAGTTGTCAAGATTTGTGAAATGCAATTGGCAGAGTAACATTTTTGTTGCCAATGATACTCAAGCAAAGCAACATTTTTGTTGTTTTTAGCAGTAACTCAATGTTAAATATTTTCCTATTGGCTACTCATTAACTAATTCAGTGTTTACATATAGAAACATCACTAGGAGGCTCCACTGTAATATAGGATTGTGTAAAGGTTGTTTTACAAAATATGATTAAAAGTGAGTGATTTATTGTTTTCATGCTATTGCACACACACACATATATGATTAATTGACTTGTTTGTTCATACCCTCTATTTTGCAAATTTTCTGAAAATAACTGATCCAACTCAACAAGAATATACAAAATTATCTGCCCCTGAAATAAATATTAATTCTTAATTATGTCAAGAAAAGGAAAAAAATTTGGATTACTGTCACCAATTAATATCATCTTGATAACAGTTGCCCAAAAGAATCATTTTATAAGTTGATAACTTATTGTAAATATTTTCTTTATTTCAGAGAGGAAAGAATGCAAGTGAAGCTGACTATGATGTCATTATGGTAAGCATGTAATTTGACTAAGAGTAGAAGTTCTTTAAAATTCTTTGGAAACACTCATAGCATAACATTCATCATTGGTGGAAATGGACAAGGCTATCTGAGTTCAAATCCTGAATGAGTATATATGCATTTCACATAGCCCCTAATACCCTTGGGAATTAGCTATGGGTAAATTGTAGGGCAAGCAGTCTAGGAGAAGGAAACTAAATTCAAATTCCTGCACATGACATGCTACATGAGTAGTGTGCCACCAACAAGCAAACTAAGTTATGGGAGAAGTGTGTGTGTGTGTGTGTGTGTATATATATATATATATATATATATAGTTTTGTCTAAGAATCTTCACTCCCATGCATAAACACACCCAGTTTCTTATTTTGACATTAGTAAAGAGCTATTCCTTTTCTGAATGTTTCCTACTAATAAAGGAATATATTGTATGTCAAACACTATATTAAATATAGAAATTTGCTTAGTATTATGTATATTTAAAAAAAATTAAAAAAACTCAAAGAAAATCTGACCATTGATAAAAATACAATAATGGTTAGGAGGAATATCCATATATTCATTTATTTGTTTTATCAAATGCTATTAATGACTTAAAGTAACCTCCCCCAACCCTCCAAATGTTAAATCAAGGTTTCCACTCAAAAGTGCGACTAGATGAGTAATTGAATACACTGCTTCATTTAATCTCTGAGTGATAATTGAGTTGGCTACACTTTTATTCCCTTTCACGTGGCCTATTTTGAAAAAAGTATTAATAGTTGTGTATTATTTGGCTCATTGGTCAGTGAGTAGAGTGTTTGCTAATGGTCTGGGAGATTCAGGTCATACCAAAGACACAAAAAAAAAAAAAAAAGGTTCTTGATATCTCCTTGCTTAATACTCAGCATAATAAGGTACATATCAAGGGTAAAGTGGAGCAATTCAAAGGAAGGGGTAGCACCCTCCCCTGCACCTTAGTGTAGTAGCTATTGAAGAGAGAGCCTTTGACTATGGTCATTATAGGCTATCATCATCTTTAATTATATGTACGAGTTAGCTCTTTAAAAAAATTTTTTTTAAATTTACTGCATTAGAAAACTTTGAATCCAATGCACCAGAATAACTTTTGTCTAAGTGTAATGAAATCAAGATAAAATTGAATAGCTAAATTCTAAGTAAATTAGAACTTTTTGGACTCACATTATCAAAACCCTCTAAGTTTAGCACCACAGATGTACAAACTCTGTGGCAATAAAACCTCTATCAAACTATCAGAGAGGTCAAACCTAGCAATATTCAACCTTGCTGCCACTGTAATTGTCACGATTTCCTGCTTTGACTTGTCACTGTACTGGATAACAGTCTCTGAGAGAGGAGAATATTATATGAGCTACACAAGCATATAGCTTTGGAAACCATGGGACACAACATGCTAGATATGAAGTAAAGCTGTTGAATCCAAAAACAGGTTGACTGCTGGGCAGAAGAGCCTCATAATTTAATCAGGAAGCTATGGCTACTCATCTATAAGTATGGTGTCTATTGATGGGAGTGGGGGTGGGGGAAATGGCCACCAAATGATTACTTAGACTTGAATTCTAACCATATGTACAAACTCATTCTTCAGAGCGTATTCTGTTGAGATTGGAGCTATGTATTTTTCAAACATTAAGGCCAAAGCCGAGAGTCAAACCAAACTTACTTAGATGCAAAACCATTGTTAACATAGCAACATTTAATGTTAGGACTTTAAGCACAATAAACCTGAACTTAACAGCATCTGCAGCCAAGCACAGTATAGACATTTGCATGCAAGAATATAAATATTACCCTAGCGAATTAAAACACCATGATGCTGGTAATGGATTAACATTAATCTTCATATCTGCATGGAAAAATTCCTGTCAATGCCACCATTGGAGATGTTGGAATGCTTCTCAGGCCTCATGTTTTAAAATGACTAAACAGCATAGAGAAAACCCAACCTAGAATGATGTGTGCTTCATTTAATGTCAGTGATGAAACAAATATCACCATCTTCTACAATACACTATCTTTCCTTGTCTGACTCATTCCCAAAGACAACATTCTAATCATTGGTGGAGAAATGTAAATACTTAAATAAGCAAAGACAGAAATAATAAATTCTACTTACAAATTGGCAGTAGCCAAGTGCAAACCAACCAACCAAACCAAGAGCCAAATGGAGAATTCTCTGGGAGTAAGTAAATATTAGGAAAAAAATGAGATAACATGAAAAAAGCATCCTTACTTAATATAAGAAACCCAACAAATGCTAATGCACAGAAAGTTTGAGTTCAGAGAGAACTAACACGTACCAAAAAGAACAACTAAAATACATTCAAAGCCAAATCAATAAGATCAGAAATTTAGTAGAAGATAGAAAATCAGGATTAGCATGGGAAACAGTAAAGGAAATGAGTGGAAGCAAAAGCACTTCTAGAGCAAAACTAAAGGTTACAAGCCAAGAAGCAAAACTTCAGAAGTGGAAAGAACATTTCAAAAATCTGCTTGGGAGCCCTCCTGAAATTACTCATAACCCAACTGAAAAAAATCAATAATAGCCAACTAGTCATCAAACTAGGACAGTTTACAGAGGAAAAACTTGATGTAATACTGAAAAAATTAAAAGCAGAAAAGCTGCAGGCTTCAACAAAATAACTCCTGAAGTATTGAAGACAAATTATGCAATGCTGTGTATAAACAAAACACAATGGAGAAATAGACAAAAGGCTGCATCCTCATCTTCCCCAAGTAAAGCAACCTTGGAATTACTAAGAACTACAGAGGCATAACTTGTACTGCTATAAATGCTAAAGTTTGTTATGCCCTGCTTATAAGTCTTATCTGAAATAAAATTGGGAAAATCAAAACAACTTTTGAAGAAATCAATCCACTTCATCACAGATTTATGATTATCTGTCTAATCATCTAAGAAGTACATGCAAAAAATCTTGAAGCAACACTATTGTTCATAGATTTTGCCAAGGTATTTGTTTGTTTGCTTTGTTTAATGGCATATCAACCTTTGTAGGTTATTTAATACCAAATCTATTCTCCTAGAAGAACAGTAGTGGTACTATTTTACCCATAGCTGGGAGGATAAGGGGGTTCATACCTTTCCCAAGGGTATTTGCCCGAAAGTGAACGTAATAGTGCAACTGGAGTACGAATTTGCTTACTACGATTCCGCAGTTCATCGCTTTAACCATTACACCACAAGGACACCCCCTCAAGGTATTTGATTCCATGCAGAGAGAAAAGATGGAGCAAATACTAGTAGTATACAGTTTACCTAAATAAATTGTTACTGGCTATAATGATGTTTTACAAAAACTTGAAAGCAATGATTCACTCTCCTGATCGCAAAACAGACTTCTTCAACATTGTTGCTGGAGTCTTGCGAGGAGATATATTAACACCCTATATGTTTATAATCTGCCTAGATTACATACTATGAACATCAATAGATCTAATGAAAGAAAAGGCAAGAAGTAGACAACATCGCATAGAAACTATGACAGATGCAGACTATGCAGATTATCTCTTACTTCTAGCAAATACATCTGCCCAAGCCAAATCCCTACCGCATAGCCTGGAGCAAGCTGGCCTGTACATGAACACAAGTAAAACAGTGTTCATGTGTTTTAAACCAAAAGAAGCCATCTCCATCTTTAGTGGCAAGCTTCTAAAATTATTTGACCAGTTCACTTACCTCTGCCATAATATCTCATCTACTGAAAATGCTGTCAACATACACCTAGCAAAAGTGTGGCATGTTATTGACAGGTTACTGATATGGAAATCTGATCTCTAAAATAAAATGGGATTTCTTCCATGCTGTGGCTATGTCAAAACTACTGTATGAGTGTACCACTTAGATATTACCAAAACATATAGAGAAAAAGCTAGATGGGAACTACACAAGAATGCTACATGCTGTTTTAATCAAATCCTGGAAGCAACACTCCACAAAGCAGCAGTTGTACTGCCACTTACCTCTCATCTTACAAACCATCCATTTAAAACAAACAAGATATGCAAGAGAAGTAAGAATGAACTCATAAGCGACATTCAAATTCAATGTAGAATGATCACCCATTTTTAGAATAACTATCTTAAAAAAATGGAACCAATTTACCTGAGATTAATGTACTGGTAATATAGTTGGATTACAGTAAATGATCACATATACATACAGATCTCTATATGCATAGGTTCCAAAATAAGGGGTGTATCAAGAGTATTCAGTCCCTGTAGTAATACAATGTATACCCTCCATGAACATAAGCACAGGCCAATAACAATGCATGTAATTGTATGACATCAGTATAAATATTATCACATTACAAGGTAGCTGAAGAGTTTGATATTTTTGTAAGAATATCTACTAGCTCTAATTCTATGCATACTGTACCCAGGTCAAAATCCTCCTTCAAGATATTGCAACTTTATTTTCACTCTGTGTGTATGTATATGAGTGAATTAACATTTTTATGTGTTATATTTTAGATTTATATAGATATATACTTTTCCTTTAGGATAAAAATGAAAACCAACAACTTGAATGTACAACAGATGAACTTTCTGATATTGTTTGCTCCGTGAAGTCTAAAACACCTGTTGACCTAGACACGGCCAAAATGAAGGATCCTGCTAATTATCATGCCTCAGCCAGTCAATGTACATCTCACCTGAGTCGGACAGAAAGTGCAGAGTCAATTGAAGTGAAACTTCAAAAAAAGTCTTCTAATGATGATGGCATCTTAAATGTAAGTTTAAAATTTTCATTTCCAAAATGACTGCACAGTTTAATTTTCAATTTACTTCTATGTCTAACCACAGGTTAAATTTTACAAGCTGGTTTGCTTAAATTAAATCAGTTTAATAAACATTTAAATATACATGCAATTAAAAATATTTTGTAATTTGCTTGAAGCATTGCAAAAAATTATTCTATTTCATAGTATTTAATCAATTTAGAAGGCTATTGCAATGCGAAATAATTGAGTCTAATTAAAGCTGCATCTGTCATTCTCAGAACCAACCTGATGATACTGTAAAGTAGTGCTAGTGTTATGTAAACCTCTAAACCATTCCTAACCCATCTAGGGCTCACTGGTGTTCTTGCCTGGTGAGTAGTTATCACCTAATCCCAGAGGCCTTCCTCCCAGGCACTACCTGCTTAGCAGAGTTAAATTGCTTGGCTTCTGAAGGGAAATGCAGAGTAAACCAAGCATTTTTTATGATGGCTATGCATGAGTCAATTCATACGGGCCCTCAGACTATAAAAGGACCTTGTGTCAAATCTGACTTGGTAAGAAGTCCCTCATCTGATAGAGGTATTGTTGAAGTCACTATTGTTATTCTTACAATATGAAGTGTATGAATTGGTAAAATTTAACAATTCTTCACTAAAAATTCTTAAACATTTTAGTTCATACCTAATCTCTCCAGCTAAAATAATTCAATGCCCCACCTCCACTTATTAAATATACCCCACTGGGAAAGTGGTAGTGAACACCTATTGTTATCAACCTTTTCTTGCCAGTGGTGTAATGGTTATTGTCGTAGGAAATGGACACGGCGACTTGAGTTCAAATCCTGGACGAGAATGATTGCATTTCACATAGCACTAATACCCTTGGGAAAGGTATGAATCCAATTATTCTCCCTCCAGCTATGGGTAAATAGTAGGACAGATTGGGTTCTTCAGCCTTGGTGAGGCAACTAGTCTAGGAGAAGGAAAACTCTGAATTAAAACCTGTTAAACTCCGCTTAAAAATTGACCTTGTGTCATATCCTTCCCGAGCGGAGGGGTTGGTAAATAGGATCAACCTTTTCTATCTGTTGTTCTAGGTTTTCTTTTAGTGCCCTGGCTTTGTTCACTATTGGATTGTCCAACTTCCACTTTAACATTAATAAATTTTTTTTAAAGCAAGTTGCAACCTTCCAATGTTTCAAATGCAACCAAAAATTGCCAGACTAAAATGAAGGAACTGAAAGGGCATATTCAACTTGTAATGTTGTGGGCATTTTAAGAATAACAAAAATACTTAGAAAATTTGTAAAGTTTATTGCAAAGGACCGGCAAGTCCAAAACTGATTTTCAAAGTTTCATTCTAGCAATACGTCATTGAGAGATGAACCCATCATCGATACATCAACTGACCTTGATCAAGATGCTTTAAGAGTATTATGGGAATTATTTATGTCTTAACCAAGTATTAAAGTAATTTTTAGAATTTAGACATTACATATCGATACTTATTGTCATTGCACTCCAACATTTTTGACTACATTAATGATATCTGGACTTGGATATTTGATGTATAGTTAAATGTTATGGAATAAAAAATGATAATAAATAAAGCAAATGTTAGTTACAATTCCAATATTGCTGTAGTATTTCATTGAAGTGAGGGAGCAGTTGTTGTGGAAAGTTTATCAGTGAGAGTTGGCATACTGAGAATGAATTTTGTAGCCTGATTCACTTGCTAACCTGTATAATAAAAGCTTATGGGTGCAAGGATGGTGTAATAGGTACCTTCAATTAGTCTTTCCCCACTTCACATTTTAGTCTTAATATGGTTTCCAGGTTGTTCAGATTATTGAACTTCTTTGTATTATTGTTGGGGTTTTGGGTGATCTATTGTATGGCCTTCTTCACTTGCATAAGGAAAACTACTGTCCTTCTAGAAGGATGGATTTGGCATTAAATAACCCAAGCAGGTTGATATGCCAACAAACAATCAATCAAGGAAGAAAAAGATATATAATATAGTCACTTATATACCAACTGTTATAGGTGAAACAAATTCATTTGTTTCATGCATTTTACTTTGCACTCTTTATGTTTTTGTTTATTTCTTCAATATATAAATATTACTTGTAATAACAAGTAAAATTTATATATTGAAGAAATCATAAACAGTTTATTTTGGTTATCTAAGATATGCAGCAAAATTGAAGTTTCCACATACAATATTATTAAAACCACACAATTCAAATAATATAGAAATATAAAAGAAAGAAAATAATTTTGAAACTCACACCAATAGATTAATATTTGATTAGCAAATGGAAGTGTGATATGAAATATTGATATATTTAGTTTTGCCATTAATAAATCAATATCAATGTGTAGGATTATGTTAATATTGGAACCAGACCAATGTAAAGGTGTGATTTGTGTTATAAGGAAACTAGTATAGTACTTGTCAAGTTTTTGTGATTAGTTTTAAATGTTATTGTGTTACATTCTTTGTAGTTTTGTGTAAGAACAAAACTTTTTTTAATGGATTTAATTTTTAATATATAACTAAATGACTCATGAACCAGTTGGGATCTTGTAACAATATTCCATGATTATATTGATGCTTCTATTCAAGAAGTAATAGATTCTAATAAGCATTTCATTATCTCCATTATATTTTGGATTAACAAATGAGTCAGTATAATCAAAGACTCTGGAAAATTATTATCCAGTTACAGATTTAACTGATTATTGCTTTATCCTCTAAATTAAGTAATTTTAAGTGTATGCTGTTTTTGCTGGGTTAGAATTACATACATAAAAATATGAGAATTTTAATAATAATAAGAAATAGAGTTAAAAACTGATTCCTGCTGCTAAGCCACCTTTTAAAGCCCAATTGCTTATCTACTTTCCAACCTAGGCACTCACAATAGCAGCAGCCAAATTTTGTAGCTAAAAATCTGGGTGGCAAAATTAAGATAACAGTAACACAGAGACCAGATATATAAAGCCTAAGAACAAGAAGAAACCTTGCTTTTATTCAACAAATGGGGAAACCTTATCTGACAGTCCAAAGACTGCTTTATTTTCAAATTCCTGTGGTTAGCAAATGCAAGAACCACATAGACAAACAAGTAAAGAGTCCAAAAGAGAATGTGGTTCAAGAAATAAAAAGCAGAATGAACCCATCAAAGTTTAGTAGTATATGATAAAAGTGGGACACTTGCTCTTTGTAGAGTCACCTCCTCCATGTCTTGTCTCAATGACTAGCTCCTTTGTAATGTTGCTAAAACACTTTTTTTCTGGTATTTCCCAGTGAGCCATCCACTTTCTTTTAGAAGGCCAGCATCACACCAACAGCTCTCCCTCCAGCATAGTAGTCTCTGCCAATATGAAAGAAAGGAAAAGGAAGAATTTGCATTTATAATAGTATAAACAGCAATGCAAAGAGAATTATTATATTGTTCTCTTTGTGTTGATAGCTAAAATAAAACATTTTTATTCATTTGTGAATGACTACTAAAAGTTATGTTATCTGTCGATTCAAGTTTCTCTGATAATCATCTCCTTTGGTTTGCTTATAAAACTAACTAGTTTCTGGCAAGGTTGAGAATAGACATAACACCTTTTAACTGCTACTTTCTGGGCAGAAAGATTTGTCCCTGTGCTTATTCACCCCCACACTTCTCTACAATTATTACAACATTTGATGAAACAGTTCATGCCTTTCCTGAAATCATTAGTATAAAGTGAAAGTAAAAAGACTCAATTAATAATACACTGATGTACATGCATTGAAACAGAAAGGAGTTATTTTTCTAACTCTTCAATATGTTATCACATGAAAATCTACCATGAGATTTAGCAACTATTCAGCTTCTACTTTTACAGTTTATTCACTTTTGCTGAAAACATCTGAGGAATATTTTGTCTTGGTTATTTTTTATATTTTCTTATAATGCTATGTCTTAAGAAAGATTATGTAGAATTTTCTAGAAAAAAAATTGTAAGTTTGTTTATTCTAGTTTATCTGTTCCATGTAATGGAAATGAAAAATATATACTATACATATATGCTAGGAAAACCAACTGTTCCCTTATACTTGATTTACTATTTGGTTATGGTTTTATGTTCCAAGTTAAAAACGCAGTGAGGGTAACCTGAAGCCAAATTTTTTTGTGGCCTTATTTTTCTGATGCACTTATCATTAGGGAATGAGAAAAGTTTGAGTAAACAACCAAAGCCTGGTTTGTTGACCAAAACTTCTCATTCCCAATCATATCAGAATCAAAAAATGGTTTTAAAAAGTTTGGTTTCAGGTTACTCTTACTTTGCTTTTAACCTGGACTGAAAGGGAAGAGAGCAAAACTGGTATGACTGGGCATATTTGGAAAGAGAAGGCTATACATTATCCTCTCTGGGATGAGGTCTAGATAATAGATTGTGGTCACCATTATAGAGCAAGGAATGAGTAAATACTAGTGTGAATCAAAAGTTTTAGTCATTTCTAATTTGTTTCATTAAATCATGGTATAAATTCAAATTTTTTTTATTTGTTCATTTTTTTTTTTTAAAGTTTTCGCAAATTAATCGTGAATTTTGCAGAAAGATATTTAATTTTCAAATATTCAGTTGACAGTGGATTTCCTGAACTTTAAGTGCCCTCATCTTTATAATTACTACTCCCAACAATCACATGGATTGAACATTATACAATGAAAACTTCAGATCAAAATGTAGTTAATAACTATGAGCCAGGCTACAGATTTATTGATTCTCCTTTGAATTTTTAATAGTCATAATAAATGTCATCTTCAGAGTAGAATGAAAAACAATTTTGTGACTAGAATTTGATTTAATTTCTTTCAGGCTGAAGTTTCCAATGGTTGTTTGCACTCAAGACTAGAAAGAGGCAAAAAGAAGAAGAAAACCATCCGAACTGTCGCTTGGATGATTATTTTTGGAGATGGTTTGCATAATTTTATTGATGGCCTTTCCATTGGAGCTGCATTTACAGCGAATACCATGACAGGAGTGAGTGTCTCTGTTGCTGTCATCTGTGAAGAGCTGCCACATGAACTAGGTAAATAAAAACAAAACAAAAAATCTCAAATAATTTTGAAATATAAACAATAAAAGTACTCGAGTGAGTAAAAAATTTTGCAATATTTTGATAACTTGAGCAACTTTTGATATATTCAGCAACTTTGGATGCTTTTGGTGAGGTTGTGAAAGTGACAGACCACAATGGACTGTGAGATATGAAACTTACCTAATAGTTTCAGACTGGATTTGCCTCTACTGCTTAGAGCACAACCTCAGAATCCATAGTCACATGATATATGCACTGCAAATGATCATTATTGCAAAACTTTTTACTTGCCCCACCATGAAAATATAATTCCTAAAAAAACAAATTTCAATATTGAATCTCCAAACACAAAAGTTGAGTTGATTTTCTGAAAGTTTTTTTTAATATTCATTTATACCATTTTTTGGCTAGTTCTCATTTCTAAGAAATTTTACCCTTTTAGTGACTTCAACTTTTTAAAATTATAATTTACTTGGCCGAGATAACTCATTAGTTACAGACATTTTTACATTAACCTCCCTGTAAAATTAAAGAGCTTTTTAGTTGAATATTGTATATAGCCAGAATGATAATTAAAGCATTTTGTACTAAGGTGGGAAAAAAAAATTTTTTTACTGGTTGTAATGGTTTTACTTTAAAAATCAATTCAGAATAGTTTGGATTAAATTTTATGTCCAAAAGGAAAACAGTTGTTAAAAAAAAAAAAAAAAAAATTTACTTGCTAATTATTTTTATAAAATTTTATGAGGGATAAAGGGAAGTCCCTATGGCATAATGGCTAACATGTTGGACTGTGACGTTATTAGTTTAAACTCCAATTGTGCTGTTGCATTCAATTTGACTTATACCCTTGGGAAAGGTATGAACCCACCCTCCCCGTTAGTAGAGGTACTATTTAACCTCTATTGTTCTTTGACAAGAAGAAAAATGGCTTTAGCATTAAATAACATGAGAATGCTAATAAGCCATTAAACAAAGCAACCAAAATTTTGTCATTAACTTTATACTTTGATAACAAAAATTAATTTCTAACAACTTGATTTGGTTCATTTAGAAATAAATGACATGATCGTAGAAGAACTCAAATCTGTTCCATTCAAATCAGCTTCAACAAAAAGTTGTAGCCCTGTCAGTAGGGCTTAAAATATGAATTCTTCACTAAATTGCTTCCAGGGGTGTGGAGTACTCCTTCATTGTCATTACTCCCAAATCCACTCTGACCCAGACTAGTATAACCTATCTAGTATGATCCATCTATGGATCAAATAGTTTTCTTTGAAAATTATTAGTATTCAATAAGAATACATAAAACCACATAATTCTGTGCAAACAAATCAGTATTATTGAATAGAATTATTAAATGTTAGATAGCAATACACAAACCATTTTACTGTATGCAAATTATTTGTATTAAGAATGATCACTTAAAACTACAGTTATTTACAAAAGATAATTATTAGTTACTTGAAATCATAATTGTGTAAATTATATGTCAACTGCATTCTTTGAAGATGGATAAGGTTCCCCTAAAATGAGTGTCTAGGGTGACACGAACTGGCATCCAGTTGTGAGGCTCCAGTATAACATAATACGTGCCACACATGTCTTACTCTGATAGATATAGGGTTGAACCCAAAGCTTCCCCTTTGAGGCATCTTTGATTTGGTCAGTCAAACTCCAACCTGCTACATTGAATTCAGACTTGAGATCAAAAATCACAATCAACCAGATGTCTTAACTGAAGTTTACTGTTTGAAGGTGTCTAGTGCTATATGAGAATGGGTTGCACAACAAGCTCCAAGACAAGGTGACAATCAAAATGAAATTTATATACTATGTAAAATACAAAGTACTAATTCTGTCTACTGGAGTGATGGACAATGGTTTAGTTCTTATCATTGCAGTTTAAGTACAATTAGTTTTCTAGCTGGTTGTTGCGTCAAGGTTGGTCTAGGGTTCTTGGTCAATACAATTTTCTACAACTGTCAAGTTGGCTTAAATTTTTAGTAAGTTAGCATGATTCTTTTTACTTTAGGCCTTCTCTGCAATTTAGTGTGACACTGTCTGTCTGCTTCTCTGGCTCTTTCCTGGCCCCAATCTCTGTAACTGCTTCCCCACAACTCACTCAAGCATTCAAAGCACTGTTTATATAATAATCTGCCTAGAACCAGTGTGGGTTCTGGCGATGTAGGAGATTCCTTTCCAAAGTAAGAATTAAATCGAATTCTCATTATTTCGATTTTTTGTAACTCAGCTTTTACCAACTTTGGGCGTTTTCAATCAACCCCTTTTTAGTAGTTAGGGGGCCTTGATCGCCCCTTCTTACTCCCACTTAATCTTTCCAATCACTCTTACTTTTACCTGTGATGTAATTCTGGGATTCCTCCTATCTATTCAAATTTCTTATCTATCTGCTGATTCAGCATCTTTGGCTGGCTCAACAGTTATTTTCTTTAATCAAGCAGAAATGAAACACATGCCCCATCACCCAGACATTAGAACCGAAACCGGATCAGTCTTCCCCAGGCCTGACAAAGATCCTTTTGTTCAGATTTCTTGTTGATCAAACTTTTTTAATTGCAAAGTATATTTGCACTTTCAATTAAACAATATTTCTGTTAATCATTTCTTTTCAGTTCCCAGAATTTCCATTTTCAGCAATATTAGATTTTCATTAGCCTCTCACACAGTTTCAAGTTAAAACAAATTCCCTTTGGAATTACTTTTCAGTGGATTAACCCTTCATGGACCAACACTGGCACAGCACCAATTCTTAGTTAGTTAGTTAGATAACCTCTCACGGACCAATATTGTCACACCAGTTTTGGAGCTCTGAAGAGTATAGAGTCACCCCATCATGGTCATTACTCCCACGTCCACTCTGACCTGGAGTGGTAGTGTCTGTTAGGATCCCATCTATGGGTCAAATAAATCAGTTTAAAAATCATTTATATTTAGAATATAGTTACTTAAAGCTATAATTGTTAACTAAGGATTATTATTAGTTACTTGAAACCATATAGCTGCTTGCAAATTATTGGCATTATATGATTTCAAGTGGTCCCATCTAACTGTGCAAACAAGTGACTATTTGATTAGAAAAGTTAGTTTAAACCATATAATTATGTATAAATCATTAGTACTAGATAAGAATGCTTGATATTGTTGTGTAATTATTATAGTCAAATAAAAACAAGTATGATTTAACTATATTTTCAATAGTTTTTTAAGATTGGTTGATTTAAAAAATGTTTGATTACAAATTTTATCATTGTATAAGGAGTTGATATGCCATTAAAAAAAAAAACTAAACAATTCAATCAAATTCCGGCATTAAATAACTCATAAAGAGTTAATATGCCATTAAACAAATAAACCAAACCAATAAATGCTTGAAGTCTATCCAGTCATTGCTTTGATATTTAACTTTGTAAAAGCTGTGATATTCTGATTTTTTTCAGCACTCACATGATACAGTATTTTGTGACACTAAAAACATCCACAATCTTTTACTACTATTTGAATAACAAATATTTTTCACTAAACAGAGCCACCAGAGTCCATATTGTATGTTCTCTTAGCTTTCTATCTAAAAAAACAAAAAAAAAAATCTGAATAATTCCACAAGTTAAGCTTTATTAACAAAATACTTGGGATTTTTCTTGCTCCTTTGTTTTACCATAACATTCAAAACAGCTAACCAATAAGATTATTTCACATTACTGCACTCCAAGCCCTAGAACTGACCCTATAGTTTTTATA
Source organism: Sepioteuthis lessoniana (assembly GCA_963585895.1). Classification (NCBI taxonomy): domain Eukaryota; kingdom Metazoa; phylum Mollusca; class Cephalopoda; order Myopsida; family Loliginidae; genus Sepioteuthis; species Sepioteuthis lessoniana. The sequence continues at coordinate 69,108,189 of OY757909.1, forward strand.
CTAGTCTATTAAATATATTTTCCTTTTTTTTTCCTCTTGTTTTCTTTAAATCTAAATGTGCATTTTAAATACTGACAAGTAATGTAAAAAAAAAATTTTTTTAAAAGGAATATGGATGAGTCATTATAGAAGCTATCTTACCCCTCTTTTTCTATTAAAAGGTTGCATTTTTGCAAAATGGTCACTTATTTGCAAGTCTATTGTTTTATTTTGCAGGTGATTTTGCAATTCTACTGAATGCTGGAATGTCAATGAAGCAAGCACTCTGCTTTAATTTCCTATCAGCCTGTATGTGCTACATTGGACTTATTTTTGGTATTCTATTGGCAGAAGCCACGGCAGCTCATACCTGGATATTTGGGGTGGCTGGAGGCATGTTTTTATATATTTCACTAGTTGACATGGTAAGTTTTCAAAATATTCTCCAAGTCTGTTCTACTCGTACTGTAAATAAATATAGCTTATCTCCTCCATTCCAATCTTATTTACTTTGCAATTCATTTATTTGAAAATAAAAAGTAAGTCATTAAATTTTAGATATTGTTTCTATGCACCTAAAAATACAAATGTTCAATTGGCTGAATCTTTTTATCTGGCATGCAGTATGAATAAGTTTAAAAAGAGTTAAAACAGCTGTGGAAATTGTTGGGTTAAATAAGTGTAACTGACAGGTTGATAACCCTGAGATCATTTAAAAGCTTTGCTTTCACTGGACAAAGTTAAAGCCAGGTGACTGATAGTTTAGAAGTAGGTTGGAATTTGGGTAGCCATCTTGTTTTCAGTTGTGCGATACAAAAAAATACGTCTTCTAAGTAACAATGGTGGAACATGAAATTTTGTGTAGTTGGAATAAAACATTCCATACTAATCTAAGTTCAACTGCTGTTTTAATCCATATAAGGAATTTTTAGGTTTCCAAACATCTGTCATTAGACATCTTCCCTTAAATGCATTTATCACAGTTAAGAATATAATTTGGTGTTATCTTTTACTAAGTTGGGTAACTTTTTAATATCAGATTCGTTACATACAATGGCCTAAGATTTGATGCCAAGTAAGTTATCAAATCTGGCAGAAACGATATTTTTCAGATAATACAAATGTGTTATGTTGAAAACTGGTCTATTAGGGTAAATTAATTAGCAGTTGTCACTCTCAAAACTCTCAAAAATATATTTTGTTTAAAAGTTGGTATATATAAAGCATTTTTTAAGATACATCTACACATGTGTCTTTTGCTATTGCATAGATAAATGCAGGTGTTACCTCTTTTCAGCACTATATTATTTGCTCAGCTCTCATCAGCTAATTTAACAAATGGTTCCCTGGTTCAAAATTTTGGTCAAAATTAATAAATTTTGATTTATCAGTTATTACATGTTCGGTAGCACTGCAAGTCGACCAATAAATTACTCTTGTCCAAAACAATATCATATCCTAAAGCAAAGAAATAGGTTTAGCCTTTAGAATAGATTCTTATATTCTGACAAAAATCTTTTTGCCTTCGTTTTTTTTTTTTTTTTTTACATTGAAAAGCTTTGTGGCCTTTCTTCTTACAGATGTAACAAATGGGGGAGGGGTTATAGTCTTCTATGTTGAGGTTTCTCGTAATTGTTGTAATTATAATTTGTTGATTTATAATCATAGTGAGAATAGGTACTTTAACCCAAGGAATAAACTTAGGGTAATCTTTTTAAATGTGGTCTTCATTTGTAATATATTGTTAGATGCATCCAGGAGGTAACACATACACTGTTTCTTCTTAAACATACTTCAAATTCAGAAAAAGTCAAGGTTTTCTTCCTTTGGGTTATAACCATTGTAAAAGTTTTAAAATTCAGAAGTAATCCTTTTAGAACCATGGCAATTAAGAGTCCATAACTTCCCCAGAGTGTTAGAAATATTTCTCTGCCCTTATTATAGTCTGTAATAGACTGATTCCAATCTTCTCAAAGATGTTAGCTCTCTATAGAGGGAAATAACTTTCGGCTTTCCTTTTGACAAATAATGTTCCCTTAATATTGTTAAGGCCTTTCTTCTATTGTTTCATGCATCTCTTATTACTAATGACAAATTTATCGTCCAAATACTAAATGAAGATGGTAGCATTCTTTTCTATGAAGTCCATATCATCACTTTGTTGGTAACAGTATAACTTGGTTTAAATGTTGAATTGTAAGATATCCCAGGAACTTCACTTCCCTAGATTCATCGCCATCAAAAAAAGTTTGGCTGCCCTCGGCCCATAATCTGTTTAAATTTGAGTAGCCATCTTATTTTCAGTTGTGGGATACAAAAAGTATGCCTTCTAAGTAACAAGCCTGGAACATGTATTAAGTCTAGGCTTGTAGCTTGCTGTTGTTCTATGCTTTAGTCATCTGATTGGTTAATTTACTTCTGCTGCTGACAGGCAAGCTTATGAATATTTGTAGATAGCTGATACCTAATGAGCCCCTCACCCCCGTCCAATCCAACACATATCAACCATTGTAGGTTATTTAATGCCAAATCCAGTTTATTCATATATATTAGATATATATCGTATTATTTGTAGACATAAATCAACAAAGCAATATTTGGAACTATTGAACTATGTACCCGTAACAATTCAATTAAATATCAGTCATTTGTTTATGCAGAGTTGAATGATCTAGTAGTTCTATTTCAAACAATTCAGTTTAGCATAAGACATTTGTTTGCACATAGTTTTAATGTCAAACAATTCTATTTGACCCATAGATAGGACCCTATCAGATACAACCACTCTGGGTCAGAGTAGATCTGAGAGTGATAGCAATGAAGGAATACTCTGCATTCCCCGAAGCTCCAGCATTACTGCAGCTTCTCCATCAAATTGTCTAATGTCATTGGCGGTGGGGAGGGGGTCTTACCCCACTGCAGAGATGCAGTCAGTGTATTCTATACCCCCAGCTGCTGGGCTAAGAATTTATAAGTTCTCAAGATAATATAGGCACAAAAGAAATATCTTGGTAAGAATATGAAACCGTGTGGGGCTGAAAAGAGAGGATGGTGCCAAAAGAGACAAATGTTCTATATCCATTTTTCAGAATCTAATGCCAGGTCTTTTAATATGTTAATAAACACAAAAAAACAAAAGCAAAAAAAAACAAAACATACATAATAAATATATATATATATATATATATATATTATACACACACACAACTCAATTTTCAGAACAGATTGAATACAACAAATTTTTATCCAAAATAGGAAAAGACAAAATTATTCACACAATAGAAAATATCATTTTAAATTGATTGATTCATATAAGTATAAGTAATTTACATTATTATTTTATTGGTGAAGTCTTCTAGACTATTTATTCAGTAAAATATTTGTGATAATTTCAGCAAAGAACATCATATGGTGCATAGAGTGTCACCATTGTTATTCTTACATTAAAAACAGAATGAGGAAGACAACAGTTTAGCATTGACTTGAGAGAGAATTATTAACTTCCACAAGTTGGAAAATAGTTACCAGTTAGCTATCCCTAGATCTAAGGTACAGTCCATTATAAAGAAGTTTAAACAATTTGGCATGACATCCAAATTGTCACCAAGAGTTGTTTTAAAAAACATCACTGAAAGTTCGGATACGATGGGTATCAGCATAAGTACTTGAGCAATACAATGTTGTTTAAATAGAAATGGGTTGTATGAAAACCAAACACGACAAACCCTTCTTCACAAACTATGTCACATTGTTACTCTATTTAATTTCGCTAAAATGTTCTTGGATAAACAAAAATGCTCTTGGGAACAAGTACTATGAAGTGATGAAAGAAAAATGGAGCTTTTTGGACATGATGATATGCAAAAGATTTACCACAAGAAAGATGAGGCTTTCCTCTCAACAAACACAGTGCTAACATCAAAACATGGAGGTGGCTCAGGGATGTTTTAGCTCAAAGGGGATGAGACAATTAATTCCAATAAGAGGAATAATAAAATCTGAAGACTATATCAAAATTCTGGATGAAAATCTACAACTATCAGTGTGCAAAATCTTGATTCTAGGTTGACAATTTACTTTTCAGCAAGATAATGATCCTAAACATACATCTAAATCAGTGACAGCATGGCTTCAAAGAATATTACAGTTCTGCCATGGCCTTCAATGAGTTCCCGACTTGAATCCTATTGAAAATTTATGGCCAGGATTCGAATGTTCAAATAGATTGTCTGTTACCAAAAGCCTTCAGGAATTAAGACTTGTAACAATTGAAGAAACCCCAAAAAGACTTGTTCAAATCTCATCAGATTGCAGCAAGTTATAGATATGAAAAGCCAGGCTATTGACTATTAAACAAACCAAAGTTGTTTCAAGTAATACTATCTAAAATGAATAATTATATTTACAATTAATCATTTGTTTGCACAGTTAAATGTTTAAACAGTTCTATTTGACCCATAGATGAGACAAAGACAATAGGTCTTGCTTTTTTTTTAATTGTTGCACATGAATAAATCTTATTTTTAGTTTTGTCTCAACAAAGTATTGCTTAAGTTCTGCATTGTTTATGAAATAAAGAAAATTAATGTAATTTTCAACAGTCTTCTATTTTACATTGATTATCGTTACTAAAATTCTATTTTTCTAAAATTATTGTTTATTCATAGCAATACACTAAAAATGCTCTCAGAGAATAAAGCAATTTCTTCTCCACTTAGCAAGTGAATGAAAATTTGATGGTGTCTGCATTTATGTTTGACATCAGTTTTTAATCATCCAGATTTTCAATATAAATCAGTTGTCTTTGAGTATGGGCTAAAAATTGTTACCCTTAAGTTTTAAATCCATTTTTTTTTAAAGTTTTATCCTTATATAAACAATGGAATTCATTTTGAAGTCATTTTTTTCCTCATTGACTTATGAATTTTTAACAATCTAATAAAAGACCTGAGACTACTATGTCTGTTTATATTTTGAAGTTGTTTGTATTTTATTCAATCTTTTGAACCTCTTAACATTTAAATACCTTGAACCTGAGCTCAATACATATTCAAGACTTTTTTCTAGAATTCAAACAGTTTATTTAAAGCTATCCCATCATTCAATTAAAAAGAATTGGCAGTGAATGGTCACTATATTAAGACTTATTCAGATTTAATGTGATCTCTCCAAGCAAAAATGGTTTGGCTTGGTTTCTTTGTTTCCTGACATATCAACCTTCATGGGTTATTTAATGCCAAAGCCATCCTTGTAGAAGAACAGCATTGATATTATTTAACCCATAGCTGGGAGGGATGAGGGGATTTATACTTTTCCTATAAGTATTAGTCCAAAAGTGTATGTAATAGCTTGACTGCAGTTTAAATTTACTCTTCAAGGCAGCAGTCCAGCACTTTAGCCATTACTCCACAGGGACATCTCTTCAGATTTATGGGTTAAAATATCTTTAAATTCTAAATTATTCAAAATACAATTTTTTTTTTTACTTATCTTATAATTAACTGGTTTTAGTTATGTTGAATAAAGTATTGATTTTCTCCAAGTACACGTCTTGTCTGTATCACCTGCAGAAGGGTAAGAATGTTTCCCCACTTCAAAAAAAAGTGGTGTCTTAGGTATGACACTAAACTGCATCTTATGGTGAGAGTCCAATTCTGGATCTTTGGGAAGTGTGGAGTACCACTTCATTGCCATTACTCCCAAGTCAACTTTGAGCTGGAGTGATAGTACCTGTTAAGGTCCTATCTATGGGTCAAATGGATCTGTTTGAAAATCATTTGTATTAGATAGGTTTACTTTATACCATTACTGTAAATTGTATTAATAGTTACTTAAATATATAATTGCTTACTTAGGATTATTATTATTATTTACTTGAAGCCATATAACTGTGCAAAAAAGGGATTATTATGAAATTGAAATAATTACTTGGTTTGGTTAGGTTTTATGGCATATCAACCATTGTAGGTTATTTAATGCCAAATCCTGTTTATACATATGTATCAAATGTATATATGATTTCTAAATATATTCTGTAGACAACTTTCTTAAACAAGCCTCAGCTGTTTTGCACAGTTAAGTGGTTTCTAGTATTGCTATATAAGTCATAATTTAACATCAGTCATTTGTTTATACACATAGTTTGTTCTATTTGACCCATACATAGGACCCTATCAGGTGCTACAACTCTGGGTCAGAGTGAACCTGGGAGTAATGGTAATGAAGGTGTACTCTCTATTCCCCAAATCTCTGAGGCTGGAGCCTCATTATCAGATTTTTTTACTGTCATATCCAGAGCTGGGACTGGGTCTTAACCTTTTCTGCAGAGATGCAGTTGGTGTATTCTTCAGCCCCAGCCAACTAGGCTGAAATAATTACTTGAAACCATATAATCATGTAAGAATTATTATCATTAGATAGAAATACTTAAAACCTTACAACTGTATGCAGATTATTTGTATTAGATAGAAGTACTTGATATCTTATAATTGTGCAAAAAAATCTTAAGAAATGGCTACACAAATGTAAATATGAATGTACAATGAATATGATTCCCTAACCTTTTAGCATAAAATAATCCTAGACAGGTTGACATGTTAAAACCAAGTAATCTATTCGTAGAAACAATTCTTGATCTACAAAATTTTCATACAATTTTGAAACATTTGTTATTTTTCAAATCCCTTAGAAATATATTTTAATCTCCACTTAGATTTTTTTTCCAGGTTTCATTAAGCATTCTTTTATTTTTATTATTTCTTATTAATGAGAAATGAAGGATTTCACTAATTGTTTTTCATTCTTCTTTCCAGATGCCAGAAATGAACCAAGTTGTTGAAGCGAAAGAAAACAAAGAATTGGGACTAACTCAGTTATTCCTTCTGCAGAATATCGGAATGATTATGGGATTTAGTATCATATTGGTTATTTCCCTTTATGCTGAAAACATCAAATTTGGCTCCTAACAGCAAATTACCACACATTTAGTGCCTCTGTGTATGTGTGTATGTAAGAGAAAGAAAAGACAAGAGAGGGATTTCTTTGAGTGTAAATTATATATTTTTTTTTATTTACCATTTCTTGGGGAGGATGCACCAATTGGTCCAAATGATGTAAGGTGTGTAGAGAAGTAGTGAAAAGGTTTTTTTAATTGGTATTTAAAATACTGCTTTTTTTTAATTAGCCATCAGAATAACATTAGAGTAGAAGTTGAAGAACCTAACAAGTATTCATCCTTGTGTGCTGTATATTAAAAACAAGAAAATAATCTCTTTACTGCTGATTAACAATTTAAAAAAAAAAAAAAACAGAAACAGCTTTTTAACAACTGGATCAAGTGATGCAAATGCACTTTGCCATTTGTAGTATTTTTTTTTTTTGTTATGACTTTTGTATAAGATGTGAAAAGGGAGGAAAAAAATAACATTGGGTTGTTAAGACTGGATTGTTGTAGTTGGAGTAGACATAAGGGTGGGTGGAGTGGCAGCTACCTATAATACCACAATTTTCATTTGGTCTTTTTTCCCCCCTTCTGTACTCTATCTGAGGACTTTTTTTGACACCTTATTGGTTAAAATTTTATCATCTATTTTATCATCTAAGTAAAGGCAATTTTTTTCCTAAGGGTGAGGTATCTGGATAATATTCTCAATATCATTTTACATTTATCAATTCTAAATAGGTTGTCATTCTTCTATTCAATTCATTTTATTATTTCAGCCATTTTAAAAGGGATATGGATTGAGATAACTATTCAAATTCCTTCATATCAATTTCTCATTTATAGAATTGTTAAGAAAATAAGCATTTTCATTTTTAAGACTAAGTAAAATTTCTTTGAACAAAGTATAAAATATACTTTTTACATCATTTCTCCACAATATTAGGCTATTCTTGTCTGGCAATGGTTTTCTTTGTCACTATCTTGAAAAGTCTTCATACTTCCCACTAACCATATAGGGTGTGCTGATCTCTTTGCACTAAACATTAATCATTTCTCAAAAACTTCTTTAAACTTCTTCACCATTTTGATTGACCAGCAACTTTAAAATTTTTAAATTTTACTCCCTGAAAAATATGTGGATTTTGAGGATTCTTCCTCTAGAGAAAACAAATGACCTTATTTCTCTTTGTGAAGGAGCTTTTTACTTTTCTTTTGGCATCTCAGCCATTGTCCATAAAATCTTGTCAACATTGCACAATTAACTTGGCTATATTTTTGCTCCTAAGTCAGAATTGCCAGTGTCTACAATGTCTGGTTGATATTCTACCTCCAGTGTCTCACCCACCCCTAAAAATATAACTGTCATTCTAGGCCCAACCTTTTTGTTCTTGGTCATATATGAAAAGTAATTTTTCTTAATATCTCATGATTAAAAGTTTAAACATTAGTTTGTTTGTTTTTTCAAATGTATAAGAAAAAAAATTATACTAATGAACTGGGGAAAAAAAAAGATGAGTTTGAAGAAATGTTAGAAAAAAAATGAAAAAAACAGGTCTCTTTAAATCTTTTCACAGCAAAATATTTTAAAGTTAAGGAGTTTTTTTGGTTATAATTCTTTTGAAACTTCTAAAAATTGGTTGCATTATATTTTCTACTTAAAAAAGAAAGAAATGGAGGAATTGCCTTTATGTATTTGTTTTAATTTATTGACCAAAGCATGAAAAAAAAAACAAACAATGAAATGCATAAAACTTTCAATACTTCTTATCCATAAAGACTTGTAAATTGAACTATTTTTCCAACTCATTTCTTTAATACTTCATCTCATCCTACCTTTTTTTTTTTAATTTATTATAAAGTTTGGTCTGGTTTTCTTTAGATTGAACCATTGTCATGATTTAAACTGTCCTATCATCTGCAAGATAAAATCTCTTTGGACACTACATTTTATTTGTTTTCTGCCTTATGCTACTTGCTTAATGTTCATGAGAAGTAAAACATTGTTTATGAAGATAAGTCTTGATTTAATAATACCAACTATCTTTTTTTAACAAACAAAAAAAAAAAAAAAAAAATGATATTTAATATATTTCTCTAATCATTTTTTCTTCTAGTTCACTTTCAGTCTCAGCCTTGGTTCAACACCAGATTAAAATGCATTTTATTTATGCTTAAATAAAGCTTCATCATAGCATTTATTTAATCCATTTCTCTAATTTGGAAAAATAAATAAATGCCAATCTTAGCCTCATGTTACTAAAATCTTTTTGATAAACTCATCTATCACATAATAAAAATGATCAAATCATTTATGAAGAACTCGTTTTTTTTTGTTTTTTTTTCCCCACTTTTCATAAAATAACATTGGTGAATTTTATTTCTAGTGATTTCATCAACAATTACATCTTACTAAAAAAAAGTTAAGAAATAACTTTATCATATATACTGCATAACAGTCAAATCACAGTCTTTACCCATCTCTCCTACTCTGCATCCACAAGATATAGGAGGCATGTGTGTCATAACAGTTATTACCTTAGGAAATGAACTTAACAAGTAGGGTTCAAATCTTAGACAGGGCTGTTTGCATTTCACTTCATGCTAATTCTATAGGAAAAGGTGTGAATCTATCTTGTCTCTCCTCTGTTTTGGGTAAAATTAACACTACTTGAAAATTAACGCTGTGTCACATCCTGCCTGTGGCTGAGGGGGTGGGTAAATACATATAATCGATTTCAGGATTTGAAGAAAAAAATGAAAAAAGCAACTTCATTAGCTATGAGATTATATGAAATAGTAAATGGCTCTCAACATTTTTCTAAACAATGCACATTCTCTCCTGATAACCCTAATACGATTTTCCAAAGAAAAGCATTAAGGCTGAAACTTTCATTCAACAAAGAAAGTCCCATTATGTAGAGTTACTCTAGAATGTCAATGGCAAGAGAAGCATCTGTCTGTCCGCTCACTTTTTGGTGAGTATCAATTACTTATTAAGTAATTTCTTTCTAAATATGAGCGACAAAAGTAACTTTCTGGTATCTTTAAATAAAGAAGGTTACAATTGGAAATAATTTCAACAATAAACGAAAGAGACCCCAAGTGGAGCATATTTGTAATTTTACCTATAGATATGTGTTATGAGAGTGTGTGTGTGTGTGTCATGTGTAGGGCAGAAGTTTAGTTTTGGCCTTGTCTACCAATGTACATTTCCCACATTCACCTGCCGAACATGCAAAATAATATCACTTCTAATTAGGGGTCGGAAAATGTTATTTTTGATCTCTTTAACCCTTTCACCACCAAGTTTGTTTTTATTTTTTTAAGTTTTTGATATGCAGAATTATGCTTTGCGTACAACATTTTAGGAGTTAAAATGAAAATCAACTGGGATACTTGTGTCCCAGTGGTAGTGAAAGGGTTAACCAAAAAACTAAATAACTTTCTGGGAAAATTAACTGAGAATCTCTGATTTACTTTCTCAAGGTTAAACTTTCTGAAATTAGAATTGATACTCCTTGTTCTATTTTTTCTGTGAAGGACAAATGTTAGTTTTTAGTGACTTTTTTTTTTTAAATGCTGGGTTTTCTAAGATAAATTTATTGGCTGATTGGGAGACTAAATAACGCTGCCAATATTACACTTTTAAGTTTGAGTTTTTTGGGGGGTTTTTTGTAACAATCCTTTTGATCTCTAAGTGGACCTTGGAATAATGGCAATGAGGGATACTCCACATTCCTCAGCTCTCCACAACTAGAGCCTCACTATCTGATGCAGTTCATTGTCATACCAAAGACACCTCTTTTTTGGAAATGAGTCTTACCCCTCTGTAGAAAATACAGTCAGTGTAGCAACCATTAATGTTATTAATTATTGTCTATTGTAGACACCACACTTAAAATATCTGATATACCAAAATTTATAAATATAATCAAATTTTTTTAAACATTTTTTTTATGAAAAAGAATTGAGTTACTTCATTCTACAATGAAGAGACAAGATTAATTTTCTACAACTTTAAAAGACAACAAAAAACACTTTGTTAATAAAAACAACCTATTTACAATTGTAAAAAGACTCAATATTTTTCAGAAAGTCAAGAAATTATTAAAATGTTACTTAAAAATCATTTTAAAAAATCCTTTCTATATTATTGAATAGAAAATGACCAAAATTTGTATAAAGCTTTTAGTTTGTTTAAATGCTGAACAAAATGACTTAAATAGTTTTGTGTGATGATTGAGGTTAGTTAATAACAAATGAAGATTAATTTTGTAGGAAAATTAGAATTTAATGAACAGTTCTAATTCTATTATTACTAGTAAAAAAAAAGGTTGTGTCTTACTTCCTAATATGATAATATTACAATGAAAATGGATGAAGAAAGATCTTTAAAACAAATTTCAATAAAAAATTTTCAATTGAAATATTTAGGAAATAGAAGTTAATTGACAGAATATTTTTCTGCATGTGAAATCTAAAATTTTGTTTTTTTAGTGAACAGTATAAACATGCTTTGAATATCAACATTTTAAAACAAATTGCAAAGCAAACTTGATTATTATCTAAAAGGGATTAGGAATCATCATAGTTGTTCCCAACAGAATGATTGTATGCCAACATTTCAAACAGTTCTTTGCACTCTTGTAGATTTTATCCCTACTTTAACGCTGCTTTCATGAAGTGTTTTTTTTTTTGGGGGGGGGGCTACATTAAAGATTTTCAATTGTTATTAAAACTTAAAAATTCATTTGAATTTAACAATCAAAAATCATGTTGATTCTTTTTTGTGGTATGAACCCCCAGTGTTCCACCCCTCACTAGAGGTTAAATAACACACTGCAGTAATATATATATATATATATATATATATATATATATATATATATATATATAAAAAACCTACAAAACGAGACCATTTACAAAACATACGTTTATGAAAAAGAAAAAAAAAAAATCAACTAACCATTTTCTCATGTCCTAACAATACGTGATAAACAAAAATATTTACCAACAAACTATTTGCTTACAGTTATATATACAAAACTGATTTGGCTTTAAGTAACCCATAAGGATTGATATGCCATTAAACCAAATAACCAACCCTTTCTTATATATTATTCAGCCAACTACATATTTAATCATAATACAATGAATTAAACTGGATACATATATACCTGTCTATAAAATTGAATATATTATTAGTTTTCTAGTAACATCAAAATGTTAGTTGTTATAAATTCCTTTTCACAAAAGGAACATTGTAGTATTACAATTTCAAATTCTGTTCATCAGTAATCAAAGTTTTAATCACTATTTTCAAAACTGCCTTAAAATTCTTTATTACTTATTAAAAAGTAAAATTATTTTGTATTAGCATTTTTTTTAGACAATTAAACTTCTTTGTGTTCTTAAATGTTCTTACAATAATAATATAAACAGGGTATTAAAAAGATATTAAAATATGCCTATTACTGATGTCACTTCTGATTATATTTTGGATAAATAGTGTCAAAATTTTTGTTAAAATTATTAGTTTCCTTAAAGAAAATACTTTATACTTTATGCATAAAATCTAAAAAGAAAATTTCTTATGATTTATCAGTTTATTATATGAATTATAATATTTAAATAAGTCAATTCTATGCTCATTGCAAATAGATTAAATAAGAAAAATGAAATAAATTATAATTTCCTATATTTCATGTCTTAAACTTGTTACCTTAAGAGACTTCAATGATTTTCAGTGTGTGTGTATATATATATATATATCACATACATACTTGAAGGTTTATAAATTTTTAAGGAATGAAGTAACCATTTCTGTAAATAATCAAAACCTCAAAATTAAAACGATAATAAAATCAGAACTATTTTCTTATATATCAATAAACTAATTAAATTAAAAAGTAATACAATTGGATAAGAAAATGGATTTCTGGTTTAGATTGATATCACTTTCATACACTAATACACTTTTTTTTTGAAAGGCATTAATCAAAGTCTCCCTGTATTTTATCCTATTGTTAGAGAAAAGTATGAGTTAATGTGTAATAAACTCTTCTGTAAATACTTTACCTACCCACTCAGTTGCAATAAACCAGCAGCAACATCATTGCCTGCTATATAGTATTGAACCTGTAAAGCTATTGCTAGTTTGATGCATATGATATATGCTAATAGATTCTATTAAGGAAACATTTCCAGTCTAACACAGATATACTTACTCAATATAAGACATATAAAGTTAACTAGTTTTGTTATATTAAAGAAATCTGTATTAAATATTCTCATAATTGACCTGAAGGATAACTGCATGGATAATGTATGATAGAAAATGTCTTAATATCAAAATACATTGCCTGTTTACTTTTTATCTCATAAGTATTGAAAGTTATTAATAAATGAAACAATAAAAAAGTAACAATGTTAAATACATCCCCACCAGCCATTTTTTTTTTATCATTACAATGTTTTTTTGTCTTCATTTTGTAAATTCAAATTTCTGTCCTTTATTCAGCCTTTTACTAAAAAAATAAAATTATTTATCAGAACAATCTGTTCAGTATAAAAAAAAGAACTTCCAATGTTCTTTAATAGCAAAGCTATTTAGATTCTTTACACTTTAACTAATATATCTCAAAAGAGTTCATTAAACAGAGGCAATTCACCCATTTCTATATTGCGGATTTTTCTGGTGATTAGAGATATCAAACAACTTTTAAATATTTAGACAAAAATTTTAAAAAAAAGATAAACAGACAATTCACTCATCTTTATGTAATGGACTCTTGTGATGAAAGAGTAGAAATAGAATTTTCTATTTTAATTTAAGCTCTCAGATATTAAATGTTGCCATCATTTTTTTTGATGGTATGGGTAAAAATTGATTAAAATAAAGTCTATATGAGGATGATTGAAAAATTCATGGACTGACCAAGACCGTGGCCGTCGCTATAATAGTATAATGGTATTATAGCAACAGCCATGCCAAGACACTCATAGAATGTGACCAAATGAGGTTTATTTTTCAACATAGTTCAACTAGTGGTCTACACACTTCTTCCATCAGTGTTACATTGTTTGGATCCCCCTTATCAAAAACAAATAGGATGTCATCATATGAACTTTTCAGCCCACCCTCATATGCAACAGTTTGGGGATATATATATATATATTGCCACAGACTATAAAGATTTTTTGAAGTGTTATATAACGAATGCAATCCTCTGTCAAAACAAGGAATCAAAAAGCCTTCCATGTTAGAAAATATAACTTTTCCTATTTAATGTTAATCATTTATTTTCTATAAAATAATTACTATCTCTCTTGTGTTTGTTTGAGTGTGTGTATCAAAAGAATATGATTAAGAAAATCTAACATACACACTAATATGTAATAAACATTTAAAGTTGAAATAAGAATTTAGCCCATGTTGGGCTGTAAATGTCTCTTAAGTTCAAGGCAGCTGTAAAATCTTAGACATGTTGATGTATATCTAATAGGTACATAGCAAAATTTACCTATACAATAACAGCCTCCTACCTCTTTGAGAAAAGACAGGTCCCCATTGTGCTCAGTGATTTTTTTTTTAACTTATGAAAATTACCTAAATTTTTGCCTTTCAAAATTTGTTAAGTGTTGCTGCCATTTTTGATTGATAATACTGGGGGGGGGGGGTAGAGCAGAAACATCTGATGTCTTGATATATTTAACAGTTACTGATCAGGTTTCAAACCCACTATGGCAACACCACTGTGTTAGACATTTTTATGCTTGACTAAAACTTTGGATTTTTTTTTTAACCTCTCTCATTTTTGCAAATATTTTTTGAAACTTTTGAAAGTACTGATAAATTTCTTTTATCATGAAAAAATCAATCCCACACACAAAAAATTAATTTTCAAATTGCTTATATATATATATTTTTTTTCTTTTTACTAACAAAAAAAAATTATTGCCTTATTTAAATAAATTTTTTTTTTTTTTTTTTCACTATAGTGTCTAACTTTCTGTTACCAATATTAAAAACAGTGTATGTGTGTGTTTATTTTTTCCAGTCCAAAGATAATACTTTAAATTTGATTAACAGTATTTGCAATATGAGACTTAGTTTAAAAAAAAAAAAAAAAAAAAAAATCAACATCACTTAATTAAACTCTTCTGTTTTTCTTCACCTTTGCATAGGTTTCTGGCCAATGACTGACTGACTTTAATAAGAGTTAAAAGGAGATTCTGTCTTAGTCATTTTTTAGTTCTTTAACCTAACCCACCCACCAGGGTACTTGTCACTCCATTGAGGAGTTTCTATTTATTTTTTTTTTTTTTTTCCTATGTTTTTCAAAATTTTCTTTTTCATTTGAATCTCATTGCTGTTTGTAAATTCAAGTTGAAGTTCCTGAATAAATATTTCTTATTTATTTTTCTTTTCTTTTTAGTCATTGTTGAATCCTTTTTAATGATAATTTATTTTAAAATTTGGCTTAGTTTTTAATTAATTTTGTTCTAAACATTTTGAAAACAAATTAAAACTCAAAATAATCTAATAATAAAATTTCTTGACATGTTACCTTTATATATTCTTATAAAATTATATTCTTTCAAATCAAAACTCTAAAATGTTAAGCAACATTATCAAACATTATATAAACAATGTGGCATTAAATAACCTATGAAGGTTGATATGCCATAAAGCCCAAACAAACAACCAACAATATCAGTGATCAATATCAGATGAATGAGTGACAATAAAAAGTAAAATTATTTTAATTTTGGCAAATGACATCTTGTTTGCAAAAATCTAAAATCTCACCGATTCTCAAAGAATATTAATATTTCAAAACTAAAAATTTGTAAAATTAAAACAGTTGAAAACCAAAGGTGAAATTTGAAGTTAAAGAAAATCCAACACCACTATTCAAACCAAAAAGGAGTGTATCTTTTGCAGCATTAGATCCAGTCAATAAGGAATTGGAAAGGCTAGAAGATTTAGGGATCATTTCCAAAGTAGACGACTTTGAATGGGTATTGCCAACTGTTTACATGAAGAAAAAGAATAACAAAATCCATATATGAACTAATTTTTTCAACAGGGCTTAATGAAAGCTTGCAAAATTATAATTACCCATGACCAAGTCCAGAAGAAATTTTTGTCAAACTAAATGGTGGAAAATTATTTTCTAAGTTGGACTTGTTGGATGCCTACCTACACATACTGGTAGAAGAGCGATTGAAATTTCTATCTATCTATAGGGCTCTTAAAAAAATTTTTTTTTTTAGATAAATCGGAGGGGGAGGAGTCAGATGAGAAAAGGTTGCAGCAATTTCTGAGCGTCTTTAGAATCATGCCACAAGAAATTATTGAACCGTGGTGGTATGGAAAAAGGAAAAGAACTACAATGGAGTTTTTAAGTGTGGAACCAACTCTGAAGAGATACAGATTCTAGTGTGAGTCAGCTCAAAAACGGGAGGTGCTATGCAAGAAGAATGTGCTGATACTGACCCTTGTAGTCAAACACTGATTTGCAGGCAACAAACACAACTGTTGAAATGGATTGTGTGCCTGGGGGTCAAGTGACTAGGAATAGTAAATATATAAATCATTTAAATAGGAGTCTGGTAGCATTGTGCATAGTGAATATCGCATATGCAGTGAAGTACTCTGCATTATTTGAGAGTGAAAATATCATAAATAGTCGGCAAAAATTACTCCTGAATAAAACATAAAAATTTCTATATACATGTATAATGCCATCTTCTATTTTTAAATGTAAAACATAAAATAAAAACATTTTTTTTTTTTTACATATAATGCAACCTTTTATCAGGCATGGAAGGCATGAAATGATCAGTTTTAACTCTTCGGCACATTTTATTAAAATAATTTTAGAAGTCAGTTTAAATTCACTGGACTTGGGTATCTTAGGTCATTTAAGATGGGATAAAGATCAGGGTTTCTCCAACAAAAAAAAAAAAATGTGTCCACTGACCACTTCAAAGTTAGTGAGTTTGAACTCTACTCGCATCACATTCACTCATACCCTTGGGAAAGCTATGAACCCCTTTATCCCGCCAGCTATGGATTAAATAGTATCACTACTGTTCTACAAGGATGGCTTTGGCATTAAATAACCCTCAAAGATTGATATGCAACTAAAACAAAGAAACCAAACCACTGGCCATTATATAGGAGATGGCTAATCACAAGTAAATCCACATAGCTAGTTATTCTCTTTAAAGAATGTCTTACACACACACTTATGTTGAGGGCTTATGAGCATTACCATTTTAGGGTAGGATCACTGTATATAGTTGGTTAATCTAAGAAAAAAAATATCAAACTCAAAAAGGGAATCCCCTATTTTGATTTTTTTTTCTGACAGAATTTCTTGCATTAAACACAAATACTGTAAAAATATGAAAATAATGATATAATTAGAAATCAAAAATAGAATTTTTAAAAAATGATTATGAATCTACAGAATTAGTCAATTTTTTATCTTTATTTTCAAGATAATTTATATATGCAGTTAATCTAGATTAAAATATTCCAGCTTCCTTCCAATCAAATCTGTATATTTCACTTGGTGTTTAAAAAGAAAATTGAGCTTTTTCAATGAAACATTTGAGTTAATTGCAAACCCTTTGAAAAAACCCAATAATTAAGCCTGATAGCCTAATGAGTTGAGAGTTTACCAATGGTCCAGGAGACCGAGGTTCAATCCCAGGTTGAGTCATACCAAAGACTAAAAAAAAAAAAATGGTACCTGATGCCGCCTTGCTTAACACTCAACATTATAAGGTAAGGGTCAAGGGTAAAGTTGAGCACTCTCTAGGGAATGGAATAGCGCCCTCCCCTACACCTCAGTGTTGTAGTTATTGAAAAGGGAGCCTTTGGGTCACTCGACTAAGGTCGCCAACTTTACTTTTGCTATTTTCCTGTCAAAGCAGGTAAAAGCCTGGAGGGGACATTCCCATGAAGCCAAGGGGTGTCTGTCTCAGTTGCCTGACATGAATGCTAGGCTTTCCCAGCATACATATCAGGTAACTTTGAACGAAAAAAACTGAAGACATGCAGACTAAACCGTGCCACAGCAGCACAACTGACGAATGCACTGTAATTATTTTGTGGCGGTGATCGTGGATGATGGGGAAAGCAGATTGGTGCATGTATTGAAAATTTGCTTCACTCATAGAATATTAGTGACTTAGGACCATGGTGAAAATGACTAGGAATCACAAAAGGGGGGGTAGATTAATGCCTCCCCTAAAAGTAATTGAACAAACCAAATTACTTGTGTAATGAGTTTAATCTTTATAGATTCCTCCCCTCTTTAAATTATTCTGGCTGAACAAGAAAATATTTGGATCCTGATCTCTTTGTTATCATTTACTTGCTTTTTTTTGGGGGGGGGGATATAATGAGGATTTCAGTTATTTGCACCTATGGTTATATAGGTTTGGTTTCTTTGTTTCATGGCATATCAACCTTTGTAGGTTATTTAATGCCAAATCTATTCTTGAAGAACAGTGGTGGTACTATTTAACCCATAGCTGGGAGGATAAGGGGATTCATACCTTTCCCAAAGGTATTTGCCCGAAAGTGAACATAATAGCGCGACTGGAGTACGAACTCGCTTACTACGATTCCGCAGTCCATCGCTTTAACCATTACACCACGAGGACACCCCCTATGGTTATATAGATAATGGGTATTAATGAAATGAAGTTTTACACTACCACTTAACTCTGACGGCTGAAGGGTTGACAGACATGTTTGTCTTAAAAGCCATTCATGTATATTTCCTGATGTTTCTTTCCACTCAGACCAGTTGACAAAAATGAATATGTGGTGTGGCTTTATCCAATCAATGAAAGAAAGGAGCCACACTTTCATCAATAAGCCATTACCCACAATCTACAACTATTCTATTTACTAGTTGTCTGAATTTCTGAGACAAAGCTTGACGATTTTTATCATTAAGGGTTTTCAAACACAGACATGTAGCATAACAGTTATAGACGTTGGTTCCCTAAGCTTCTAAGGAGACAATCATCTGGAGGTTGCAGGTTCAGTCCTAACTACAGGCGAGTAACAATACAGGAATATTTAACACTTGTACTCGGTTATGGCTAACAGAATCAGAACAGGCGACCCCCATGGATTCAATAAATGACGTAGTTCGAAGTTCCATGTAGGTTCCTGAGTGCAACAAACACCTGAAGAAAGCCAAAGAACATATCGGCCAAAACATTGTGGAAATAACAATTGTCCGAAAACCCTTAATGATATTCTATTTAACCTTCTGAAGCCATTGTCCAACTCACTAGAATTTGTATCTCTCAAATACTCGATTTTCTTTTTTAACCAAGCTTTACTTTCATCTATCAATTTCACCCCGACAAAGGTTTGATACATCGACTATCCAGAATACTAATAGTGGTGAGGATCATTTTTAAACAAATATACCAAAACTTTAATTGCCATGTCAGCTGGGGTTGTAGAATACACCAACTGCACCTCCACAGAGGGTTAAGCCCTCCCCCCCAATGAGTGTCCTGGATATGACACTAAACAATCTGATGGTGAGGTTCCAGTGATGCTGGAGCTTTAGGGAATGTGGAGTACCCCTTCAATGACATTGCTCCCGGATCCACCCTGGCCCGGAATGGTAGCACCTGATTGGGACCTATCTATGGGTTAAATAGAACTAATCTGTGTACTTATGCTAAATTGAATTGTTTGAATTAGAACTGTTTGACTAAACTAAATAGCTTGAAATAGAAATGTTTTTGACAATTAAACTGTGTACTTACATTTAAACTGATACTTGTGCTAAACTGAATTGTTTGAAATGAACTGTTTTTGATATTGAAACTGTACTTATGCTAAACTGAATTGTTTGAATTAGAACTGTTTGACAAAACTGAATAGCTTGAAATAGAAATGTTTTTGACCAACTGTGTACTCATGCTAAACCGTTTAATTGCATAAAAATGGATTTGACATTAAATAACCTACAAAGGTTGATATGACAAAGCTCAAACAACCAAACCAAAACTTTAATTAATATTTCATTGTTATCCCTGTTTTATCATCAAAACTATCAAATAAATTAATTTGATCAATAGTTCTCATTATATATGTTCATCCAGAAATATCCAACTATTCTGAATAGACCAAGAACGAGTTGTACAACTAAACTGAAGGGACCTTACTGTACATCTATGAAAAGAAAATCTCTTATGAGATTACTCAGATGGCAATAAAATATCATTGATTGGTTTGGTTTCTTTTGTTTAATGGCATGTCAACCTTCATGGCATGTTTAATGGCATGTCAACCTTCTATCCTTGTAGAAAATGTTTAATGGCATGTTTAATGGCATGTCAACCTTCTATCCTTGTAGAAAAATAGCTGTGGTATTATTTAACCCATAACTGGAGAAATGAGAGGATTAATACCTTTCCCATGAGTATTCATCCAAAAGTAACCATAATAGCACTTACTATAATGTCACAGTCCAGCACATTAGCCACTATGGTGTGAGGACTCTCCCGCAAATATCACTGAGAGAATATGTATACTGTGTGACCATTGCATTCACAATGACTTTCAATGCAGGACCTTCTTTTGCATCATGCACATCTTTACTTTGTTTCTTTACATCTATCTTTTCCCAAAGCTAAAATTGCTGTTGACAGGTATATTTCATACCACAAATGAGATTAAGGAAACTAACAAAGCAGCTGATGGTGATCCTAAAAGAACTCTTTGCAGACTGTTATGAAAAGTAGAAGGGATGCTGAGAAATGTGTAAGATCACAAGGAAAGTACTTTGAGGAGGATTAAGATACCATTGTCCTAGGTAGGCTCATTTTTTTGCTAATATTAAATAGCTGGATAATTTCTGGACAAACACCACATCAAAACTTTCATTCACTTTAATGATTGATAAATCCAACTTGTTATAAATGTAAACAAATACATCAAAACTTTCACTCAAATGATTACATATACTTGCAAAAATGTGCTCTCTGTACACAAGTATTTAACTATTAATGTAATAAAATACATTAAATTAGAAAGACTAAAAAAACTAAATAATAATGCATATAAAAAAATTCACTTATTTTTATTTTATTTCAATTGATTTCTATATAAAATTACATACTGGATTGCTTTTAATATGTTTGAGAATAAAACAATATTAGAAATCAATAACACCAAGTAATTATTTATTAAACCTGGTTTTGTTAAAACTAGTATGCAAATTATCCACACTATATACAATGTCCGGTTTTGGCCTAGCGGTTAGAGTGTTCGCCAATGACTCAAAAAAATGGTACTTGATGCCTCCTTGCTTAACTCTCAGCATTATAAGGTACAGATCAAGGGTAAAGTGGAGCAATCCAGGGAAAGGAGTAATGCCCTTCCCTACACCTTGGTGTAGTAGCTATCAAAAAGGGAGCCTTGAGGTCACCCTCGACTATAGTTGCCCACTTTACTTACTTTTACTTATATACAATGTAAAACTTTATTTCTTGGTAATATATCACACACATTGCAAGGTTTTAAGTGCTTTTATGAAATGAGCTGTTGGGCACCTCAAGTGATGTAATGTTTTGCAAACTAGACTAGCAAACCTTCATAAGTAAGTTTTGAGTCTCATTGGGTACCCAATTCATATGGCCTGGTGCCACATCTAAGCTTAGTAAATCACTAATAAAATGAGCTGTTTTGTGGTAGATCTAACTCAACTAGACTTTAATAGAGACATTGTTAATAAATAAGATGTTAAGATTGAATAATGAGAATTTGATCATCATTGAATATATAAGGAAATTGAAATGACAGGTGATGCAATTTTAGTTGCATACCAACACATAATTTCCATTATAGAGTAATAGATAGGATTTATCAAATACATCTAAGCTTACAATCATAATGATTACATATATGATAAAAAGGATTTATCAAACAAATATATAAAAACATTCATTCACTCTAATGATCACATATGTGACAAGTAGGATTTATTAAACAAATACATCCAAACTTTTATTCGCTCTAATCATTGAAGTAGTGATAAATTCTGGTAGAAAATGGGAGATGAAAATAATTACAGTTATATTTTGTTGCTAATTACATTTGAACTTGGTGCATGTAAGAATATTTTCATCTTTTTACCCTCCACTGGCTTCATTGCTGTGCTTAGCTTTTGTCATTTTCTAATAAATGACCAAACTAAATATTTCCAGCAATAGGGAAATATCTAATTAAATTCCAAACGTTTTTTTTTAAATTTGGCACTCATTCTGCATCAAAAATCAAGATGAAATAGATTGTTGATGGTCAGTAATTAAAGAATTGGGATATTACATGAATAGTGTAAATGTAAAAATGTTTTTATGGTAGGAATTCATTGAAAAGTAGTTGTAAAGAATTTGAGTTATTACTGATGGAATGGATATTGTATGCATAATTATTTTTGAATATTTTTTCTTCACTTATTTTAACAGCATGTCAACCCATCTAGGGTTATTTTATGCCTGGAGGTTAGGAAATCATATGCATTGAACATTTATATTAACAATTTTTGAATAAGAGAGTGTTTTTGCACTAAGTCCTATTGAATATGAATAATTTTTAAACAGATCTATTTGACCCATAGATGAGACCCTAATAGGTACTACCTGTTCAGGTCAGAATGAACCTGGGTATAATGGCAATGTAGAGGTATTCCACACTCACCAGATTCTTTCTCATCACTGATAATTTATGTTGATTTTCTGTCTGTATAAGAAATTTTCATTCTATTCTATGGCTTCTCATTCATCAAATTTCATTGGGGATTTTTTTTATTACTATTTTCATCATGCATTTTATGATTATTTAATAGAAAAGCTCTGTGACATAATGCTTACCTTGCATATAATTATATTAATTTATCAATAGCTGGGCTATCATCACCCTTGATTAGAAATTTATTTACATTTAATGTTTTCCATCTTTTTTGGTTATTAAACCATCATGAGAACAACATTCTACAGTTTTTTGGGTTTTTTTACCATGCAGAATGAAATATTTGTAACTAGAGTTGGCCTGGACTTTTATAAAACCCAAAGTGAAATTTAATTTTGGTTCTCTCCCATATTTGCCACAAACAATATTGAATTGACTATTGATATTATTTGATTGTTTATTCATCTACTGCAAAAATATCTCAGCTTTTATTGTATAAACCAAAATTTTTGATGTCATGGATACAAGGACAAGCAGGATTTGACATGAGGTAAATTTTTTAAGCAGAGTTTTTACAGGATTTTTAGAGTTTTCCTCCTTCTAGACTGGTCTCCATTCTAAGGTTAAAGAGCCCAGTATATTCCACTATTTACCCATAGCTGGAGGAAGAATAATTGGATTCATACATTTCCCAAGGTGATAGGACTATGTGAAATACAAACTGCCTCATCCAGGATTTGAACTCAGGTCTTCATGCCCATTTCCTATGATATTAACTAATAGACCTTGAGCACCACCAAAATGTCACAGATATAAGTGGTTATTACATCAGACTATTGTATATTACTTATATCTTTGAGGGTTTTGTAAAGAGTTGTATTCTTATCAAAACCAGATTCTCTATCCAAATGCCCTCATTTCATTGCCGATTTTCCTGCAACTATTTTCCATTTCTGCATAAACAGCCACTCAATTCCCAATAGCATCAATATTTGGTTTCTGTATCCATATTAAATTTTTTAAAGTGTATGTTCATAGAATTGTAAAGTCTGCACTAAGTCATAGAAACATCAATGATGATTACAAATGTACATTAAAATACTAGTAAAATCTAATATTCAAATTCCCACGTCTACCAAACTAATGGATATTTTAGTAAATGAGACATCTCTAACATGTTGATTACATTGATATTGGCTCTAATTATATGAACATTTATATGCTAGTAAAATCTCAGTACTACCATCATAATATACTCTCATTGTTCCAAGTATGAAACTGCACAAAAGCTTGTTTCTAAATGTTTAAATCCTTGTAAAATCAGTACTTGGAGTTTTTGTCAACAATATGTAATTGCCATAACAGAATCATGTGACAAATGATACAACCTACAGCAGGGGTCCCCAATACATCAATCACAGCCAACTGTTAGATCATAAATAAAAAGATTTTTAGATATTTGCCTATCATCTATCCTATTTAATGTGAGTCAGCCTTTTGCCATATGTATTCAATTGTATTTCACTGTATAGGTACATGCAGAGATACAAGGTACACAAAGTATATTCAATACATATATCATCATCATCATCATCATATCGTGCTGGCAGCACGGATATCCCTGACCCTCTCTCGCCACTCCTCCCTATCGTTCATCGCCCTAGGTAGGTCTTCAGGACAACAACCTGTATCCTCACATAGCTGCTGAATGTACGTTCGTGCTGGTCGTCCTGCTTTTGCGCGGCCATGTGTGGGGATCCATAAGAGTACATCTCTTATGAGTTCATCTCTGCTTCTCCAGCAATGTCCTGCATGTCTGGTTCGTCTAACTTGAATAGTTTTCGTGATAGGGGGCAGGTGGCCGTACAGTTGGTGTCTTGTGGGGTGTTGCTGCCAGGACTTGTTCAGGATTGCACGCAGCATTCTTGTGTAATTGCCATCTAGTTTCTTCTCCAGCTGTTTTGTTAGCGTCCATGTAGTGCATCCATATAGCAGTATCGATGTGACCGCTGCCTGGAAGAAACTGCGTTTCATTTTATCGGTTAGGTCTGATTTCCATATAGTCGATAGCCTATTGATAGCGGTCCATGCTTTCGTTAACCTCGTTTCGATGTCCTTTTCGGTTGATTCGACGCTGCTTCCTAGGTACGTGAATTTGTCTACTAGTTTAAGAGGGGTTCCTTTTAGAGTGGAGATGTCCCCCGTTTGGTTATAGCACATATATTCCGTTTTGTGTGCATTAACATGGAGGCCTATGCTTGCTGCTGCTCGTTCCAAACTATGCAGAAGTGTTTCGGCTTGGTCAGGTGTATTTGCCAGTATCGCTATGTCATCGGCGTAGTCGGCGTCGGTAATTGTTGTTGCGGGGTATCTTCTGCTTCTTTTCTTCGTCAGTTCAAAGCCATTCTCTTTGATTTTGTCAATCGATGTTCTAAGTACGTAGTCTAGACAAATGATAAAGAGGTATGGAGCCAGCGTGTCCCCTTGTAGTACTCCTGCTACAATGTCGAAGTATTCTGTGTCTCCATCTGGTGATTGTACTTTTACTTTAGTGTTTCTATAGAGAATCGTTATTGCCACTACGGTTTCTTTAGGTATGCCGTACGCTAGTAGGGATTTGTTCCATCTTTCCTCTGTGAATGGAGTCGAAAGCCTTGGTAAAGTCGACAAATATTAATGTCGCTTGTAGGTTCTTTGCCCGTACACCTTCAAGGATTCTGCGGATGGTTAATATTTGTGAGGTCGTGGATCTATTTCTTCGGAAGCCATTTTGGTTTTTTCTAAGTATGTTGTCGATTTTGGGTTCTATTCGGTTTCGTAGTAGGGCATTGTAGATTTTGGCAGCTATGGATGTAAGTGTTATGCCTCGGTAGTTTTTGGCTAATCCTAGGTCCCCCTTTTTAGGGAAGGGGAGTATGCATCCCTTCATCCATCTATCTATCGGATTTTGATTGTATACTGCGTTGCAGTGGCGGAGCATTATGTCGTCGAATTGTCTGGTCTTCCATACTTCCGGGGGAATTTCGTCCAGCCCTGCAGCTTTCCTATTTTTAATTTTTCTGAGAACCGAGTCGAGTTCTTCTTGTGTGAACGGTCCAAGTTTAATGTCTAATTGTTTGCTAATTATTCTGGTGATTGGTTCATGCGTTATTTTTGGTGGGTTTCCAAGTAAGTTTTCGAAGTGCTGTTTCCACAGTTTTATTCTTTCTTGTTGGTTTGCTGCTTTAAGTTTTGCTTTGGCTGTGTTCTTTCTTCTGCTCACTTCGTTTATTGTTTGCCAGGCAATTCTAGATTGTCTATCTTCCACCGAGTCTCTAATCTTATCTATCTGATTTTGAATGTATTCTGTCTGTTCCTTTATATATATGCCTGCTAATTGATATTGTGCCGTTTTTAGTTTTAAGGCATTTGTGTTTGTTGGGTTTTTTCGATAGTTTTTGGAGGCTGTTTTCACTAGTGCACGTTTTTCTCTCACCGCTAAAGTTTCCCATGGGACTCTATATTTAGTTTTAATTTTTGTTGGAATGTATTTTGCTGCTGCCTCGAGGTGTGCATTGACGAAATTTTCGTATTGGTCGTTTGGTGTACTTTTTTCCGTCTTTTCTTGTAGTGTTTCGAATCTGTTTCTTAATTCTAATACGTATTTATCTCTTACATCTTTGTTGTTTAATAGGGCCCAGTCATAGTGTTTGGTGGTCGCTGTTCGTTTGTCGTTTTTTCGTAGGCTTAACCGTATTTTCGCCGTGACTATTCGGTGATCGGTGGACACACCCTCAAAAGAGGAGTATGCCTCGCAATTCAATGCACTATTCTTCCATTTCTTGTTTATAAGGACGTAGTCTATCTGTGCTTTAGTATTGTTTGCGTACGTGTATGTCCATAGTTTGCCCTCTCTTTTTTGGTAGTTTGTATTGAGGCATGCTAATCTATTTTCTATCATGAAATCTGTTTGATGTTGCCCATTTCTATTTGACGTGTTGTGGAGGCTGTATTTGTTGTTTCCGTTTTTCCCGATTTGTGCATTCATGTCTCCGCCAATGACTAACATGTTGTGTTTCGGGATGCTACGCACTAATGAGGATAACTCATCGTAGAAGGTGACTATTTCATTTTCTTCACTAACATTGGTGGGGCTGTAGCATGAGATGATTGTTGCTCTGGGGTTTCCGTTAAATGTAGCTGCCATCATTCTAGGTTGTATTTTCTCAACGCTATTAAGCGTTTTTAGTGCTCTAGGTCCTATAAGCAATCCTACCCCTCCTACTGCGGCTTTGACAGAGTTTTTCCATGCGGATACAGTGGCGAGCGACCAGCCATTGCCAGTTTCGTGATATTTGATATCTTCTGTGTGCGTGTATCTGTGTTCTTGTATGCATATTATGTCTATCTTATGTTCTTCGGCCGATGCGATTAGCTCTGGGAGTTGTCCTATTCTATTTAAGGTTCTTACGTTAAATGTGGCTATTTGTAGTGTTTGCTTGCATTTCAGTAGTTTTGATCGTTTGAGCTCTGTAGCTGATTTTTCGAACACCGAGGCCAGGGCTCCAACCTCAGCAGGACGCGCCCCTTTTTTACCCGCGCGAAGAGCGATGCGGTTTGTGTAAGTGGTTTGAGTGTGGGTCATGGTTATCTTTCGATGGCTGTTTTATTCTCTTCTATAGAAGCCACTCTTATAGAGGAGCAGCAGTAGTTCCCCGATCGAACTGACGATCCTGAGCGAAAAGTCGTCAAACTCACGTCCAGGACCCATTTGGGTATTGAGTTTGGTCGTCCATGGGTTTATTCAAATACCTTTACGTACATCATGCTGCTTCCCATGTGTACATAATAAAAAAAAAAAATTTAAAAAAAAGGGGTGGGGAGGGGTAAATTTGTTTTAAGTTTTAACTTAGTTAAAGTCCAACATTAAGGTACTTTCGTATGACTTTCACTAGTGCTGACTTATACTTTTTTTTTGCTGTATTGGGACTTTTCCTGGGTTTTTCATATTTTTTTTTTTTTTCCTACAGTTGGGGACCTAGCAGGCTTCAGGAATTATAGAGCTTTTTTTTTTTTCTTTTTCTTGGGGTGGGGGGCCTGTGGTAGCATTAGGCGTTCTAGGCTTTTTCTTTTTCTTCTAAACTACTGTTAGGGCTTTCTTTACGAATTTTTAAATTATTCGATAGAAGATATTCAAAAACATTCTGCCTTGTTCGCTGACATGTGGATAGGCTAATATCAAATTGGCTTTATAGTAGAGTAAGCGTGCCTTTACATTTAAAACGCATAGTTTTAGCATTATTTCACAAACAAAATACAGCATAACATTTTGTAAAATTCAGCATTTTAAATTGATAGGACTTAAAGACATACTGACCAATATTGACATATTTCTTCCACTTGGCTCCTGAGTTCAAATGCTTCTTCTTCGTTTTGACTTTTATTTACTACTGAAATTTTACGTAGCTTTGGGGGCGGTCTACTGGGGTGGAGGGGAGAATTCGTTTTTTTTTTTTTTTGGTTTTTTTTTTTCTTTTCCTTTTTCCCTTTCTCTTGGGGGGGGGCCTGTGGTAGCATTAGGCGTTTTGACCTGGTCATTTTTAAAGTAGCATGCAAGCAGAAAAAGTGTGAGCACTCTTGATCTACTGGAACTTTTTTTAAAATTTTATTGAAAAAGAAAGGAAAATAATGATGGCATTTTCTTCTTTAAACTAAGAAGTATGTTTGCTATCACTTAGAAATCAGTAATTGTTAATTCAAAAAAGATTCATACAAATAAAAAAAAATTAAACTGGTTCAATTTAACAATCACTGTATATACAGAAAATAAAAAAAATACTTATTGAATCTTAGCTATACCTGAAAATGAAACT
Organism: Sepioteuthis lessoniana; assembly: GCA_963585895.1. Classification (NCBI taxonomy): domain Eukaryota; kingdom Metazoa; phylum Mollusca; class Cephalopoda; order Myopsida; family Loliginidae; genus Sepioteuthis; species Sepioteuthis lessoniana. The sequence goes on from OY757909.1 coordinate 69,136,708, forward strand.
AAAATCAACAAATATACTAAGAACATACAACAGCTGTGGTGATATGTTTATTGATTTCAAGTATATTTATCAATTTGACAGACTGTTTAGATCTTATAAGTAATAGATTTATTTGCAATGTTTAATAAAACTATTTTGTATAGTTTTATTAAACATTGCAAATAAATCTATTACACTGGGTGTTAAAAAAAAAAAAAAAAAAAATTAACATTTCTATGTGAGTTTCTTTATGATTTTAAAGTCTCCACCTCATCACTGTCCTTATCAACATTTCAACATAATTGTAATCTTCCCCAGGTGGTCTCCATAATATCACTTCTGATATTCCTATATATCATTTTATTTAATCACCTGTGGGAGATATCAAGAATGTTTTGACATGAATGGTGAACCTGTGGAGACTACTAGAAATTCTATCATAAAGGTATTCTCATCAGGGTGATAACATTTTTTTTTAATCATTCAGTATAGTAAATTGATCATTATTTTCTCTTTTAAAAAATTCAGTTTTTCAATTATGAAAAAAAAAAAAAAAAAAAAAGAAAAAAAAAAGGATTATTTTTCTCATTGATATGTGTTGAAAGAATTTGCTTTTAATTTTTATTTTCTTTACACAAAATGTCAATCTAATTTACTTATTATATTTTTTTCATTTCTGTTAGTATTGAATCAGTATTATATAATGACAAACTGCTTAATCATTGGCTAAATATTTTTATAAGTCTATCAGTGTCAGGAGAAATGTTGCTATGTATAAAACATTTTTTCTTTTTAAATTCATATGATGTATTCAATTTATGTGAAATATTTCCAAATGTTTCTTTACACTTTTTTTGTGATACTGTGTGCACAAGAAACAATCATTGAATATTTGGTTTGTTTCAGAACCTTTTTCAAATGGAATGAAAAGATATATATTCTAAAAAATTTTTTTTTCTTAAAGATAACTGAATTTATTTGGGTGTTAAAACATCTCCATTACAAATACTGTAATAGTTTCAAGTTATGAAATGACCACTGATGATGCCAATTGTAATATACAGGGTTTTGTAATAGTTTTGATGTAATAAAATACTGTTCCATAATAGTTGTTACATTTAATATATGAAGTTTATATGCAAACGTGACTATTATATGACATGTAGTACTTTTTCATAGACTACTAATCTTTGTTCAATGGTAGAAATACACCTTGGAATTTTTTTTACATTTGGTTGCTTTTGTCTATTTGGAATTTTGGTTAAAAAGGAAAATGAAATGTTAAAACTAAGGATTATGTTTCTTTATTTCAAAGCATCTAACTACATGGCAGAACAAAAAGAAAATCTGACTTTACTTGATTCTATAGAGTGGCCCACAAAAAACTGATACATTTTAAAAAGTCATAACTTCCTTGTAAATTGAATTACCATGACCAGAAAATCTGGCAAACACTTGCACTACACATATGGAACCACTGGACAGCTATTTCAACCTTATTAGGTCTCATCAGCAGTGTATATCATCATCTCCCCAACTAGAGATTGAACCAACGACCTCAGAATGCAGAGCTGAAACTCTACCACTGAGCCATCAGTTCACATCGTAGACAAGTGATGCCAAATTAACTAGTCATGGTAATTGCACAGCCAATTAACCTTAATGCATATTTCCAATCCTCTCGGGAAGATGTGGTCCTGGAGGTGACCATAAAGAGTATGGGTGTAACTTACAACACACGTTCAGGTTAATTGGCTGCGCAATTACCATTCTAAAGTTCTAAAGATTGAATGGAACATCACCAAGAATGATATAATCAAATTACAGATAATAAAGGGAACACATGATAGAAAAAAAATGCAATAAATTCTCCTGGGGGAACCTGATTTAACCCGGACACAGTGTATTGACTGATGCAGAGCTGCAGAACAAGGTAAAACCTAGTCGCAAAAATTGAAAAATATGCCAAATTAAATGTTAACAATGACACAGATGAGAAAGATATCAATGTGACTAGAAGAGATAAAAAGAAATATGATTGCATCTATTATCAGAGAAACTACATGAAAGGAATAAAAAAACTATCCAGCTTATGGTCAAGAATGTTTTAAATGCAAAAAAAAACGAACCATTTTGCCATATTAAAAATTTGTAAGATTAAATGCAAGGAACAAGATGTCAGTGAATGGTTTCACATTGGAAGGGAGATAATTCATAAGGTTCACACGAATTTAAAATTAAATGGAAAGCCAATTAAATTCATGTTAGATTCCGGAGCAACTGTAAATGTAATTCCTGCAACATTCATTAAAGACAACAAAATAGATCACTTACTAAAGAAAGGAAAGAATACAGAGGGAAAAAGGTCAGAACTCATTAACCCTGTCAACAAAAGAAAAGTGATAGCCTTGTAGAGAAGAGGAAAATCTCGTATTTTGTTTTGGCGCGCTATTTAATTCAACACTGAATTTCACCCAATCAGGATGACTTATCCTATTCAGCCCGGACCTTCATTTCCGGCTAGCAAAACGGGTGAGTGGCCAAATCCAGTCTCTTCGGCTTGAGACGGCGACCAGAACAGATGTGCCTCTGGTCGTCCCTGCTTAGCGATGCTTTTTAGCTAAACAAGCCACCCAGTGTGGACATCTCACTGTGGCTTTAACACTAGCAGCAGCAACATGGACACTCAACGAGGGAACCATCTAATTTATGGATTCTTTACGAGGATTCTTTATTATGGATTCTTTACGAGGAATCCCAGTTGAACATAAATTAGAAACATTCAGCATGCCTTCCACAGGCACCACTTTATGTCACCCCAAAAATTGACTATGTCGATCCGAGCGTAACCCCGCTCTCGACAACAATGGAGATATCGCAGACTCTCTCAAAACTACACGGTGACTTTAAACACATCCCTCACAAGTCCAACAACACGCTGCCATCTCAACAGCCCGCTAAGCCATTTCGTCTCAAACATCCAACAAGCCTAAACTCCACGAGTCTTGCAGCACCAAAAACAAACCATATTCAAAGCTGCAAATAAAAAACTTTTGTTGTTGTGTTACTAAAGAATAGTTTCGTAATTCATTTGTGTGCCTAAAAAATATAGTGTTCGGGAAAATAACAAATTCCCCGAAACCGCTATAGCCTCATTATTGGTTGTGAATGAAAAGGTACAACTGATTTTAAGCTGCAATCTCTGTTAAAAGCTAAATTTAGTACGGTTCAACCTAGACCAGTTTGACTCAACCGTTTCAGCTGCAGAATGCAATGACCTCAAAGAACAAGCCCTGAAAGACATCAGACAATTAGATATCAATGATTCCATCAAAAGAGATTTTACTAGAATTCCCAGACGTTTTTGAAGGTGAATTAACACTCCAAACAGAGCCAGATGCAGTTCTTATAGAAGTGTCCCACTTGCATTGGAAAAACAATTTAAACAAGAACTAGAAAAGATGATAAGCAACAATATAATTGAGAAACTGGAAGGACCCAGCTCATGGCTTAATAACTATGTGATCAAAAGAAAACACAGCAGAAAGCTCCGGGTATGTTTAAACCCCAAACCATTAAACAAGGCACTGATTAACAACTACCACTGCCAGGTACACAGCTTGGAATCCATCATACACAGGTTTGCAAATAAAAAAAGCAATAAAATTTAGCAAATCGGACATAAGAAGCGGATTCTGGCATTGCAAGTTGAATGACAAGGCAAGAGAACGGACTGCCTTAGGAAAACCCCAGGGCAATTATCAATACAAAAGACTGCCCATGAGTATCACACCAGCCAGCAATGTATTCCAAGCAAAAATGATAGGGTAAATGGGGTCAGCATTATTCAAGATGACTGTCTGGTTGAAGGATTTGGAAACAAATCAGACCAAGCTATCAATAACCACAACCAGAACTTGCAAGCATACCTGCAGAGAAAGAAATATCAAAATGCACATTCTTCACAGGGGAAGTTACCTAGATGGGTCATACACTGACTAATGCAGGCCTGAAGCTCGATGAAGAAAAAGTGCAGGCAATCACAGAATTCCCAGCACCACATGATTTGCATCATCTAAGGCGCTTTATAGGAATGGTTAAATACCTCTTGAAATTTGACCATTCGCTGTCAACAAAATGTGAACCTTTAAACTGATTAACACGGAAGGACAATGTTTTCCAATCAGCGGAGGTGTAACAAAGAGCATTTGAAAACAAAGAAAGCTATAGCAAACACACCTGTCTTAACTTACAACTTAGAAAAGTCAGTCACAATATAGACTGACAAGTCTGATGTAGGAGTGGGAGCTGTCCTCTTCCAGAATGGAAAAACCAGTGTTATACACATCAAAGGTTTGGAATGACTATGAAAAAGAGATGAGAGCTGTTGTGTTTGGATTACACAAGTTTAGTAACTATTGCTATGGAACACGTGTAACAAACCACTAGAAGCAATCAGCAACAAACCTCTTAGCAAAACACCAAAAAGACTGTTAAGAATAATGCTTTGACTACAAAATAACATACAAGAAGGGCATTGACACAATTATTGCTGATGCTCTTTCACGAGCCCCAGTAGTGAATGATAAATTCCTGTTTCATTTCAGTGATGTGAATCTATTAGAATTTCTTGCTGTAAGTGAACAGACCAGAGACAGGCTAGTCAGCACCATCAAAGAAGATAAGAATCTATAGAAGCTCAAAACTGATTAAACAAGGTTTCCCAATGCATTATAAGGCCCCTGAACCTCAGTCAAAGCACCTGTACAAATTCAGGGATTATCTGAATTAAAATGGAAAAAGACTAGTGAGAAATAGGAGACACCTAAGACTCATAACTAGACCAAAACACAGCAACATGACAGAAACAAAGCACAAACAAGATATGTGGTGCATTCAATAAGTTTCCAGACTTTTAAATTGTTGTAGACTCTTGAAAATTCAGTATCTTATTGCTATACATCTTATAAGATGACTGACCAATTTTTATGATTTCAGGTTCAAATGAACACCTACAGCAGCAATTGGAATACACCCTACTAAAACCTGATTGTCACAGTTGGTGAATTTCAAAAATGCAATCTGGACATGAGGTCACTTTAAAACAGAATTTTATTACATATCATTTTTTCTAAACTTGGAAAAAATGCCACAGAAACATATGGAATGCTTCCGACTGCTTTTTGACCATCTTGCATGAATCGAGCATCAGTTTTTGAGTGGCATAAGAGATTCAAGGACGGCAGAGAGTCTGTGAGGGATGATGAGAGGTGTGGGAGGAGTAAGGAAGTCAATACACCAGAGTTGATTGGCCAAAGGGTTAGGGTTAGGGTTACTATGTTGAGGTTTTAAGGGAGTTCAGGAAGAGATTCTTAGGGAAGAGGCCAGCACTCTTCAAATCAGATCAGTGGCATTTCCAGCAGGACAATGCACCAGTCCTAACTCTATCCTTGTCACAGACTATTTGACCAAGATGGGCATGAAGACAGTTCCTCAGCCTCCCTATAGTCCAGACCTTGCTCCCTGTAACTTTTGCTTATTCCCTAAGCTCAGAGGCTGTCGGTATGTGACAACTGAGATGAAAGAGGCTGTGACGAAGGTTATTGACATGCTCACACAAGAGGACTTCCATGGGGCCTTCCAGAAGTTGTTGGAATGGTACAAGTGTATTGCAACCGGGGGAGATTACTTCGAAGGGGACTAGAGTTTCATGTGTGTACTATCAATAAAAGTACCCATACGAAAAAAGTCTGGAAACTCATTTAATGATCCTCGTATCACCACCAATGGCAGTCAAGAGAACACCAGACAACAGCAACCAGAAATGGCTGAAAGACAACCATGTCTGAAGAGAGTCACTGTAGACAAGATACCCAACCACTATGGTGAATAGCAACTTACAAAAGTTCGCGGCCTGAAGGGGTTTTTAACTGCAAGACACTTGACGGACAAGATGAAGGCAACAAAGACGTACATTACACACGTGGCCTGGAGCTATTTTCGCATAACATTCACCATCCATATAATGTAAAAAAAAAAAAAAAAGGAATAATTCAGCATATCAACCCTTTAATGCCAGATCCTGTTTATACATATATCAAATATATGATTTGTAAGTGAAGTTTGTAGGTAACACCATTTTTAAATGAGCCAGAGTTCATTTGTTTACACACTTAAATGGTTTCAAGTATTGCTACATAACACTGGTAATTTTATTTAACATTATTCATTCATTTGCATACAGTTAAATGGTTCCAAGTATACCTAGATAAAATTAATAATTCAACTTAACATCAGTTTATTGTTTGCACTTAGTTATAGTAAATGATTATTTGTTTTACCCATAGAGAACCTAACAGGTACTACCACTATGGATCAGATTCAATGGAGGGGTACTCCACATTCCCCAAAACTGGAGCCTCACCATCAGATGGTTTTGTGTCATATCCATACAGAGATGCAGTCAGCATATTCTAAAACTTTCATTAAAAAGGTACCTTGAGATGTTAGTTTGAAATCAGAGTTGTTTATCTTTTAGACTGGTTGCCAACCAAAGCTAAAGAGCTCAATCTGATCCACTATTTAACCATAGCAAAAGAGAGGAGTAGATTCATTCCTTTCTCTAAGGGTAATATTGCTAAGTAAACACAAACTTGTCTTAGCATTTAAATTCAATTTGACAAATATTGTTAATAAGTTAAGCCACCTGCATTGTTCGGCATGAAGAGCATATGTAATACATCTTTTTTTGTCGACTGCTTCTTTCTAAAAACTTTTACAATATATCATCTCCCTGGATCCAGTCAAACAGGAATGAGAGGTTGATGGTAATGTACAACTTTACCTCAATATAATTCTAACAAAAGACATGGTTTGGTTTGTTTGGTTTTATGGCATATTAACCTTTGTAGGTTATTTAACGCCAAATCCATTTTTATGTAAATAATCTGTTCTATTGAAAACAGTTCAGTTTAGCATAAGTACACAATTTAATTGTCAAAAACATTTCCATTTCTAACTATTCAAGCAGTTATATGTAATAATTCAGTTAAGTGTAAATACAGTTTTAATGTCAAAAAACAGTTCTATTAGAAAAAATTCAGTTAAGCATAAGCACGCAGTTTAAGTGTAAGTACGGTTTAATTGTCAAAAACATTTCTATTTCAAGCTATTCAGTTTACTCAATTCATTTTAGCATAAGTATGCTGTTAGTTCTATTTAACCCATAGATAGGGCCTTATCAGGTGCTACCACTCCGGGCCAGAGTGGACCTGGGAGCAATGGCAATGAAGGGGTACTCCACATTCCCCAAAGCTCCAGCACTGCTGGAACCTCACCATCAGATTGTTTAGTGTCATATCCAGGACACTCGTTAGGGGGGGTCTTACCCCTCTGCAGAGGTGCAGTCAGTGTATTCTACAGCCCCAGCTGAGTGGGCAAAACAAAAGACATGATTTTAGGTTTGGTCATGTTTTATGCTAGATCAACCCTAGGTTATCAAGTGACAAATTCTCTCCCTCTCTCATATATGATTTCTAAGTGAATAATTTGTTGGTAATTTTATTTTTGAATGGGTTAGAGTTCTTGTTTGCACAGTTAAATTGTTTCAAGTATTTCTATTTAACATTTGCAATTCTATTTGTCTAGTATTCCTAACTTAAAATTAATCATTTGTTTGCTCACAGTTAAATGGTTTCAAGTATTGCTATCTAACCCTAATAATACTATTTAAAATCAATCATTTGTTTGCACACAAATGGTTTTAAGCATTGCTATTCAACATGAGTAATTCTATTTATCAAGTGACCCTTAGATGGATTGCAGTCAGCTGGACCTGTAGAATACATCGACTGCATCTCTGCAGAGGGGTAATACCCCTCAACGAATATCCTAGATATGATACTAAACAATTTGATGGTGAGATTCCAGTAATGCTGGAGCTTTGGATAATACAGAGTACCCCTTCATTGCCATTGCTCCCAGGTCCACTCTGGCCCGGAGTGGTAGCACCTGATAGGGTCCTATCTATGGGTCAAATAGAACTGAAGTGTGTACTTATGCTAAACTGAATTGCTTGAAATGGAACTGTTTTTGTATGCTAAACTGTTTGACTAAACTGAATTGCTTGAAAAAGGAATGTTTTTGACAAACTGTGTACTTATTTGAAATAGAAATGTTTGTGTACATAAAAATGGATTTGACATTAAATAACCTACAAAGGTTGATATGTCAAAACTCTAACAAACAAACTTAGATGGGACCCTAACAGATACTACCACTCCAGGTCAGAGTAGACTAATGATTAATGGTTATGAAGTGGGTACTCTATATCCCACCAATTTCAAAACAGAAGCCTCACTATCAAATGCATTTTAATATCATACCCAGGACACTAAATGGTTTCAAGTATTGTCAACTCTAATAACTATTCAACATTATTCATTGATTTGCATCCAGTTAAATGCTTTCACATAGAGTAAATGATTAAATAATTCTATTTGACCCAAAGATGAGAGTCTAACAGGTACTACAACTCCAAGTCAAAGTGGTAGTACTTCATATTCTCCAAAGCCGCAGGACCATAATAATTTTAGATGAAGCCATTTTCATTCTCAACTATAAAGAATGAACACTGCACATATTGAATCAGTAATAGAACCATGAACACAAGAAATGTTCAAAAATAACTGCTCCATTTCATTTATTGTGAAATTCTGTTTAAAGTGTGTTTTATCTATCTACTTCTATTCACATCTGGATCATATTTGAAATAAAGTTTGTCCGAGTCAGATCTTTAATATTAAACCAATAAACAAATTTTTAACAGAAGAGAATAATAACATTTTTTATTCAGAGAAAATATCATTCTTTAAATATTTTTTGTGTATTGTATGGTACAAAATAAACTTATATTTTTTACCTGCTTACATTCTTTTCTATGTTTTGATTCTTGATTGATTTTGAAGTGGAAGGGAGACTCTTTGGTATAGTGGCTAACATACAGAACTGCAACATTGTACTAAAGTTCAAACTCCAGTCACATTATTATGTTCACTTTTGAACTATTACCCTTGAAATGGCATGAACCCTTCTATCCCCAATTCTATGGGTTAAATAGTACTACTACTGTTCTTCTACAAGGATGGCTTTAGTATTAAATAACCTACAAAGGTTGATACAACAGTATAAAAAAATTTTAAAAAACAACAAAAAACTTACAGGTGGAAGAAACAGTAAATAGTCAAGGAGGGTCTCACAAATTAGAACTCAAGCAGTATTAAATAACTTTGCAATATTCACATTATAAAAGTGTTGATTCTCTAAAAACACTTTCTAATTTCTTTTAAAGCAATGTTGCTGGGTTTTTTTCCGTAAAAATAAATAAATAAATAATAATGAAATAAAAATTAAAAAAATTAAAAACCAGTAAGTACAATTGTTAGACTTAAACAAAAATCACCAACACTTTTTGAACAAAATCTTTTATTAATACAAATTCATAGCATCAGTATTCAGTCATCAAATTTTTTTTCTTTGCTTTCTATGAGATTTTGCTACCAACATTTTTGTCTATTTCATCATAAGAGAATGATCCAGTTTTTATTTGATTAATTCTTTAAGAAATGTTTTGATGTCTTAAAGTTTTCTGAACTGCTGATTAAGCAAGCAGTGAAATGACAGTTCTGAAGAATACACATGTAGAAGGATTTTCCATTCCAGTTCTGATTATTTGTTGCACCATATCTGCAAAATTATTAGACAACTTACTTGCCCACAAGTCTTTTCTATTCCCATTCAAACAAGCCAAGTGATCACTACAGAATTTCACCATGGCAGTTTTTTTTAGGTTTCGACAATTTATAATTAAGAGTTTCAAACCCAGAATCTTTTTCTAATTAAATTCCATTTAATTTATAATGCCATCTAGGTATTCTGGGTTTATAAAATCCTTTTTTTTTCATTATGAATGACTACCCAATTATTTGCTTCATTGTTATTTATTTTGACTAATATTTATTCAAAACCTGTTTTTATAACATGTAAACTACAATAATTTATATAAAAATTCAGAACTACAGTCCTAATTGTATATAGTTGACATTGAATAACATTTTGTTATAGCATTCATAAATGAAAATACCAGTAACATAGAAAATAAACTGGATCAACTTATTTAATTTGACAATGGGTTTAAAGCTCAATTCTATATACTTTGTTTATTGCCTTTGCTATTAAGTGAAGGGAATATCTATTCATTGTGTTGACTCAACATCTCATCAGAAGTTTATATATGTTGCAAAAAAATCCAGTTGTACAACCAACAAATCTTTCATCAGAAAGTCTCTTTTGTTTTTGTTCAGTATAATGTTCACCAAGTGTGGCGAGATTTGGTAAAATCCTTTTTTACCAAATCTCACCACACCTGGTGAACATCATACTGAATGAAAACAAAATCAAAATAGAAAACAGATAGGAGAAAGAGAAAAAAAAACAAAACATTTTTTCACTCTGTGCCACCATACTTTTGAAAATCTTTTTTTGCTTTTCCTGATCATTTACCTCTTAGCATTTCTTCACCCTAATTACAACCCAAGCAACACAATATAGACAATTTCCTGCTGACATCACATTATAGTCAATATCTTTTTCATGAAACAAGTCATTCCAAAAACCCCTTTCATACAAACCCTTCCCTACTTCTTTCTTATCAACTCCCTAAAATCTATTTCCACTTTCAAAACAAAACATCTTTAATGAAACCCGATACATTTGACTTTAAACCCCTCCCAACTTTTCCTGCTACAACTATACCCACTCTACTCTCCTCACATGCTTTAAAATAGAAAAACTCAGAAAACAGTCTCAGTCTTAAAGAATTTCGTGAAGATGAAATAAAGCCCGAATGAACAAAATATTACACATCTAAATCTGAGTTAAGTGTTTGATTTATCCAACTTTCCACATATTTCTATCATATTGTCAGATTCACTTCAAATCTATCTTTTCAACATATGTATTCACTGTATCTTGCAAGAGTTTAGAAACCATTAATTTTATGCTATTATTGAAACCCATTTTTTTTTCTCCTTTAATTGAATTTACAAAAAGATTTTTTTTTCCTTCTATTTTCTTCATGAAGAGTTCCACAGCATTTAATGGATTTAAGAGTTAAACAGCTTATTACAATCTTAACATTCAGAATGGAAAGTTTTGATGCTCAGAGGAGCAGTTATTGAAAATATCTAAATCTCCAAAAATGTGTATTCCTCATGGCATGATCAGGAGTGGGAGGAGGAGGAATATTCTATCGCAGAAAAGTAAGTATGAATTCAGAGAGGGTACTTGACTGTCTTGGAGTCATATCTACAACCGTTTTTATGTAGAATGATGCCTCTTGCATTATTATAGATAATGGATTCAGGATCATCATATTGGTATTCTTGGAATGGCTACCTAACTCACCAGATCTGATTGAGAATCTATAGATTATTATGAAAAGTAAATTATACCAATAAAAATCTGTGAAAAATGTAATTAAAGACATTTTGGACAAAAAAGTTAATGTTGATCTGTGCAAAAACCTTACAGCATCAATATTTTTCAGAGTTAAGGCAATGATCAAAAACAAATATTTTACTTGTAAATACTAACTTTTCAACTTGTGCAAATACATATTTCTTATGTAATAAGTTCTTTTTTTCTTTTCTTTTATGAACACTATAAAAGAATGTAATATTTTTAAATTTTAGATATAACTTATTTGCATGGAGTTTGCAAACTATTATATGATCATTATCAAGATGTGCCAACAGCCCAGATTTCCTTTATTTCTCTTGCCATTACACTTGGTAAGTCTTCTAAACAGCACCCAGTAACTAAGTTAAATTTTGATTGCAACCAATTATTAATATAAACTGTAACTTTTACAAGAGCACCTTTGGCTGAAGATTAGTAAAGCAGTTATGAAGACCATTACAACTTCTGCAATTTTGATGCAAGCAAGCAAAATAGTCAAATTCTCTGACTCTCCAAAAATCTCAGATTTAATGACGCCTGGTTAGGGTTTTGTAGCCTAATTAGCAAGGCAGTGTTACAGTAAGACAGGCTCCCAAAGATAAATTTTGTCAAAAGCTTATTCATTATTTCTAACCATACTTAACAGTCCTAAAGAAACTGAAATAAAGAAGAAATACTAGTTAATATGAAAATATTTCATCTAAGAAATTCAAAGACCATTACATTGAAATACTGTATTTGTATGTTCACGGGAATAAACTAGTTTAATATGGTAAATTTTACCTTTTGTACAAAGCTCTAATCTGTTATTACTATTTGCATTCATTTTAGCAGACCACTAACAATCACATTTTTTCCTCATTTTTAATACATAATATACAAAATACCGAGTCAAAAATTGCAAAGTCAGAAGAGAAAATGACTGAAGTATATGGAGATGGGGAGGAACAGTCAGTGAGTAGCAATAAGAGGAAATCTTGTCTACAGATTAAATTCATGGAACAAATATTGAAGTGAATGAAACTTCAGACATATTTACATTTCATAACCCAACAATCATGGCATACGTAAACAAATATTTGTTAAATAAAACCATTTTTTAAAACTGCACATTGTAAAATAATAATTATAGCCCATGTGTAAAGTGTCCTAGTAAAAGACTACCTTAGGTAAGCTTATTAAAACTTTTCCAAACTACAAAGTTATTAGATGATAAATACAAGCCAGCTCTTAATTTCTGAGACATTAGCCATTATCATTCCAGGAGTTACTCCAACTAGAAACTAAATTACATTTTAAAAAATTTTTTAAATTATTACTACAACTACAACAACAGGTGGAATTTTTGAAAGTTCTTGCACAAAGCCAAAATGGAGCATTTGGCTTCTACAGCAGATCATAGATTTCAACTATATTTATTGAATCATACTTGAGTGAAGTTATATGGAGAAAAAAAAAAAAAACAACACAAATATTTATTCCTGCTGAACTGACCATAAATTTACATCAGTCTTACATTTTTTTCATTTTATTGTTTTTAATTTTAGCAATACATGTACAACATCAAACTATATTTTTATGAAAACCAATGAGTTAAATGTTTTTGAAAGGTCAATTTCTACTAACAATGACTTGACTATCTGAAAAATCGACACCCATTTACAAAAACTAATTCAGTCAGAAAACAGTTTTATCAATTTTCAAAAAATTTATAATATGTAAACAAAGAATTTGAGAAAAATCTTATAATCTGTATTTACATTAGTAATAAATGAATAAAAATTTTTAAAAATTTCAATATCAAATACTCGAATTGAAAAACAAAATCAACAATTATTGACCAATATACTTAAACAAGTATCATTTTGACTGTAATAATCACAATGTTTCAACTATTGTACCCCTTCTACCTTCTTCAGGTAACTGTCATAGTAACTGTTTGGAAACTTCAAATGGAACCCTCTATTCAATCTAAGTAAAGTTGACAATCTTAGTCTAGGGTGACCTGAAGGCTCCCTTTTCAATAGCTACTACACCGAGGTGTAGGAGAGGGCACTGGATTGCTCCACTTTACCCTTGATCCTTTACCTAATAATACTGAGTGCTAAGCAAGGTGGCATCAGGTACCATTTTTTGAGTCTTTGGTATGATGACCTGGGATTGAACCCTGGTCTCCCAGACCATTGGCGAACACTTTACTCATTAGACCAGTGGCCAGTCTTATTCAATCTACAAGGGCATATTTTTCTTCCACTGCTGTCAATTCTTAGAGAATATCTATGGCCTTAAAAAGTAGTTTATCTCTTCTTCCACTGAACCCGAATATGAGAAGTTTATGCAAGACTAAACTAACAACCATCAAATATCTAGATACACTAACCAACAATGTTATCTTTAACTGCAAGACAATGGGTGGATATTTACTTCACACAACCTCTTTTGCAGACTGCGTGACATTTTTGCCGTTTTGCGTTACCTCAATGTAAGGCATTTTCCAATTAGCTGCTCATTAGCCAATTTAAAGTTAATATATTGAAAATAATTTACCCACTCTACAAGGATTTAAAAAAAATTTATCTGCTTTCAAAGGGGTTAAATAACAAAAGTAAAAGTAAAAGATAACTAGGTAGAGAAATTACGATTCAGTTTAGAATTTACGTCATAAATTGAACACCATTAATAAAAAAAATGTAAAAATACATTTTCATAACTTTCAAAAATAAATTAATAAAATTCTATGTGATCGAATTAGCAACCAAAGAAAATCTTCTGGCTAACGTGTAGCCATTCTTGAATTATAAACTGACAGACGAGGAAAAAAGCATTTGGGGAAATGAGATCATTTTCGGTAGAATTATGAGTTATTATTTAGTTAATGAAGAAAATTCGTTGGACTCAGTAGCAGTTACCTCCCTTTAATAATAGATTGTGGGCGTCTGTTGAAAATAAAATAAAATTCAAATTCCTCCAGTTATAAACGTTTTCAATTTCTACAAAAAAAAAAAAAAAAAAAAAAAAAAGTTAATATTTATATTGACATCGAAATTGAATATTAATTCAGTAAGAGATCGTATTAGGATTTTTCCATAATAGAAATTTTAAAAGTATATATATATATATATATATATATATATAAAAATGACAAAAAAGCTCACAAAATAATTTATGCATTTTTTTTTCATTTTTAAGACGCCACACGCATTGAAGTATCTTGAAAATGCGAAAAAAAGTATCTAAGGGTGTCTAAAGAGATAATTATTTTGTCTTTTCCCCCTCAATTCATTCATTCGTTTTTTGTTTTTTTTTTTTGTTGTTTTTTTTTTTACTTTCATTCTTTCTTCTAAAAACCTTTAATGGCGAATAAAGAAATAGCAAAATTCCAACGCAGGTATTTCTCGCTCATTAGAGAATTTACAACCGGAGATTTCTGAATCTGGGCTTCCAGTATTTCTTAACCATTTCTTTAGTGTATTCACTTTTTCTGTGGGACCTTGCACAGTGCCAACTACAGATCCTGATAAAGTGTTTTTTACCCATCCGACTAAACGATTCTTTTTGGCCATTTCTTGTGTATACGCTCGGAAAGACACTCCTTGTACTTTGCCGGTAACTTCGAAATCCACTGAAATTAGTTTAATTTCACTGTTCGTCAACATACCCAAGGAAGAATTAGTTTCGTTTTTTTCTTTATCAAATGTAATATATCAAGCTACATGGGCAGATGATATTTTAGACAGATACCGAAATAGAATTATCTCCCCTCTAAATGACGAGGGAGAGGACTCTTTAATGTTTGGAAACAAAAAAAGACACTTGCTTAAATTAGATTCAATGAAAGTTTTAGTTTTTACCGATAGAGCAATACATACACTTTTTAAATGCGATGCCAATATTAATCTTTTATTTGTTTCATCAGTAGTTTCATCTACCCTGCAATAAATTGTTGTGTAAAGCTTTAAAGTTCAGTTTAAGTTCATATAACATCAAACTAGACCCTGTTTTGTCTTTATGGAAACCAATAAAAACGTAAAAACGATATTCCCTGTAGTTAATTTTAAGAGCTTTTTCGTTAAATCACAATCAGACCAAAATTTTCGTAACCAGTGAAAATTTATAGGTTTAGTTCGTTTCAAGTTAAAATTAATCCCGAAAAATAAATCTGCCAAAAAGAAATGCAATCAATATCCCAAAAGACATATTTCTGGTGATACAGACTTTGTCAAGTTTCTTATTAACACAGATTATGGAGCAGTTGTTTTAGATTGACTGTTGTTGGTTTTTGTTTTTTTGAGGGTGATATGATAGTAATACTTTTTATAGGTTTTAAATTGTATGTTTTAAGATATTTATGCCAGTTTATCTTGTCTTTCCCTTTTATACACTAATACTCATATTGAACCTTAGTGAGTGAGGACACAACTAAATATCCTCCCGAACACCAAAACGTTTCTAATAACAATTCCAATAGGTATTAAGTTATTTATTAACATTTAACAATAATTTACATTCGCCAGTTTTGTTTTAAATAAAAACTGGAATTTTTAAACAAAGTCCGATTTTACTTAAAACTAGGATAAAATAAGGAAATTGAGATCAAGAATCAATTTGAAGGTATATTGTACAACAAATTGCTTTATACAATATCTTTAAAGACATTCTTGTTTCTTTACACTTACGAGGAAAAGTAATTGAGGGGGAAAAAAACAAGTTTGAAGATAAAACGAATAACGATATTTAATAACTTGGATATTTAATAACTTTTTTTGTTTTAAAGAAACAACAGTACTGAAATACTGAAAAATCCTGTGTACTTTTTTGAGCATAAAATTTGACAACAAAATTTTAAGAAAAAGTGCAAAACTATTTCGTGAAACTTAAAATAAAAAACAAAATAAATTTTCAGTTCATTAAACCGAACATTTTTTGTCTTTTTTTTTTTTGCAGGGGGTATTTTTTTTTTTTTTTTAATACTACCGAATAATCCGAAAACTTTTGTGCTCCACTTGTGATATTTCTTCTTCATCGGTAAATACACACTTTTCAATTCTTGAATGAGGACTGCCGACTTCACAGAGCCATATTTTCATTTTTTCAACTTCATTTTTCGGTCCTTGCAAATTTCCTTTCACCGTGTCGTGAAAAGTATTCATGACCCAACCAACTAATTTTAATTCACGGGCTTTGTTGTTTGTATGCTTACGAAAAAATACACCTTGAACCTTTCCGTGAACTTCGTAGTTTACAGAAACTAATTTTCCACTATCACCAGAATTTGCCATATTGAGAAAAAGACCAAGTCGATTGGGATGAACAATAGAAATAAGTAAAAATGTCACTGTCAACAAGGCGCCGACAACGAAGACACTAAAAACAGCCCCCATGGAAACTGTGGTTATCTCCCTTTATTTTGGCTTTATAAAGAAAAAAATCATTTTAAAAAGGTACATATGATTATTAGTATTGAGTTCGATCCTCACTACAATATTTGTTGCCTTGTACCAAAACTAAGCTAAGGTTATTAGATAACTATTACTGTATAAATATAATGTCTTAGAACAAGAAAACTTTGTCCTGGTTTTTTTTTTTTTTTTTTCAAATAACTGAAAGAAAAAATGATAGACAAAATAGTAATATTTATTTAAACCACCCAAATATTTCAATATGTTTATTCACCCTTCTATGAAAAAAAAAATTAGGCATACTTCCCAGAATGTTGTGAATAAAATATTCATTACTAATTTGTTGGCTAATTTTTATACCTCTTCAAAAACTCAAAAAATTCAAAATAGCAAATTTTAAAAGAAATGATAAAACATTACATCTAAGTACATAAAAAATATAAGATAAAAAGAGGATTAAACACATACACAATAATTACCTATTTGAGAAGGCTCACAAGCTACACCTCAAAGAAAAATCATGCACTTTGGAATACCCAGATGCTGGTAAGTTACTTGACCAAAGTGTTAATACCTAAACAAATTCCTGTATTTGCATGATAAAAAAAATTGAATTCAATAATCATGAGGATTCTTTTTTCTGTTTTTTTGTTTGTTTGTTTGTTTTATGGAATATCAGACTTCATGGGTCAATCAATGCCAAGGCCATCTTCATAGAAGAAGAGTTATGGTACAATTTAATCCATTCATACTTTTCCCCAAGGGTATTAGTCCAAAAATTAACATAACAGCATGACTGGAATTCAAACTCGCTTTGTATAATGTCACAGTCCCTAACATTAGCCACAGGGACTCCTCACCACACACACTTCTTTTTTGTTCCTTACTATAAGTTTTATTTGTAAAAAAAAACAACTGCCCTACACAGTTCTGCTTTCCATATGATTATACAACTCTTGTGTATGCAAAACAGTCATGGGTAGGATATTGCATTATGTCCCTTTTACTGTTTTAAATTGGCTCTACTTATATGAGCATTAAACACTTAAGAAAATATTCTTACATTTATTAGCCATTTGCCTTATATGATTTATGTGTGAGAGAGAGAGAGAGAGAGATACAAAGTTCTATACAGAAATCTTGGTAATGTGAACAGTATTCACTTCTGCCACTGCCCTTTATGAGCAGGATAGGGATTAATTATGGAAACTAGAAGTAATTTCATTTTCGTGGTCAAATTCCCCTCTAAACTTCTTGCTTGTACTTCATATGATGGTTCAAAAGGAATATAATAGAATTTCTAATTATGGCTAACATTAGTGAACAGAATTATATACTTAAGATGTAGAATACGCTGACTGCACCTCTTCAGAGGAGTAAGACCCCTCCTGATGAGGCCACCTGTTGGCTGTGGATGGCAACCCGTAAGGCACTAGGACAGGATCCTGGTGGTTGAGCAGTTATTGATCCGGTGACAGAGTGGTCAATGGCTTACAGCACACCACAGTAGCCTTTACTTGGTCAGAGACGTGGTTGGATAGGCCCGATCTGATCAATTGGCTGGTCTCGACATGCCCTAGCTCATATATATTTGTTTTCCCCCGACCATATTATTCAATCTACTTTAGTGGAACAATTCCCAATCCTTTATCTTATATGTGCTTGAAGGCGGGGGATGAGCGTCAATTGTGTTGAAAGCAAAAGACTTGACCGTTGTTAAATTATAGGGCTTTAAAACTAAAATTTTGCAGAGGCTGAAAACTTTGCTCTTGATATGAGTATACTGGTTGTGTATCCCCATCTCAGCCAAAGCGAATGGGCTTTCCCCCTTGGTTCATTCCCTTCTCAAGTTGGACTCTGTGGTGGGTAGTGGAGCACAGGGCCAGCGAAAATAAACTAAAAGAAACTTATCTGAGTCAGACTCTGAGAATGAAGCAGCAGACTTCCCCAGATTCATTGTCATAAAATCCCTGGAGGAAGTCTGTCTAGCTAAAATTTTCTCCATTTCTGATAGAAAAAATAATTTCAGTGCAAACAACACCAAAAAATGTAAAGAAAATGAGAAATGGAAACTTGCTTGTTGAGGTGGATAGCCTGAGATAAACAGGAAACCTTCTGAAAAAAAAAGTTTTCTTAATTCTAAATGTAAAACATATGCTCATGAAAGGTTTAACATTTCCAAAGGGGTCATCAGAAGCAGGGAGTTGGCTTTAGCCACAGAACAGGAGATGGCAACTGCTCTGGGAAAACGGGGAGTAACAAATATAAGAAGAGTAAACATTAAAAAGGGCAGTAAAAAAGTTGAAACAAATACATACATGTTGACTTTTAATCAGCCCCAAATTCCTAAAGTGGTGAAAATAGACTATTGTCTGGAGAGGATCAAACAGTGCATCCCAACTCCCCTGAGGTGCTTCAAATGTCAGAAATTTGGACACCACAGGGACGCTTGCAGAGGATGACAGACATGTGCCAAGTGTGTGGAGAAAGAACCAAATCACAAAGAGGAATGCTTGAAACCAATTTGATGTCCAAA
Source organism: Sepioteuthis lessoniana (assembly GCA_963585895.1). Classification (NCBI taxonomy): domain Eukaryota; kingdom Metazoa; phylum Mollusca; class Cephalopoda; order Myopsida; family Loliginidae; genus Sepioteuthis; species Sepioteuthis lessoniana. The sequence goes on from OY757909.1 coordinate 69,156,139, forward strand.
TTGCCAACAAGACCATCCAGCATATGCAAAATCTTGCGACATCTACAGAAAATAAAAGGAAATAATAGAGGTGAAACATAAGAGAAATGTGTCCTTCCTGGAAGCAAGGAAAATAGTAGGGTCTTATATGGGTGAGACCAGCTATGCCTCTGTGACACAGAGAGCTGAAACTAGCAATCAAGATAATAAATATGGAACCCTAATCAATAAACTAATTAATTTGGATCCAAGCAAGTGGCCAAAATTCCAAGTGAAACTCAAGAATGAACACACCAATAATATTCAGCAAACATCAAGATTGGAAGTCCTAGCACAGACAAATAAATCCTTTGACAAAAATCAAGGAAGATAAAAAAATATTACAAAAACTACAGTGCAGACACAGACCACTCCTCCCAAAAAACAAAACCTGCACAGATCACCAATCTGTCCTCCTACTTCTAAAATCGACAACCTTGGAGAAAAAAAAATATATCACACTTCAAACCCCAAACTAAACAATGATAGGGCAGAACATTCCCCACAATCCAAAAGAGACCATACACCAACTTCATCCTCATGGAAACATTTAAAGTTGTTGAATCTACCAAGCCAATCTACAGAACCATCAACATCAAAGATTGACACCAAAAATAGGTTCAGCTTGATAGAAAGAAATGAGATGGAAGAGCTGAGCAATAAAATAAAAAATAAAAAAAGAAGAGCAGCAATAATTCCAATTTAACATAATGAAACTGTAAAATAATTCAATTTTACAATGGAACTGCAGAGGAATAAGAGCTAATTACAAAGAACTAATACTCCTTGAGAAATATAACCCCAAAGTTGTATGCCTTCAAGAAACCTTTCTCAAGGATACTAATCATCTAAACATTAAAAATTACAACTCATTTAATTACCTACACAAAGACGGACACAGAGCTTCTGGAGGTGTGTTAATTCTAGTTCGGAAAGGTATATCTCAACACCAAATAACCAAAGACAGTGAACTCCAAGTAACTGCTGTCAAAATGACATTACGCAAAACAGTAAATATCAGCTCCATCTATATTTCACGACATGATCTGATTAATGATGTTAAATTTAACAAGCTAATAAAACAAATCCCTAAACCCCACATATTAGGTAACTTTAACGGTCATAATACCATATGGGGGGGGTCTGAAAACTAACCAAAAGAACAAGGATCTGGAAAAGATAATCAAGAGCAATAATCTCTGTATCTTGAACAATAAATCTCCAACACACCTCAATCCATCTACCAGCTCCTATTCAGCTATCAACATATCTATCTGATCCTTTCAGCTACATTGATTATACGTGGAAGGTTCATGACGATCCTTGACCATTTCCACCATTATAATAGAAATTACTCCACCTATCAGTGACAATAACAGATCTCCCTGCTGGAAAACAAATAAGGTTGACTGACAACAATTTAAAACATTGTGCAATACAAGGCTGGTCCACCACTCAAAATGTTCAGCCCCATTAAAACACTTTACGCAAACACTAATCACAATAGCAAATGAAACCATACCAAAAACTTCTCCATCAAACAGACACAACACACCTTGGTTTAATAATGAATGTAAAATAGCAATCTGACTGCGTAATGCTGCCCTCTGCAAATTCAATAAAAGACCCTCTACCAGTAACCTAGACTCATTTAAATTGCTCAGAGCAAAGGCCTGAAAAACAATTAAGTTGGTCAAAAATATTAGTTGGCAACATTTTGTAAATCAATTAAACTTGTCAACCAAAACTACCACAGTGTGAAAAATGATCCACAAAATTGCTGAGAAAAACCAGTCCTCTACTATTAAACACCTCATTAAAAATAATCATGAGGTCACAAATATTGAAGATAATGCAGAATGTGAAACTGGAGGTCAGAAATATAGCTCTGGGGTGCACAGTTGCCAAATTGCAATAAATGTATAACAGCTGAAGGGAAAATATGTTGATTTAAAAAAAAAGATTTTCTATGAATTTTCAAGAGTGTATATAAAAAAAAATCTGGGATTCCATGTTGAATAAACTGATAAATGCTATCAAACTAAAAATAAAATCAATGATGAAGCATGAAAGTTAACAAAAAACACTTTTTGCAAATTTTAGTCTTTGTATTGTGTATTCATTCTTTTTTTTTCCTCCTTGTTTTGTATATTTAAGGTGGCGATCTAAGGTAATGTGGGGGATGAAAGTTACTTTTTTGTCAAAAATAACTCCCAGGAATTATATTGGTCGACTACCGGATTTTCTCTTCTGTCTAATTTCAGTGTAGGGTTGTTATGCATTTTCTTTAATTGACAAAAATACATGCATTGTGTTTTCAATTTAGAAATCTGGAAGCCATTTATGATAGCCCACTTGTTTATTTTGTTGATGCCCTGTTATAGTTAATGGTCTGCTGTATATATATATATTTGGATATGAAGGTGATACAGAAGTCATCAACAAACAAATACTAATCAGCTTCAGGATTTAGGCAATTGGTAATGCTATTAATTTTGATGTTGAAGAGGGTTACTTACAGTATACTCCTCTGAGGAACACCCTCTTCTTGGTTTTGAATGTCCGACTGGGTTGAACAAATTCCGACTCAGAACTTTCTGTCGGAAAGAAAAGTCTTACAGTTCATTCACAAGCAGTAAGTTTTTAGATGTGAAATTCACATTCTTTGTAAATTCAGCTTCATTAAACCCAGCTTGAAATCATACAAGTAAAAATACAAAATCATGAATTGAAAGGTTGTAATATATATTATCAATACACTCACATACAAAAGTACCACCCAAAAAATTAGGTGAAATATTGACTAAGGTAATTTAGTTTACAGCTGCACCTTTTTTAAAGAAATCAATAGTAATGAGTCCAGTCATGTCCCAGAACTCTATCAGTATGATCTTTTTTACTTACTGCTGTGCCTGGAACTTTTATTTTTTTACTGAGGTGTTAATGTTTCCACTCTATGGACTATCTTTTTGATTCAGGCTCATAGTGGCAAACCCATGTTTAGCCCATTTGTAAAAATTGTTTTGACGAGAACAGCCTGCAAAACTTTGATGACAGAGCTCAGTTCAAGTTTGATTATCTGCCATTTTGAATAACCTTGAAAAAAGTACTTTAGTGAGATCAAAATATTTTTTTTGATAAACAAATTCCAACCAATGCAGAGTTTACATTTATGGAAATGATGTACAACATTTTTTCCATATGGAAGAAATTTGAAACTAGTAATATTTTAGAATAATTCAAAAACACTTAATGAATTTTGAATTCACTAAAATCTAAATACTTAAAAATTTTTAGAACAAAAAAAAAAAACAAAAACAAAAAAAACAAAAACACAAAGTATGGCTTTGGCAAATGAATATTTGGGTTTTGCAAATATAACATTTTTGGTCTCCTTCCTATAATGAGCACCAACATGGCAATGTATTAATAATTCAGTCTACTATATTTATTAATAGTACTCAATATTGTTGATAAAGCATATTGGTACTAGGCCCCATTTCCTCCTACTTCTTTATGGCTTATACTATTAAATACAAAATCTAACTTAACTACTGGCTTAAATCTGTTGCTACTAGATCCCATTTTTGACCATATGAAAAGCTCCCATTCACCAATCCCTTTAGATTTCCGAAAAATAAAGTGGAACTTTCAAGAAGGTTTTAGAGAATCCATAAAATATATATATATGAACAGGAGTTCATACTAACAAGTCAGTTGTCTCTCGAACCTACAGCCGAATACTACTGAGGTCAACTCCAATCATACTTGATTCAAGAACAAAGAATCTAAATTCCGACAGTCCCTGAAGAGAAAAGATTATCAGTAAAGACTTCACCCCTTTTTTGATGGTATTGACCAAACTATTATTTTATCTGTATGAATTAATCAAACAATCTTTAAGAAGAAAATAATATAATTCTTGTACCAGCGACAAATTCCCATCTGTCACCTTAATTTTTAATTACAGTGGATTTTCTCTCCCACTCCTTTTCTAATGACATGTCAACAAAACTACTTTCTGGGATTTCACATGCTTGTATTAACTTGTTAGCATTTTCCTAACTTGTATTGTTTTAAACCTCATCCCTACTGGTCTAAACTATATTGTATTATATGTAAAATAAAATCTGTATTTAGTTATCAGATGTAATCTCATTTCTTTACCATTAATTTTTACAAATCTGGTTCTTATTTTATGTTGCACAAGCCATAACAATATGTTAAGGATAACTTATATGCGAGAGAGAGAGAGAGAAGGAATGGAGATGAATACGACAAAAGATAGGCTTATCAATAGACAACTTATGAAAAATTGAAAGGCATGATTGTAATATATTAAAACTGTTTATGAAGAGTTAGAGAAAAAAACGTTAACAGAGAATACAGTATAAAATTGTGTAACTTATTCATTTTTTACAGCTGAAAATACAATTGTATAATACTTAAATAAAAATGTGGATTGTAATGAAGAGTACTGGAGTAAGGGAGAGAACGAGAAGATACAGAAAAAGGGTAAACAAAAAACAGAAGAGACATAAAATGAAGGATAATCATAGTTGTCAATACCCAAATAATTTCCACAGATCCAACTAGTCTTAATTATTTTAATAAATAAATTTAAAAAAAAAAAAAAAAATAGAACATTGTGAAGATGTTGATTAGTGGCTTTTGCTTTATTCATTATCTTTGGTATTTAAGAATTCAACAAACTTTGGGCATTGTTGAAAGATTAATTTTTTATCCTGAGTCTGTGTAAGCAAGTTCATGGGTCACCACGGGGTCATGTGACAATCCCAGAATCAACTTTGTTATCTTTTCATCACAGGTCTTTGAAAAGTTGAGATGGGCCTTTTTATCCTTGTTCATTGGACAAGATAGAGACTGTCACTAACCCTGATGATGGACTTTGTCTTGCCTAATCATTGTAACATAAGCCCACATGGTTAGAACACTGACCTAAAGTAAGTCTTACTGTTTTTGCACCCCTATCATATACTGTTTGTTCATAGAACAATATATGTACATTTTATCTGTTGGGATATGTTTGTGCATTTTTATTAATACTTCCTGCATGTATATTATATACATAGTAAATGTTCCCATACATGTAAATAAGCTTTGTCTTTCCTTACATTTATTCAGTGTTTGGTTTGGTTTCTTTGATGATATACTAACTTTCGTTGGTTATTTAATGCCAAAGCCATCCTTGTAGAAGAACAGTGATACTATTTAACCCATAACTGAGGGAATAAGATGGTTTATACCTACCCAAGGGTATTAGTCCAAAAGTGAATGTATGTATTCATGTACCAACCCTTCCTCACAAGTAGAGTGAGACAGAAGGCCAATTTCAAGTGGAGTTTAACAGGTTTGAATTTAGAGTTTTCCTTCTCCTAGACTAGTTGCTTAACCAAAACTAAATATGACAATATGAGGTATTCATTGGTGCAAAAAACTTATGGAGAGTATGATGCATTTCTTTTTTAGGAAAATGTAATTTTTTTTAAATAAAAATATAAAAGAGACATTGCCTTTGAAAGAAATTTAAAAGGTCAGTTAGTAGAACTCGAACTTTCAAATTGTCAAAGCAAAAAGTCATCAGTCTTGTGGTTTTGTCAGTGCATTCATCCATTTATATAGCCCCTATATTGTAGTTTGATTGGATGACCAATTAAAATTTGATACATAGAAGTAATATTCTTCTCACAAACATAGATCAGCGTATTTCAATAGCTAACCACTCAAAAAGTAGAATTCAAAATTATCTGTGATTGGTTAGCCAATCAGGAATTTTTGTTCCGAGAGGAATCCTCTAAGAAAGTTTTTAGCATTAAATGAGATCCAATTTACATACCATAGACGAGAGAATAAGAAAAGTAATCTCTCCAAAAATTAAAGCCTCTCTACCAAAAGCCTCACACTCTGAAAAATTAACAGACTTCATCAGCCAGATACCTCATTTGTCTATACCTCAAATACAACAAAAACAACAATTTATATATATATATATATATATATATATATATATATATATATATATAATTATGGTCACACCATTGTGTTTCAATAAATAGTTGTTAATTGTTAACAAAGAGTTTTTCTTGTCTGAGTTGCCAATATCCATGCAACTTGTTCCAACAAATCACCGAACCATCAGAAGAAGTTCTGGTTAAATTGTGTCATCCCTTATCTGTGGATCTTTCAAACACAATGTGGACACTGAGAGAGTTGATAAACCAAATAGCTGGAAACACATGTAGTAGTCATTGAACTAACGCTACAATCAAGTACTGTGTCTAGCATAGGATCACATAAAAACTCAGTCCCCCCCAACTATTTACCCATAGCTGTCAGGAGAATAATTGAATTCATACCTTTCCCATGAGTATTGGGGCTATGTGAAATGCAATGAGCTTTGTCCAGGATTTGAACTTGTATCAACATGTCCATTTCCTACAACAATAACCCATTACATCATGGGCATCTCCAAAAGTGAATGCAATAGCTCAACTGGAATTTGTCCTTGCTTACTTAGAGGCCACAGTCCAGCACATTAGCCATTACACCACAGTGACTCACCCTTATTCAGTGTTAGTACATCATTGAATATATTTATGCTTACATTGGACCTTGGTGTGGAGAGACTCTACTAAATATTTTATCCCTAGCATCAACCACTCGAATACAATAAAAGAATCATCTTGTTTGTTTCTTGTGTATATGCATGGAAAATTTTAATCTTCTTGGTTACTTGTGAATTGGCTGCAATACATTACATTTAGTTTTCTAACATAATCAATGAAGAAGAAAATTAAATTTCAATTTATTTTTATCAGAAGTAGAAAATATTTCTTTACTGTAAACACATTTTTCCAAAAATTTTTCATATCACACACGGTACAAAATATCAGTTTCTCTAAAATTTAACTTCAAATCTAAATAAATAAAATATCTTCATAATTTTATGCAATGACTAAATTTTATGAATGATGATTGGTTGGTTAATGGCATATCAACTCCTTATGGGTTATTTAATGCCAAAATTTGATTCATTTGTAAATATTTCATTGCAATCATAATTATTTATATTCTTAATGTTCCATTGCTATTTACTTATTTTACTATAACAATATTTTGCAGTTACATGGTATCAAGTATTCCTAGCAGATACTAATAATTAAATGGTTTAAAGTAACTATTCCTATTTAATGATAACCATTTGTTTGGATGCATTATATGCTCTCAAGTATTCTTATCTAACAATAATTTGCAATCAGTTATATGGTTTCAAGTAACTGCTAATAATCCCTAAACAATAGTAAGAAGTTGTAAGTTGGCCAACTGTACTTGAGGCTCCCTTTTCAATGTAATATAATGGCTGAGGGATTTCGTTTTATATATCTTGCCTTTTGGTTTAGTTAGGCTGAGAACCTTTCGCTTAGCGCATGGGTTAGTTAGATGCAAACATGAGCGCAGGTGTTCCCGTACGCACGCGGGGAGGATGCGTCATTCACAGATGTCAAAATAAAACCCCAGATAGGAAATAGGACCAGGAGGTGTGAATGACGTCATGCACCAGAAGTATGGGCTGAGGATTTTGAGATTTGGAAAAAGTCAATTAGTTGAGTTTTAGCGTCCGAAAAAAACGGTTTACTTTCAGGGCTTGCCGAGGCCAGACCAGTAGTTGGCGGCGGGGTGCTGCACGCGGTGGGGGGGGGGGGCAGATGGAAAAGTCACCTTAGAAAGATTGTGTATCTCTCTCCTTATGTCGAAAAACCTTTTAACTCAAAAGGTAATAAAAAGTTTCGTACCTGAACTAAGAAGTCGTGAGTGTTTTTTGTGTTTTGGTATTCCTATGTTATCTATATATGAGTTATGAACATTCTTGGTACATTTCACATATTCATGTATGGCTATGTTACATCAATAGCTACTGCATTGGGGTGTAAGGGAGAGCTACTCCTTTCCCTGGATTGCTCTACTTACTCTTGATCTGTACCTTATAAAGGCTGAGTGTTAAGCAAGGAAGCATCAAGTACCATTTTTTTTTTAGTCTTTGGTATAACTCAAATGGGATTGTACCTTGGTTTCTTGGATTGTTGGCAAACACCCTACCCACTATTTATATAATTTGCAGAGAGTTATGTGATATAAAGTATTACCATCTAATACAAATGAATTTAAAAAAATTTATTCAACCAATAGAGAGTACTCTAACAGGTACTACCACTCCAGATCAAAGTAGACATGGGAGTAATGGCAATAAAGGGGTATTCTACACTTCACTTGAACAACAGATTTACAGAACTAGAGCATCACCATCAGATACAGTTTAGTGTCATACTCAGACCACCCCTTTTTTGGGGTAGAGGGACAGATTTTGCTCTCCTGTAGGGGATACAGTCAACATATTCTAAGTCTTATTGACAGGGTGGTATTTATGATGAATTTTGAAAATTACCCCTAAAATGATTTAAACAATGAACTACTTACCACTTAGTAGAGGTTAAAAGTACAAGAATAACCTAAGCCAAACTTTTTAAGACCTGCTTTTTCCAATGCAGGTATCATTCGGAAACAAGAATGGTTTCGATAAATGAACCAACTTGCATTAAAAAAATAAGGTCTAAAAAGTTTGGCTTTGGGTTACCCTTAGCATATTTAATTTTGACTAACATTCACTTGAGCATAATTACCTACTTGGAAGGAAAAAAAATGAAACCCATTGATAAAAATTCATTCACATAATGGATTAATTCAATTCCATTTGATGAAATAAAATCATTTTTATATAAGATTTTTTTCTCAATGATATAAATTTCATGAAAATTGATTCATCCTTTCTCTCTGAAAATGAATTTTTTTTCCTCAATGAGTGTAGATTTTTCAACAATTTCATTACTATCAAATTATTCATCAATCAACTTGGAGCAACTATAATTATTTGAGTTAAATATGCACTTTTTCCACTTTGTAAAGTCTAAAAGTTTGGGTGGGGTGAATTATAAAGATACTATATATCAACTTTTTATCCAGCTATTAGTATCACCTTATTTAGGATGGTATGACTGAATTTAAGTTACATCTTATGATACGAACTAATGTATTAAAAACACTTGTTTTTATGCTGGTACAGAGAAATAGCAACTGTAATGTGTGCGTTTTTTTATAATTTAATTTCTCCTTGTGTGAGCTTATTTTTGCCACAAGTTTGCAGAATGTGCGAACATATCCATTTGTTTACTCTAATATTGCATAGATTAGATACTGACAAAATTTTACTCTATTTTCTTGTTCAAACGAATTAAATAATTGAAATTATTATTTAAGGTTAAATTTTACTTTTATTTGAAAGATAGTAATACCATAATGACCGGTACTAAAAGCAAAATAACATTACAAATCTATTTAATTTTTAATACACTTTAAAGATTTTAATTCAACCAAAGTTAACTTTACCCGACCCGAGGTTACGTAAATTGCATGTTATTAAAACGTGTTATAAGAATTTTAAAACACTTTTAAAAAAATTTTTTCAATGAAATTATTCATAAATATTAAATATAAATATTCAGAAATATTAATAAACCAAGTCATGTACAAATATTACTCACACGTTGATAACTTCATCGCTTACTATGGTATTTAAATCAAATTAGTCAAAAGTTGATGAATATGCTCTTATGCAGAAATAGGTCTGCTTATTCTGGTCCCCAGCGAGATAAGACAGAGAGAGAATAAATGTCGCCTTGCCTTTTTATTTAGCCCGGGAAAATGACCCGGGCTGAATGGCATTACTCATTCTCATTGTTTAAAATGTATGAGTTGAATTCCAACGGCCAACAAATTCCTTGTGCTGCTCGACGTTGGTTACGTCTTGGACAATGTTGACCCTCCATTTCAGGGTGAGAAGCGTGTGGTGTTTCTCGTGATCCTAGCCGTGGTTAGAATGGTGATTTGGCTGACGCGAAACAAGGGATTGTATTTTATAGAACGAATGAGGAATGACTGAACGATGAATTTGGGCGACAAGTGTGACGAGCTAGGGCTCCATTGAAAACTGTCTTTCACCCCTTTCCCTTCCCCCCCAATTTTTTGGGGCCCTGTGCTCACTGGAAAGAACTTATTTATATGTAAATTTTCAGAAATAAAAGGCCAACAAATTCCCGCATCAGACAATGCATTTGAAAATATCGATCACCACGTGATGTAACGGTGAACAAACGCACAACTGAAACTTGTTATTTCTGCTACACTCTCAAAAACTTTTTTTAAATTTAATATTCACATTTGAGGTTCTATTTTCGAATCTTTTGTAGAAGAGCCCCACAAAAATGAATAAATACCAGACAAAAAATGGGGGTTTTAGTAATAAAGAAAATTATTAGTTACTTAAGAGGATAAAATTCATTCATGTCACCGAGTATTTGGATTTAAAAGATTGTTTTCCTCGAGGTGTTCCACAGTGGCGTTGAATGGGTCTGCTAATGTGGCTAGCTAGGGCCCGATATTTGTCGCTGCCTCCCACCAGACACGACTTGACACAAGGTCAAAAGCCCGAAGGCCGATTAAAGTGGGGATAAAGGGGAGGGGAGGTCGGGAACGAGCCGAGACTCGAACCCTGCTTGTCTGTGCTGCTCATCGGCTCACTTAGTGCAATGTGAGCCTGATGAGGCAAGCAGTTTCACGAACCCAAATGTGGGTCCGGGCACGTATGCCAGTTTGCGGCTTAAACTAGACGCATGGTCTAGTGCCGTACAAGGGGGACAAAGGAGACAAAAATGCAGCTCGCCCACCCGAAGGTAGCCTAGTCGAAACTAGGTGCCTAATTAAAGGCCCCAAGTCTGCCATTGTTCCTTTTCCAGGGCCACGCTTCGGACCGTAGTCCAGAACAGGCCCCCTAGAGAATGCAAGACCGCTCCCTTCCCATCCCCCCAAAACTTCAAGGCCTTGTGCCTACCATTTTATATCAAAATGGAAATAAAGATAGCTAGGGCCTCTTAGACAATATAGTTATGGCATGACCGCTCCCTTCCCCTCCCCCACAAAACCATTGGGCCTCGTGGCCACCATTTTGTATAAAATGGAAATAAAGGCGTTTTGTACAGATGCCAGAAAAATTCAATGTGGGTCCCACGTCCTGGTTCGACAAAATTGGTCGTATGGCTAACAGTTTGGCGAGTGTAATCCATTCCCACGTTAACCCTAACCCAAATAAATCGATGACGTACGACTCGACTTACGTTAGGGGAAATAACTACATTTCCATTTATACGAAGACGTTGAGAGGTGCATTTCATGACCGTTACGACAAAGGCGTTGATTGTGAATAATTCCATGGGTTTGTAAAAATCGAATTGCTTACTCCTTATCATAAACACTTCTTGAAAGTGTAAGGAGATTCATCCCTAACTAAAATGTCCGAAATAAATCTAATGAAGACTCAAGATGTGGTTTGACCCAATTACCGATTGGTAAAGCTTTAACTCATTTTTCCATCAATGGTGGGACTCTTCTACAAGAGATCCCTGTTTTTCTTCCAACATCTCCCAATTCAATTTTTTTTCATGTATACTTTAGATTTTAGTATTTTTTTAAAAATATATAAAGAAATTATATGCTATATCATCGATTAAATAGCGTTACACACAAGGAGCGGGTGGGGGTAAGTTAAATGATCTGAAAAATCAGCAAGTTTTTTTTTGTTTTTTTTTATAAAATAACTGATACATTATAAAATTCATCCATTAATAAACGAACACGGAAAATTTATCAAAATCTGATATTTTTCCCGATTTTTTTTTTTTAATACAGAGGTAGAGATTTGTTCCAGTACGAAAGGTCCATGGCGGTCATGTTGTTCGTATCTTGCATAAATATTTTTGTTTCAAAACAAGTAAGCTTAAATTTTTTTATTTTGTCGTAAAAAAGAAAAAAATTTGAACAAATGTTAAATTTTGCCGAAAAAATTCTAACAAGTCAGTGCTTACCACATGCACGTTTTTAGAATTTCATAGCCTTAAGTGTGCGTGTTATACACGAATAATTACGGCCGTAAAGAAGAAAATCTAAGGACAAAAACAAAAATCAATCAACGAATCTCCACTCATGTTAAGTTGCAGGAAAAAATAGTTACCTTACCTTAGTGTCTTGTTGAACACTTCTGTCCTGTCGTCCAAATTATGTCATTAACAGCTCTATGTAAACAGAGAAACTCCATACGTTTCCTATTGGTTTGACAATAACCAGCCATTATGGCACTGGCACACACACACACAACTACTCACGAAGCGTACGATACACCATCTGATATTCAATTTATCCTCACAAGGAAGCCTATCGTTTGATTGTTCCGCAATCACCACATATGTTGTTTGTTTTTGTTTTTTAATTGGCAAATCTGCGAATAATCTACTTTGTAGATACTCTAAGGAGAATGTTTTGTAATATATTGATATTTAATTTACAATAAGAATTCATAAATCTATTTAGAAATGTTGGAGAGATATTGACCTACTTGTGTTCTGCAAATAATGGCTGCACTTCTCAAATTTAATAAAAATCTCAAATCATAATCAATGGTGAAAATGGCAGGTACTCGAGAATGCAGCGCAGACCAATTTTTTAAAAGTGTTTTGAATGTTCAATGTTTATTAATCGGCATTTATTATTGATTATCTCTTGTCAAATTTCTATCAATAAAAAATTTAATTCTATATCTATTATAGTTATGCATGTCTATTTTATTCATTTCTCATAATAAAAGATAGTTCCAAGAAATTCATGTATAAAAGAAATACATTTCGTTAGTTTCGCATGAAAACAGGCACAGGTCATAATTTCACTGACTGGCATGTTGTAATTGATTTAGAACATCAACTCGAATTTCCAACTGCACAGCGTCCAGATATCGTCATTTGATCCGTTAGTTAAATTCACTTCTGACTTAATGGCTCCTAACTCCGGCCGAGCCACTTTCGGGTGGAAGAAGGATCAATGACAAGCATAGCATTAGACCTTCAGGTATGTGAATCTATGACCAGCAATGTTACCTTGCAAACGTGCCGAGAAACTTGGCTAAGGCTAGCATAGTTCATATTGTACCTTGTGATTCTATGATGAGCATTGTCCTGCATCTCGACCCGTGAGCAACCTCCCCGCGATAAAATGACCTAGTGTCAAGTCCTGCCCCGTGGGAGGCAAGATAGATATCTGGGCCGTTAATATAAGGAAAGTTTTCGTTGAGAAATTAACGGTCTATTTTGAGAAAAATATCGATTGGGTACACCAGCATAAGTTGAAAAAATATGAAGATCTGGGAGAAGAATGTGTCAGAAATGGCTGGATAATAAATATACTTCCTATCAAGGTCGGATGCCGGGATTTCAATTCCAACTTAACTTTTGTATATATGAATAATCTTGGAATTATTTATTGTAAAATTAATACAAATGTGGCTCATGGCCTAACAATGGAGGAGGGGGAGGCTGGTCAACATTATCCTAATCTTTAATTTAACAAGACTCATTCACTGACCAATACATATCTCCAAAATTAAAAAGCACCTCAATTGAACACATCACTATCATGCTACGCCCACCAAAACAACTCTAGTGCTCCATGAACTTCTAACCTAAGACCCATATTTACAGTGTGGGGGAGAGGGGAATAATTTAAAATCAATATAAAATATATACATATATCCCACAAATCGAAAAATGAGCAAATTATTTACACAAAATATAAATAATCTTGGACTTTCACCGTCAGACAAGAAGAGATATATAAAAGATCCAGAATAAGACTAATTGTATCATTATGTGTTGGAATTATCAGCTGAAATAGTCCCTAATGTGTGTACTAGGTTCAAATCACCGAACTACTTCCTCTTTCCTACGCGACGGCGTGTCACGTGACTTGTCTAAAGACGCCATATATATTTTGGCACCCAATTTGTGTTCACTCCTTTTACCAGCTAAGGCGCCTCTGGTGGTGTTATGGTTAGCAAGCTCGGCTAGCAAACCTACACGAGTGAGTTCGAGTCTCATTGGGTGCCCCTTTCATATGGCCTTGTGCCACATCTAAGCAAAAAGCTTAGTAAATTTCCACTCCTTTTATCAGCTAATAAAGTTGTGTACACGCGTGCATATCGGTCTCTTCCCCCAGATACTTGTCTATCCTTATTTTGTACTAACACTATGAGTCGCCCTACTATGCACACTTTAACAGTATGGATATGACATTTCTACAGAATAACGATAAAACAATAGAGCTTGGTAGTATCGTAATATACTGCTGAAGGGAGTGAGCTCTGGGTGACTGGTAATGATACTTTGGCCCCCAAACGATGCCTGAACACAAAATCATCATCTGATGAAGGATTTATTGGAAACAACACTCCTGTTTGCACAGCAGTCATATAATGTGTTATACAGAAGTGATTCAGTATTCTAGTTGTACATTGAAAGTCAAAAGTTTCCCGCACCTCAACACGCTGACATCTCCAGACAAGCAACAGCATCCATTCCGGGAGCTGACCAGTCACGCACGGCAACTCAGACTGAACTTTGGTCCTCGAGTAAACCAACCACTCCTCATTGTACGATTCGTCTAATAAAAGCTTGGTACTTCAAATTTATCCTCTTGTCTTTGTCAAGTTTGTTGTCAGTTACATTAATAAAAGTTTTTGATATCTATGTATTTACCGACCAACAAGTTAAACCTACGTTTATTTGAATGGAACCATTTTATGAATCGTTAAAATATACGTGTATATTATATCGTGTAGTCTCAAAAGCGCACCGAAATTTGCCATATATTTTTTAACTACCCACTTGGGCCTGCAAAATACAAACCTTTGTTTTTCATTGTATATAAATCATCTTGGGGGTTTTAAATCGGTTTATTGTAGCCTCCATGCTACTATAATCAAAAATCCTCTTTGGCAAAGAAACGCTGAGTCATCCGTGACGTCTGCTAACGAGACGTAACCCCAACGCAGTGAATTTCAATTGTCAACGCGCAAACTATTTTTCGAGATAAATTAATTCTACCGTCCGTTTGAGACAGTTCTTAACCACAGGATAAAATACATCATTTAAAAGCTCCTATTCGTAGTATATAGAGATATCCTATTGTTATACTTAAAAAGAGACATCCTAGCAATGACAAACATTTTTTGCCATTTAATACACTGACCTTCCCTCTTATAGAAAAGCAGTCACAGACCCCAAACATCGCCTTCCGTGGCCCTGTTTGGCATTCGTGCCGGACAGGGCCCAAGATCATTGTCAGATTAGAGGCTGAATGGTTCCCAGCCTCGGCGTGGCTACCTTTGGGTGGGCGAACTACAGAATAGCACTTGACCACCGAGATCTAGTTTAAGCTTTGAACAAGCATACGTGCCGGACTCCTGTTACTGCTAGTGTGTCTTAGTCCAGAAGGTTCATCTGGCTCAATCACCAAATGAGCATATGACCAGCATAGTCCAGCAGGGCGCGAGCCTCAGCTTCTGTCCGACCTCTCCCTTCCCCAAAACCCCCACTATAAAATGACCTTGTGTCAAGTCCTGTCTGGTGGGAGACAAAAACAAATATCGCCTTACGTGGTGACAGGGATTAGGTTCAAAGTGTAGTGTGACCATTGCAGGACCTGGTCTCCTTATTTGACTCTTTATCTGCGCCGGCTTTTCGGCTGAAGTTTCATACTCTCTTACGATTCCACCCTGGAAGCTAAAAAGTTCAAGTTGTCTGCGATCCTGTTTAATCACGGTCGATTCTGTTAAGAAAGCTGAATGTTCGAACCTGTTCGTAATCCTGTAACCTCAGTCGGTCCAGCAAGGTGGCTTAACACAAAGTCCACAGCCTGAGTGCTCTTGTGTTAGCTTGTAGCGATTCGCGGTTGATTCTACCTGGAAGCTAATCATGTACCAGCTCACGGCCCGAAGCGCACTCGTGCTGGCTTATAGCGATTTCGTTTATTCGCGGTAGATCCTGTCCGAAGTGAATACGTGCTAGGCTCGCAACCGAACTTGTCCTCCACGGACTTTGTTCAAACCTACAGCTTAAACTCGACGACGCCGCAGTCCCTGCCGACCGCTGACGATACTCCTGCCCGCAGCCATTTTCCGCCATTCCTGACAACGCTCCAGTCCGCAACGGCTTATGCCTTCGTTGACGATGCTCCCGTCTGCAGCTGTACCTGTATGACAGCTAAAGCTGTTACTACCTACCCAGTCATCCGCTAGCTGTACGACCATCGTTCCTGTCCTGAAACGATCCTGGCTTGCCTGCCTTACCTGAAAACCATCGTTCCTGACCTACCTCTCAACTAGACCCACTTTTGTTTCAGACCACCAGCGCCTGACAACGACCAACACCACTGAGACTACACAGACGTTATGCACTAGCACGCCAGACTTCGAGCGACGACTCTGCTCTGAATACTATATGCTCTCCGAGGCAACGTCAACATAAGGTTGAATAATCCGGGACGTCGCTCATCCTGCCTTTACAACCGATGTATCCACATCTCCAACTGTCTTCAGCTATGTCTTTGACCTGCTCGACAGCCTCGTTCTGGACCACCAGTGACCGACGGCAATCAGCCGACCAACAAAGTCTTCAACCGACTCCAGGTAAACCTACAACTTACACCGAGCCGATCCGACTTCCAACCGCGAACTTACAACATGCGAACCTTTCCTGCACGATTCGCCCAATAAAGGCCTGGGTTACCCTTTTGTTCGTGACCTTTATTTACAAATGTTTGGAGGATCGATGTCCTCACACGTCATAGGTCCCGCGACCGGTTCATACAGAACGATTGTAGTATTTTGGTAAGTTTGGCGTGAATGATCAGCGTGACTGGACTATTGTATTGCATAAATGGGTCGGCAATTGTGCCTAGCTAGTGTCCCCATAAGAACAATGAAGACCGCTCCCCTTCCACATATTTTCTGGGGCTTCATGTCCTAAAGTGTTATAGACTGTAGCGGTTATGTTAGGCTGCGTGTAATTATTATTCAACAAAAAGACAATATGTTGAAATGAAGAACCAAATTACATAGATTGATTTGAAAGATTATAACGAGCATTTATTTATTAATAAACAACGAAATTGTTATGCAAGCAAGAGATATATGCAAAAGTTTTGTTTCCGCAAAAGAGTGTTCAATGAAAAAGTCTGTTCGATCGAAAGGGTTTGTTTTCGAACAGAATTTGTTTAGAAAGAAATGTGTAGTTGGAACCTGTGGTAAAATTAAGCGTTGCATGTACAAAAATCATTATCCTGCATTCATTATATGTTAAGGCGAAATCGCGTTTGATGATCCACAGAGTAGTTGTAATACTTCGCATTCCCCAAAGCTCCAGTATGACTGGAGCCTCACCAGATTGTTTAGTGTCATATCCAAGACACCCGTTGTCAGGGGGGGGCTTACTCCTCTCCAGAGATGCAGTCTGTGTATTCTACAGCCCCAGCCGACTGGGCTAGTGGCCTTAGGCGAGTAGGCCCAAATGGAAATATACTACAATGTGTTGTGTGTACTTGACGAGCTGAGAGTAGATTATATTCAAGCGTGGGGTCCCCAAGGGAGAAATTGGCTTAAGGCCGGCCCTGAGACTGTTTACCTGAAAACAGAAGGCGGGGGAGAAAAAAAAGCTGATGAAGTTTAGGCTTCATGGCCGCTAGTCACAAAAGGAGCTCCAGAACCGTCTTTAGTCATCGGTGCTTAAAAATTTAAGCCTACAAGGGAAGTGGGTCCCCACACTATGGTTCAAGCTTAAAATAGACCAAAATATTTTTTAGAAGTTTCACGTTGAAAATAAGAACAACGCCAATAAACTAAAAGTTTAAGAGAAAAAAGTATTATAGAACTGTGTGCATTTCTCTTACAAAGTGGCACAAGATAAAGTTGATGAAATTGTAAAAAATATAAGAAAAACTATGAAAGTAATTAAAAAGATAAAAATAGTAGAAACATACAGACGATAGAAAATTTCCGTTTATCTAACATTGTCAAAAGTTTCGTATTCCAATCGCAATATTTCCTCTTCTTCAGTAAACACGCACTTCGAAATTCTGGAACGTGGTCTAACAAGTCCACTAAGCCATTTTTTCATTTTATCCACTTGGCTTTGAGGACCCTGAATGTTGCCTTTGATAGTATCGTGGAAAGAGTTCATGACCCAACCGACAAGTTTTAATTGACGAGCTTTTTGGTGAACGCACTGCCGAAGAATGGTTCCAAAAAGTGTTACATGGACTTCAAAATTGACAGAAATTAGTTTTTCTCTCTTGCCAAATTTTTTCAAGAGTAAAAACAAAGGAGTAAAAATAAAACGAATACCGAAATAAAACCATGCTTTTCGCAGTATAGTGTTGATTACACTGATAACAGTCCCCATTGATGGTAATAATTTACAAGGCATTATGTATATTACTGCTTTTTTTTTTTATGTGTTACAAAGTCGTAGGATATGGAGCGCCGACTGAAACTATCATTAATTGTTAAATAAATAACAAATTTGGCACGAGGCCACAAAAATAGTGGGGGTGAAGGCTGGTCATCACCATCCTAACTTTTTACTTAACTAGTTCCATTTACTAATCCAAAAAGTACTTCAATAATGCATTCACCATAACAAAATAATTATTTGAAGTCTTTCGTACAACAGTCACCAAAACAAGTCAGTTACTCAATGAATCTCTAAACTAATTCCATATTTACATAAATGTGAGGGATATAGGCACAATTTTAAAATTTTAATTACAAAAATACATACTTACAGAAAAAAATCCCCACAGAAAATGAACAATTAAAGTGAAAAAAAAAATACTTACAAATTTTTAAAAAAGAAATGATCATTAGTATTAGGTACCCCCTCACAAACTATATTTGCGGAAAAACTAGTTCAATGGTGGAAAAACTACCCAATACAAACTTCAATAATACATTCACCATAACTACACAATTATTCGGAAAGTATTTCGTACTATAGTCACCAAAACATGTCAATCACTCTGTGAATCCCCAACCTAACACCATATTTAGATAAATGTGAGGAAGAGGAGAACAATTTGAAATTTTTAATTACAAAAATACATATATACTGAAAAAACAGGAACTAAGAAAAACGGACCGATGAGCTAGCATACTCGAGCTTAGTTAAACTGTTTAAACAAAAAACAAGCAAAAAATTCTTATTTACCTGGGAAGAGTAGTCACGTTTTTTTTCCAGGGACGCAATATTCTTTAATTCCCGATAATATCCAAGAAAAATGCAAGGTTGGCACCTATCACGTAAAACATTCGCGCAACATTTAACCACCTTTTGCCAAATCCAATCGAAGAGAGTCTTTTTCTCTAAGATAAGATTTTGATTTTAAATTGGTGCTTGTAAAAAGCAATCAACATCGGAGAGGAAAAAAGACTCACCTTCATGAAACTCCTGCGGTCGCGTCGTCCATATCACAACTCTCATAACGCCGAGCAAGCAGAAAAACACAGTGTTCCGACCTATTCAACAACGGAACCACATTGCTGCACACAGAACTGGCTTCCAGGATGAAAACTTTCTATTTAATACACGAGCTATGTAGCCTTCAAGAAGCTTGCACAACGGCCTTACAGCCAGGCAGTAAAAGAAAGCGTGCGAGACTGACTCCTTTATCACCCACCAGATGCACTCTAGTGAAACTTCCAGCCTCTTGCCGACCCAGAGGGCATTTCAGATTACTAACCAGTTGAGCGATGCCTCGTCGTTATTGAGGCATTTCATTCCAGAGGCCCTCAGCCACAATAAGCGACCCTCCTCATTTGTCACACCAACATCGCCGATCAAATTATTTCGTACGTCCCCACTGATTAACGTTCGATATAACACCTTACTCGACAACAGCCAGCTTTCAAGGAGATCAGTCTGCAACTGAGAGAGAACTATTAGAGCATGACGACATTCATGAGAAGGAGCACTCATTTCCAGGCAAACAACGAGTCTCTCCATCATACGATTGCACGCTTCCAAATAACAGAAAGGCTTTCCTGGCGTCTTCCTTCCAGAAGTCACTCGTCTCATCGTATTGCGCACACATCTGACCCAGGAAACTGAGACGCAAAGTGTGGCGACCCGTCTCCGTGCTCGGTACTCCTAAGTCGACTTCGGACGGGTAAAGTCGACAGATCTCCCGATTGCCTAAGATAAACTGATATAGGACCCTTTCCAGACTGATTAGGACGGTGCACGGGAGAGGAAGTACTGAAAGACGGTAAAGGACCAGGGGGTAGATGTGCGGCTCGCACATCAACCCCTTGGTCTCTTGTTCAATTTGGAGAAGCTTCGACGTGATTAACAGAAACGAACAGTGTCCGTCTTTGTTAAAAAAATTGTTAAATCTACAAAAGACATGTTTTCGAGCTTCCTGACTAACCTGTTCATAAAGGAACTAACTGATATAGATGGTGCCTCTTACGCCTTTTGGGACGTATTGCTTACCTCGATCGAAGATGTCATCGCCCTAACGAGGAAAATACTTGAAACAAAAGAACACATTCTCCATACAGAATACTTAGGGCGACGAAGGACCACGGTGGTGGTATTTGAGGTGCCTTGCTATCTTCTGGTTGAGTATTTAGCTGCATACTTGTTATAGTTCGTGGATATCATGTCGATTTCTCACGACAGTATGCGTGTGGAATGGAGATTCGACATTATGTTGTATGGAAACAACTTCTACTCCATTCTCAACTGGGCACAGGCTGAAAATCAGGAGAAAATCGGCCTGTTGGCATTGTGAAGGGATTGGTCATCTCTCCGCAAATTACCTGGGGAAAAAACCCGTTGAAAACGCCTGACCACACTCTGAATTCCTTAGCACCAGCCACGGCGAAATGCGAAATCCCATCAGCCCCCTTCCACCGAGACTTCTAAAATTTTCCAAAAAAGGTATTAGAAAAAAACGAAAAGTCGAAGGAGGAATGGCAGACGGTAAGAAAGTGGGGTAAGAAGGACCAACTTACGGGTCCTCAGTCTCAAAAGGTTTCCCAGGCTGACATTGACAGTTTGGTGACCCCACGTAGCTACGCTAAAACAGCAACAGCAAAAGCAACATCAAAAACAACAACAATAGCAACACCATCAAAAGCAACAACACCATCCAAAAGCAGGCGCGTTAACCTGTGGAGGTGTTAATTTGAAGAACTTTTAAAATTCAAGGAGCTGCTTGACGCAGTCAAAACTCTTCCCCCACTCCAGAGTCCTCTCGTTCCACCCCGTCTTCCCCATTAGGTCGCTTTCCACACTACCTGCCCGAAAGATGCCTCCACCGACCTAGACGGTTCTTACCCCCCCCCCAAAAAAAAAGGGCTCATCCTTCCTGTTGCCGTCTCCCCTTCCACCAACATCCGCAGAGAGCACTCCAGCAACAGCAACAACTCCAGTAACAACACATTCTCTAAAAATAGCATCAGCCCCATCAGTGTCTGCAACTCCAAAGAACGGCAGTGGAGTTTTTCAATTGACAATTCGGAAGATGTGCTGCCGAAGCTAAAGAAAAAAGACCGTCTCAGATACAATGCGGAGGAGTCCTCCACAACAAAGAAGTCAACGGCAAAGATGCTGGGGACCATACAAACTTTTCAGATGTACGTATCTCATCAGTCATCGATCAGGCCGAAGGTCTGAGAGTATCATGAATATGCTTGGAGAAGCTACTCAAGCTCTCGACCCGATCACTCTCATCATTACTGACGAGAATCTTTGTTGAAATGTTGTTGTGAGGGTTCCTATTTCGTTGCATTCCTCCCTGTTTAGGGCTCAAGCTAACTTACCCGCAGGATATCGGGGGTCCCACTCTGGATGGCACCATCGACAAGGAGATGGTCGTTTGATCCATGAGCCAGACCGTCGTTGATCTAATCCCACCATGTTTTGTGATGGTACCCAAACTCTGAAATCTTCCTGATGGATCTGAAGTTGACCGCGGGCTGAGGTCTGACTGTAAAAGAAGTCAAACTACTTTCACGCTTTCAATGCCGCGGCTTGGATATCTGTTGTTTATAGGAGACCTACTTTGATTCCAACTTCCATTAAGGTATTCTGTCGAAGTCTACCAGCCTTTCCCAGCTTACTTAGACGTTCGTTCTAGAGAGGTCATCTAGCTGGTAAGTAGATGCCTTACTTAATACGACACGTTCTCATGTTCTTTCAAATCCGGCAGCCAGGCCTTGTATACTGGACATTACCACATAAGGCTTTTTGTTTGATCTAGGTCTATGGGCCCAATGTCACCAGTGAACTTCTTGACTTTTTCCGGCGTATCAAGCCGTTCGTGGCGTCATCAAGGTGAGTAGTTTTAGTTGGTAATTGGAATGCTGGCCTTGATCCTAATATTGATTGAGGAGGAATGTATCGGGCTACGAACAATACGGATGCGAAATACCTTCATGAATTTGTTACGAGATTTGATCTCGTTAACAAATTTCGAGAAAGGTATTTATCTAAGTTAGAGTGGACTTGGACCGATAGGAGCGCCTCAGGTCAGAACTTCAGCTACCTCGATAGAGTGTTAGGAGAGTCGACTTAGATTACTACGGTGGTCCAAGTTTCGAGGTTTATAAAAATTCTGACCACCAACTCGTGCGTCAGTTAGGTTAGGTAAAGTTAAACTTAGGGCGTTTGGTTACTGGAAATTTAACCTATCCTTATTGGACGAGAAGAATTTTAAGGACCAGTTAAAACTAAAGTCAAAGCGGGAATTGACGGGGTCCATAACTGGGAATTGCTGGTAAGCTAAACTTAAGGATAGAATTAGATCCTTTGCTGCCGACTAAAGAAGAAGGCTCAAATTAGATAGAGTAGCGGTGTAAAGAGCATTTGAGGCTAAGATAGGGTTGTTAAGATAGGAGATTGTGTGGAAACTAGCATAGCGAAGGTGGAGCTGGATTTTTCACATAACAAAAAGTACCAAGTTTTCGTTGTTAAGTCTAGGTTAAAAAGAATATCTTGCAAGGCAACGAATATGACTCAGAAACTTCGGGCTGAGGAGCTAAGATAGATATGCGTTACAGCAACATAATGCGAGTGTCATATCGCCAGATGGGCAACGTCAGACTACAAACGAAGTTTAAAAACTACTTAGAGAAACTCTTCACTAGGAAACCCTGACTGAATTCTGCTCAGTTCAACACTTATGTTGCCGATTTGCCCCGTCTCGAGGTGATAGAAGCCCTGAGTAAGAGGGGTGCTTAACGGAGGAAGAAGCCCAGAAGGCGCTGGAAACAGTCGTGAGAGACTAGTCTCCCGAGATCGACGGTCTTCCCTTGAAGGTGTACTTGAAGCTATCGCATATGTCTGTGTTCGTACTGGTGACTATCTATAACAACTGGATGAAGCAGAGGTCGATCCCCCGACAGTTCACCAGAAGTATAGTGAAGTTGCTACGCAAGGACAAATATGATGTGGACGGGATAAGTAACTTTGCCTTTTAACGATGTTTAACACTAACTTAAAGATTTTGGCAAAAGTCTTGGCAGACCACTTGCAGACTGCCCTATTTAGTGTAATTGGCCCCGAACAGTGTTGCGCTGTTAAGGGCTGAACTATTCAGAGCAATTTTCATTTGGTACACACGATCATAGAAAATGTCGACGGTGATGCCGTCAATTTAGATCAGTCCAAGGCCTTCAATAGGGTTGACCACGGTTTTCTCGAGGCTGTCTTATTTATGGTCGGATTCAGGTTTCATTTTCGCAGCTGGGTTCGCCTTCTTCATGCGTCACCAATAGTCGTGTTGGAAGTGAACGGGATAAGATCGAAGCCGTTTGTCTCGATCGATTCGTCAAGGTTGTCTGCTCTCGCCCATGCTTTATACTCTTGTGCTGGAACACTCTCTGCGCAAGTTGAGGGCGAACTGGTCCTACGCAGCCTCACATTACCTGTCGCCTCACTTCATCCACTGATGATGTCAGGGTGCTTGTAACGAGCAGTGCCGAGGTGGTTGAGAAATCGGAAGGTACACAGTCGTGATAAAAATCAACCGTAAAAAGTCGGTAGGTTTGCTGTTGGGCTCGTGGAAAGGCTGCGCCGAAACACTATGTGTTTCTCTGCTTTCTCGGCGTTATGAGAGTCATGATATGGACGATGCCACCGAAGGAGTTTCAATGAGTTTCATTTTTTCCTTTCAGATGTTGGTTGCTTTTTACAAGAACCAACGTAAAACCAAAATCTTATCTTAGAGAAAAAGACTCTCTTCGCTTGGATTTAGCAAAAAATGTTGCACGAATGTGTCACGTGATAGGTACCAACCTTGAATTTTTCTTGGATGTTACCGGGAATTAAAGAAAATTGTGTCTCTGGAAAAAAAAATTTGACAACCCTTCTCAGGTAAGTTAGATTGGTAAATTTTTGTCTTGCTTTTGTTAAAACAGTTTCAGTCATGTTAGCCCATCGACCGTATTTTTTTATTTTTATTTTTTAGTCCCCATATTTTGTTTTTCCCGTTCCCACCTCGTTAGATGACAGAAACTCGAGTTTTCTGGATGTGCAGAGTAAGATGGTCTTTTTATACCCTCCACTGGTACTGTGAACTAGCTTTTCTGTCATTAGAATCTGTGAAAGGGCTCTAATATTATCATCCTTTTTTTTTTAATTCTAAATATTTTTCTTTTATTTGTATATTTTTCGTGTATATGTATTTTTGTAATTAAAATTTTCAAATTGTCCCCTTCTCCCTTATATTTATTTAAATATGAGATTAGGTTACAGATTCATAAAGTGATTGACTTGTTTTGGTGTTTGTAGTACGAAAGACATACAAAACTTCTTATGAACTTTAACGTCGCCCACAAATATAATTCACACACATTTGGTCGGCGAGCAGACACATATTTCGCTGGTATATACCTTTTAGTTTTCCCGCGTGCACACACACACACACACACACATATATATATATATATATATATATATATATGCTAGTAGTACTTTTCGCTTTTGAACCTACTGTCTGAATGGCGAACACACGTACACACACATATTACGAACAAAACTCGCTACCATTTCCGCTAACGTATTTGTACTATTGAAATAATGCCGAAACGGCGGGTTTTGTTGGTTTGGCTGTTCGTCTAGTGGTGTGGACCTCGTTGTTAATTCTTACATCCGGCCGTGTGGGCATTTCGCAGGTTGTACAAAAATCTTTAAGAAATAACAAAGGGTAAAAGGAAAGACACTGACAAACACGGATTTAGGACTGCAAAACTCAGAAAGGGGAAGTCTGGCACTTTTGAACATTCTGTGTGTATTTGTTATGGCTAACGCGAGAAGTCTGTGAAAGTCCTACACAGCTACCAAAAAATGCTGACTCATCCAACCATCGCCCTTATTGCTCTGAGTCTTCGTTCTTGACTGGCCCGGCCGCACGTCCCGAGCTCTGAATGTCTGACCCTCCATTTCGGAGTCTCACTTCTAACTTCTGAAATGTCTAACCCTCCGCTTCGGACTGACTGCTCCAGACTGTTGCTTCGGGGTCTCACCCCTAACTGACCCTCTTTATCCTTCTCTTCCGGTCTCGCAGGTTTTCGCAGGCACAGCTCTTTGTGTGGTCTTCGCGCCAAAGTAGACAAAGGAGTCCCTCTAGACACTCTGACGCCGGTTAAAGATGCCGAAGATAAGATCCCTTCTTTGGCTACCCATCCACGAACACACAGAGAGACTTACACACATCCATCCATATATATATATATATATATATATATATATAACGTAGAATTCAGCCATCGGCCGCTGTATCTCATCTACTCTGGCGGTTTTTGCCGAAATAAAATCACACGGGCTGCTTTGTTGAGCTGAAGTAACCACCAGGCCATCCAGTCTTAACCACTCGGTCGGTTCCATTGTCCGTTCGTCCGTTTGGCTGCGCACCGTTAAAGGCACGGGTTAGCCTTTAGCTACCGCTTCCCTATCTGCGCAGCGCTAAGATACCCCCAATCTTAGACGTGGCCTCCTGGCCTGTTCGCTCGATAGTGCAGAGCTTTGACACAGCAAAGCCATAGCTACCGTCTCCGACACGTCCGCATAGCTTTGGCACGGCAAAGTCATAGTTACCGTCTCCGATACATCCGCACAGCTTTGGCACGGAAAAGGCTTAGCTACCGTCTCCCATATGTCTGCATGACTTTGGCATGGTAAAGCCATAGCTACTGTCTCCGATACTCCTGCAAAGCTAGGGGCACGACAAAGCCATAGCTTCATCAAATCGCTCGCTCGACTTCATATGTACTAAGGCCTGGCAAACCTTAGCCACGGTTTTCCTGTCCGTTCACTTGGTCCGTAGTACTAAGCCAGAGGTTAAGTCTTAGTCACCACGCTCGCTCAACTCTACGCGACCAAGCTGCCAACACCAACTTCGACCACGACGCTCCAGCAATGCAGCATCCAGTCCATGTACCGACTGCCCTAGCATTGCAGCATCTAGTACACGTACGACTCGCTGTACGGGCTAGCAACCGCATCGATACTCCCCCGGTTAACCTAACGCACTGTCAAAAACCGGGACATCGATTTACCAACCTCGACCGACATCAGCTACCTGCTACAATCGTCCAGCTGCATTCTACGACTCGACCATACCAGCTACCGACATCACCCATCTAGCTGAAGACACAAATACAACTACCACGAACTTTACTCACGCACTTGTAAATACGACAATAAATTGTCATCTTTGTTATATTTGTTACCTCGCCTTTGTTTCTTTCATTGTCTTTGGCTGTCATTACTTGCACTCTTAACTTAAATCATTTGCGGGGTCGACGTGCTTATTGGCTCCGCAACATAGGTTCAATGCGCTTACATGCTCTGCTTGCTTTGTTTGTTGTGGTGTTTCCGCAAGTGAATGTTCCTCTGCCAATGTTCTTATGTAGATAGCAATGAACTATTATTAATAAAACTGGTACGTTGATACACTAATATATGTTGTTAGGCTTGTTGAATGTATAGGATACACATTTCTTTAGTTTTAGATAAATCAACACAGAACACGTAGATAGGAATATTCCAGAAAAAAAGTATCAAAATCTCTCTTACATAAAATTTATACTCTTATGTTTTTAAACCAATCACCGAAGGACACAGAATATTCAAGAAAAAAGTGGCTCAAAAACTAACTTGTCGAAAAATTATCACAGAAACAAAAATAGTAAGGTTCCAAAATAGATAAGTAATTTCTATGAATCTGATTGGTTACGTTTTCGCTGATGTTCGCGCATTTGAACTTTATTTGACCTGTTATGAACTAAAAATATTTTACTTTGATCCATTTTTATTTTACTTAAAAGTATAAATAGCGAAGCAGAGAAACCGACTGATTAGATAGATATGTAGCAGAAAGAACTTCGAATTTTTGTTTGACGCGTAAATCAACTTGACCGTTGGTCTCGTCTGATATTTTCATCCAATGAGGATGACTTATCCCATTCTGCCCGGACCTTTCCCGGACAATTCAAGGACGATGAAATAGCGCCAACCAGAAACCTTCGAGCAGGACGGACGTGTTTCTGTCCGCTCTCTTCAATAGCAGCAGTTTCATTACACTATAAGGAGAGCCGTCTAATTTATGGGCCTTTGAGTCTACTCTGATAGACAAAAGGTTCCCCGTTGTACATGATTTAGACGAATATATTACTCCCACGACAAATTCAAACTACTGGTAACACGCCAAATGCCTACACCATGGACCATGCATTTTTACTGAATATATCCTCTACTGTTATAGGACTACCAACTACGTTATATGCATTTATGCTGAATATATCTTCCACTGTTATAGGACTTCAAGCAACTGGCAACTTTTTAGCACACAGTTAAATGGTTTCAGGTATTTCTATCTAATACAAATAATTCTATTTACAATTAATCATTTGTTTTCACACAGTTAAATGTTTTCTGTTATTGCTATGTAATAGTAACAATCTAACCTCAGTCATTTGTTTGCACACATTTGAATAGATATACATATATTATTTATAAGTGAGTAGTTTGTCTGTAATTTCATTTTTAAATAAGTTAGAACTATTTTTTTTTTTTGCATAATAGTATTGCTATTGTTTATATACAGTTAAATGGTTTCAATCATTGCTATCTGACACTGCTAATTCTATTCATTGCCCAGTCAGCTGGGGCTGTAGAATACACCAACTGCACCTCTACAGAGGGGTAAGACCCCCCACAACAAGTGTCCTGGATATGACACTAAACAATCTGAGGTTCCAGTAATACTGGAGCTTTAGGGAATGTGGAGTACCCCTTCATTGCCATTGTTCCCAGGTCCACTCTGAATTGTTTAAAATAGAACTGTTTTGACATTTAAACTGCATACTTATGCTAAACTGAATTGCTTGAAATAAAACCGTTTTGACATCTAAACTGTGTACTTATGCTAAACTGAATTATCTGAAATAAAACTGTTTTGACATTAACTCTGTGTATTGCCCAGTCAGCTGGGGCTGTAGAATACACCAACTGCACCTTTGCAGAGTGGTAAGACCCCCTACCCCATGAGTGTCCAGCATATGACACTAAACAATCTGATGGTGAGGTTCAAGTGATGCTGGAGCTTTGGGGAATGTAAAGTACCCCTTCATTGCCATTGTTCCCAGGTCCATACTTTTGCTAAACTGAATTGTTTGAATTAGAACTATTTGATAAAACTGAATTGCTTGAAATAGAAATGTTTTTGACAATTAAACTGTACTTACATTTAAACTGCATGCTTATGCTAAACTGAATTGATTGAAATGGAACTGTTTCTGACATTGAATCTGTACTTGAACTAAATTGATTTGTTTAATATAGAACTGTTTTGACATTTAACTGTGTATAAACAAAATCTGTACTCATACTAAACTGAATTAGCTGAATTAGAACTGTTTGAATAAACTGAATAGCTTGAAATAGAAATGTTTTGACAATTAAACTGTGTACTCATGCTAAACTGAATTGTTTGAACTAGAACTGACTATTTGCATAAAAATGGATTTGATGTTAAATTAGCTACAAAGGTTGATTTGCCATAAAACCCAAACAACCAACCAACTTAATTCTATTCAATATTAATCATTTGTTTGCAGATAATGAAGTGGTTACAAGTATTGCTTATTGATACTAATTATTCTATCAACACTATCCATTGATTTACACACAGTCAAGTTGTTCCATGTATTGCTATATAATACCCATAATTCAATTTAGGAATACAGTCAAAGAGTTTCAAGAATTGTTATTCAACACTAAAAATTCCATTCAACATTACTCATTGATTTGCATGCAGTCAAATGCATCCAAGTATTGCTATATATCACTAATAATTCAATTAGACAGTTATTTGTGTACACACAGTTAAATGGTCAAAGAGTTCAATTTCTAACAATTCAATTTAACAGAAGTCATTTTTTGCACACAGTTAAATGTCAAAGAGTTCTATTTGAACCATAGATAGGACCCTATCAGATGCTACCACTTTGAGTTAGAGTGGACCTGGGAGCAGTGGCAATGAAGGAGTACTCTACATTCCCCAGAGCTCAAGCATTACTGGAGCCTCACCATCAGATTGTTTAGTGTTATATCCAAAACACTTGTTGGTGGGGTGGGGGTCTTATCTCTCTGCTGAGATGCAGTCAGCATATTCTAATCTTGAAGCTGACTGAGCTGCACTCTGCAGAAATGCAGTTGGTCTATTCTACACCCACGCTGGCATGGGTAGGACCCAAAAGTAACACGTTTTTATTAACTTTATTTCTCTTGTTAACTTAGGTTGTTGTTTATTTTTTATTTCTTAATTTCATTACTAAATCAAAAAGTGTTCCCAAATTATCAAAGTTATCATATTATGTTTGATCAATTAACACTTCTAAAGTTCATCAAGACTCATTAGTCTTATCAGTCTATTACTAAAATTCTCATTGTTTGTATATAACCGTAACTCAGCAAAAACAGTGTGATTTTTATTAAAGCAATACACTTAAGATATTTTAAGTTAAAGAATAAAGCAATTTCCTGTCCGATTGGCAAGTGATTGATCATTTTATGGGTTATATGTGTGTGTGTTGAGCATTATTTTTTAACCCTTCAAATCCTAAATATAAAACTAAAATAATTATGAAATGCTAATTAGAATCCTTCGGGCCATCCTCAATAGAAACAGTACCCTGTTGGCAGGGCTGAGAATATGCTGATGGCAAGAACCCCCCCCTCCAAAAAGAGGTGTCCTGGATATGACATTAAACTGCATCTACCGGTGATACTCCACAATTCCCTGATGTCTAATACTAGAATTAGACATCAGGGAATTGTGGAGTATCACTTCATTGCCATTACTCTCAGGTTCACTCTGACTTGGAGTGGTAGTACCTGTTAGGGTCCCATATTCAATCATTTATTAAGGATTATTATTAGTTACTTAAAACCATACTACAGGATACAAATTATGATGGTTGAGATTTTTTTTCAACATACTCTCCCTTGCAGTTTACATACTTCTTCTATTGGTGTTGCAGTGCTTGCATCTCATTGGTTAAAAAGTAAACAGCAGACACAAACTTTTCAGCCAGCCTTTGTATTTGTCTTAAATAGGAATATTTGATATCACATAACCATGTGCAAAAAAATCTCTTCAGAAGCAACTGAACAAAAAATGTTAATATGAATAAAATTCCCTAACCTCTAGATATAAAATAACCCTAGATTGGTAGAGTTGTCTAACAAAAAGATGACAACACTCATCTATAAAATATAATCTGCTTTTTTTTATTTTCCAAAATGAATAGAGGGGTAGAGCAAATGAGGGTTGAAGACATTTGAGCTGCCCATACAGGTACAGATTTTCGGTTGATCCCTTCTCCTCCGGATCAAATCTTCTTGATTATATAATATCC
Organism: Sepioteuthis lessoniana; assembly: GCA_963585895.1. Classification (NCBI taxonomy): domain Eukaryota; kingdom Metazoa; phylum Mollusca; class Cephalopoda; order Myopsida; family Loliginidae; genus Sepioteuthis; species Sepioteuthis lessoniana. The sequence goes on from OY757909.1 coordinate 69,187,091, forward strand.
TGCCCACCCATGTAATTAATGTGGTCTCACCTCTCTCCAGTATATCACCCACACAAATTCTTTTGGTCATACTTCCTCCAGCCAGCTGCCTACACAATATATGTGAGTACGCCTCCTTCTAGCATGCCAACCACACAATTTACGCTGTTTCCACTGAAAATACCTGTATCCTGTTTACTTTAGATACCAGGTGCATTTCCTGTTATTTTTGTTCAACCAGGGTCTGACTTCATTGCTGCATTGACAGATGTCAAAGGGGTCTTCAAGTCAATATCCAACAGTTGCTATAGCATTAAAATCATTCAGTTAATCATAAAAAGCAACACCAATATCATTAAAACAAGAATCTAATGAGTTCATGGCTCATCTGGTAGACGCAAAAAATTAAAAAGATTTTTAGAGTATTTTTTTGTGTAAATCTTTCCCATGCTTGTTTTAATCATACTAACAAGTTAAAAAATTCACTTTATTTGAAACTTCACATACTATCACTAGTTATTTCATTTTTTATGAATTCTGAAAATATATGATTTTAAATTGTCAAAAGAAAAGGAAGTGAAATATAATTCTCCATCTTCAACTTCAAACTCTATAACTTAAAATTTCAAGAAATGTCTTTTCGTAAGGTCACTCTTAAAAGAACTAAGAAATTTCAGTAAAAAATATATCTAGAATTTTCCTTTTCTTATGAGTAACACATCTTATTATAGGTTAATATTTCTTTCAGTTATTTTTAAACTTGTTTCCAATATTTCTTGGTTTGGTTTTTATATTTTGGTAGAACTAAGTTTTCTTGATATTTTTTCAGTTTCAAACTCCCCAGTGTACCATTTCTTATGACTCATCTTTTTCATTTGACCATCAAAATAATCACCATTAGAATAATCACCATCAAAATAATCACCATTGAAATAATCCTCATTGGAATAATCACTATCAGAATAATCACCATAAAAAAATCACCATTGCACAAATTGTGAAAGGATCTATAACACTCATTACTTTTATTGACACATAAAGGTCAGATAAAATTTCCTCATATCAAAACCGTTTGATATCCAGGCAAGACTTTTCCTAATAATCTTTCTTGGTTCTTCTTGGATTTTAATCATATCATCTCTGCAAGATTATTGTCACTCATCATGGATATATCAAATGAAAAATGAGTTTTGGATCTAAGATGCTTTCTCAGCAAGATCAATATCTGATTCTTCGCTATCAAAATTGATGATTAGGACTTCCAAATGATTCTCAATCTTATTGAGTACATTAATAACTTATGTTTTGTCCTTGTTAATAAGAATATCATCAAGAGTTTCAAAGTTTTTCAGTTTTCTCATATACCTACATGTGATATGTATGGATAATCTTGCTATAGAAATTAGATAAACATTAAGATAACACTCCCTTATTTGATTACAAGTTAAACATTACTAATCCAGAATTCATTAGTCCAACAATGTCAATGATTTAGGATGGTAATTTAAAACTGGTCCACCTTATGTTAGGGAGAAAATATTTTATCAGAGTGACATCTGAAAAGAAAAAAACAAACAAAAAAGCTAATATAAAAATTAATTTTATTGACAAAACTTTGTGCCATTTAGGAATAATAAAGATTGTTGAAAATTTTAATATGAAAATTGTGTACATAAAACCAGAGATTTGTGAAAAATTGCATTAGAAATTTTCTGGCAAAACCATCAGTTTTAAAAATCTACCAAAAATCAATGAGTGATTGAATTTTTGGTACTTTTTTAATAAAGGAAGAAAAAATGCAAAGAAAAAAATCTATGGGATTAAAATCACACTTTATTTGAGGTAAATTTGTGGCGATGCAACTTAATACTGTATATATGCCGTTTTATCATTTTTACTCTGTAATTGGTTCATAAAACTTGCTACTCCAGGCCTTTTGGTTTGGCTGGTTGGGTTTTATGGTATATCAACCTTTGTAAGTTATCTAATGCCAAATCTTGTATATACATATATATTGAATATATGATTTGTAAATGAATAATTCGTAGATAACATTTTTAAACAAGCCAGAGCTCATTTATTGGCATACAGTTAAATGGTTTCAAGTATTACTATGTAACACTAACAATCTAAGTTAACATTAGTCATTTGTTTGCACATAATTAAATGGCTATACATATATGATTTGTAAGTGAATATTTTGTATGTCATTTTATTTTTAAAAAATTAGAAATAATTTGTTTCACAGATAATTTCAAGTATTGCTATTTAACACTAATTCTATTCAACACTATTCAATCAATTGTACAGTCAAATGTTTCCAAGTATTGCTATGTAATACCAATAATTCAATTTTTGAACACAGTTAAACAGTTCCAAGCATTCCTATTTTAAAGGAATTATTCTATTTGGTGTTAATCAATTGCTTGCACAAAATCTAATGGTTTCAAGTATTGCTATCTAACACTAACAATACAATTTAACATCAGTTATTTGTTTGCACACAGTTAAATGATTAAACAGTTCTATTTAACCCATATATGGGACCCTAACAAGTACTACTATTTCGGGTCAGAGTGGAAATGAATGGGTACTCCACATTCCCCAAAGCTCCAGGACTGGAGCCTCACCATCAAATGCGGTTTAATGTCATTTTTAGGACACTTGTTGGAAAAGGGGATCTTATGCCTCTGCAAAGATGCAGTTGGTATATTCTACAACCCAGCTGACTATGCTTAGGCTTGTGGGATCAGTTAAATTCAAACTATCCCCCACTTTTTTGGAAGTTTTGCATATCTCATTTTTGCTTTCTTGTTTCTGATATTAACCTTCATGGGTGATCTAATGTCAAAGCTATCCTTGCAGAACAGTAGTGATACTATTTAAACCATAGCTGGGAGAAAAATAAGAGGGTTCATACCCTCCCCAATATAATTAGTCCAAAAGTGAACTTGTAGCAGCCACAGATCTATTTCCTTTTGTGAATCAATGCCCCTGTTAAGAGAATCGGTCACTCACTGACCAATCAACTGGCAGAGCGCATTGATTCCTTCTCAGGAACTATTTTTCTGGTCCCTTTTCTGTAGAACGGACAACGTCAGAGAGAGTCTGGAGCTAGCAGAAGAAACATATCTCTCTCAAATGACTGCACTGATTCCACTTGGATCACTTCGCTCACTGCTAGCTTTAAACACGCTTCCTATGAACCAAGGACCAGCATACAGACCAGCGACGCAACGAGACACTTTCTCACTCTCACTCCTGCAATAAACCTTACTTTGTTGTGTTGTTAAAAGAAGTTTTGTTATTCATTTGTGTTGCCAAAAAAAAATATAGTGTTAGGGAAATTAACAATTTCCCGAAACGCTATAAACTTGATATTATTGAATATCCTGGTAGAACAGTAATAATACTATTTAAATCATAGCTGGAAGGGGGATAAGAGGGTTCATACCCTCCCCCAAGAATATTAGTCCAACTCGAGTTCGAAATTGCTAACTACGATGGTGCAGCCCAGCACTTTACTCACATTGTTTCGCTTTCTGTTACATGAAATAATTTTTCTTTCTTTAAAATAAAAATAGAAAAAAAAAAAAAAAAAGAAAGAATACCCCCACAAAAAAATAATTTTTACAGCAAGTTCTGAAACAATACAAAGACTTCTTTATTTCAAAATATTTTTCACATCGTAGCAAAAACTGCAAAAGTGACAATATAAACCTTCAGGAAAAATACCTTTTTTTAAATACACAAAAAATTGTTTTTTTTATTTTTATTTTCCATATTTTTTCTTTTTGAAAAATCTCACAAAAATCATAAATTGCTTCAACGTTATTTAACACAAAAACAAAAATCAAAGGTTTAAGAATTGTTAGCTTAACATTAAATATTTCATTTGTTAAATACCAATCTAATAAATAATTCATTAAATTACTAGTAAAGTGCATTGGCAGATATTTTTAGAAAAATATATTGAATATTATTTAAAATATTTTTCTGAATAGCAAATTAAAAGAGAGAAGAGAACTTTTTTATTGCAATCAATTCTTAATTCAAACATGTCACACACGTCAGAAAAAAAAGTCAGAAAGGTGAAAAGAAAACGTGAGATTACGTGAAATGAGATATTTTGCAATATCATCATTAGTATTCAACGCAAAATTGTTTGAATTCCAATGCCGGAATTGGTCGTTCATTCTTAAATTCACAGCTGGATATTTTTGATGACGGACTACCCGTGTTTTCCAACCAATTTTTCATCTCTTCAACCAGATTTTTCGGCCCCTGAACAATTCCTATGACGGTGCCTGAACGGGTGTTCTTCACCCACCCGACAAGTCGCTTTCTCGATGCCGTCTTTTGAGTGCAGTCTCGAAAACAAACTCCTTGCACTCGGCCAAAAACTTCATAATCCACAGACACAAGTTTGTCGTTGTCACCCGACATTACTTCAACAATTTGATTCTGATGTCAATTATTCAATCAGTCACCTTTGACGATGTCAATGGTTATTTCTTTAGAGAAGGGTGATAGAGTTATTTCCCCTTTCATAAAATCTGTCGCTGTGTATGTCTGCTTGTCTTGCATGTCTTTTCTTTGTTTTTGTTGTGTGTGTGTGAGAAGAGTTCTGTCTACAAATAAGTAGTGGGAAGTCATCTGAGATTGTCCATTCTACCTGAGCAGTGTCTTTTGTTACTGTTATTATTGTTTGCTTGTTATATCTCCTTCAACATCTCCACTTTTTATTATCTTCTCATATCAACCTTAAAAAAAAAGAATCTTAGTGCAGAACATATTCATACAATATCAAATAGATCAAATTCTGTTAAGTAATTCATCTGATAGTTCTCAAAAATGTCCCCTTAAATTTTTTTTTTTTACCATTTTTTCCTAAAATCATCCAATCTAATCTTAGATTTTTTTTTATACTATAGCTGTTTTTTATCTAATTAGGCAATTTGTTCCAAAATATATATTACTCTATCAGCAAAATAATCCTTTTGGTTTGCAGACTTAGTTTTTTAAATCAGCCTTAACAGTAAATTTCCAGTTGAAAAAAATGTCTCCTATAGTTGAATGTCTACTATAATTAGAAATACTATTAATTATTTTAAAAGTTTCAATTTGATCACCTCTCATTCTTTTTTCTAATAGAATAGTTAATCCTAATTTCTGTAATCTTTTACTTTTTTATTATTTTTGCCACTTTTCTTTGAATGTCCTCCAAAGTATATATTACACCCCAATATCCATTTCTTAACACTATAGCTCAGGCCAGAGTACAATATTCTATATGAGGTCTTATAAGGGTTTTATATATTTTTAAAACAACATTAATCTTTTTTTTCTCTACTAAAGAAATTTTAGGGAAAATAAAATTTGCAATATAAAAATATTTTAGGGGAATAAAATTTGATATGAAGTGAGTGACACTAGAGCCAAGTTTAGTATTTAACTGGGTAATGTTTTTAGGGGGCTTTAGTGTGTAATATTAAACAGTAAGTTCAAATGGTAAGTTCCACAGCTTTCTAGTTCGGATACTGATTCGAAAAGATAACACAGACAATAAAGTTTTTAAAAGGAATTTTATACAAAAGAAACAAGAAAGAAAGGAATAGAAAAGATAAAGTGTTGCAAATTTTAGTGCAATTTGCTGGAATTTATCTGAGAGAGTGTCCAGGAAACAAAGTTCTTTAATTTGAGTATTTTTCTTTTCTTTTTTCTTTGCTTTGTTTTGTCAAAAAGTTTCAGATTTCATTTAATTGTGAGTCTTCTTCAAAGTTCTTTTCAGCAGAATTCTCGATTGAATTTTCTTTCAGTTGTTTAACTTGGTAGAATTTCAGTAGTCAACTTTTGTTTAATTTTACTTTTATTTCTTGGAAAGCTTCTTGCCTTTTTAAATTATGCACCGGCTATTCAAGAAGCAAGTGACGAAACACACCTGCTGGTTAATTTTTCCTGCTTTTAATTTGGTCCGTGAATTCGTACTGAGGGTTCAATTGTAGTTCTTGACAAAAAGTGGAGGTAGCTTTTTGATGCTGTATTGTCTGGGATTACTTCTTCCTTTTCCACTCTGGCCAAATCAAGTCCACACGTGGTCGGCTTGATTTTTTTCTTAGAAATAAATTTTTATACTACATTTAATAAAAGAGCAATTTTTGCAAGTGATATTCTCTAGTTGTCTCTATTTCCTCACCAAAAATGTATTTATTTATGCTATTGTTTTAATGTCACAGTCAAGCATATTAGCCACTTCACCACAAGGACACCCCCACCTTATATTGTTATAATTTTGCTTAAGTAGAGATAACTTTAATTTTACTATAACTAGTAATTTGGCTGTCAGTAGTCAAGAGTGATCCAAAGGCTCCCTTTTCAATAGCTAATACACCAAGGTGTAGGGGAGGGCACTGCTCCTTTCCCTGAATTGCTCCACTTACTCTTGATCTATAGCTTATAAAACAGAGTGTTAACCAAAGAGATATCAAGTGCCATTTTTAAGTGGAATGGCTTGACCTGGGATTGAACCCCAGTCTCCCAGACCATTGGTAAACATTCTACCCACTATGCCAAAGAGCTGGTTCTTTACTTTAACTAAGGAGCAAATATTTTTTTTCACTTGCATTTAGTATAATTATATGCAAAATCAATTTTGTAATTTTGATAGTCCTATTAATTAACAATTTGGCAAAATGAGACTACTTCTGCTTTGGAAGTATGGTTAAAAGATATAATAGTAATTCTTAAGGAAGTATGACACCAGGAAATCATAAAACTGTTTTAGGAAATTATTAAGTGAAAAGAAAACAGCAAAATCTTTATTTCTGAAAAATAAAGCATTAAAATTTTCACTTTCAGAGCAAGTTGGTTAACTTGCTCTGTAAGTGGTCATTTTTCAGAAATTGATAAGTTTTGGAATTTGTAAATGCCATTGGCTTCTTTCAAAGTTGGACAGTTACTGGCCCCTTGTAGTTATAAAAGTGGGTCATTTGGGGCAGTCAGCCCTTTTTGTCTTTTTCTATTTCTTGCCTTCGGGTTGTTTAGTCTTAGTCTAGAACACACCAAGGAGCCAGTTTGCCAAGCAGCATATTGACTATTCAGCCAATGCCAGAAAGTCATGCCAAATTTAAAAATCTAGATTTGCTATCTGTTAGACCACTCCATCACAAAGAAATGGAGTTAAAAGCTGTAGAGAAACAGAGAGTGGGTACTCTCTACACAGAAAGAAAAGGATGGTTTTGTAACACCTGCTTACTCAAAGAGAGTAAGTTTTGGATGAAATTTTGGAGAAGAAAGAGTATGGAAGAAATTCAACTTGAAATTTGAATTCCAATGAGAACCAGCCAGGAAGATTGTCAAGACAAGATTTAGAGAAAAGGAAATATTCTACACTAGATACAGGGTGTTTTTCAAGTCGTTAAGCAGACTTTCTGCCGACAGAAACAAGCCAGAAAAGAAGAAAAAGAATTTCAAATTCAAATACGAAGAGAGGGTTTTTCATCAATAAACTGTTTCTAATAACTTCTTGTATCATTGCAGTTCAAAGGGGAGTAAGTCTTTGCCTGTTCCAATTCTTCTCCTTTTTTTATTTTATTTTGTTACACTCCTTTGTATTGTTTTATTCTAGGTTCATTTTTTATTTTGTGTTCTAAAAGAGTTGAGTGTATACCTCAACTTGCATAGTGAAATATATGCAATGTGACGGTAGAACTACTTTTTAAGATTTATTTCTTTGAGAATAAATTCATTTAAAAAAAAAATGTTTTAATTCTAGAAATATAGTCATCGCTTTTTTGCAGATTAATGGTAAGTGCCCTTCCCTTTTTTCTATATCCTTTTTTCTACCTTTTTTTCTCTCTGCACAACTAAACTTCAGCTGACTGCTCTCTCTGTTCACTAATAGAGTCAAGGCTTAGTTAACTTCCACAACTTATTTTAAGTACACACATGTTAATTCGGAAAAAAATTGCATATGATACAAATTTTGCATTCGTCATATTTTTTATATCTTGCATATGTCAACCCTTTCTTTTTTTAAAATAAGTTTTATGTTTGATACTATTGTTGAGAGACAATAAATGTCTTCCCTTGGATTTGTGGTCAGGTCTTAGGACATCACATATCCATTCTCTTTTCATTACTGTTCTTCAAACAGGTATGACCTCTCTTTGTATTTTTGTATTGTTCAGTTAACAGATTTGCAATTATCATTTGCCTGGCTATTGAAATAAAAACTACCAAAGGAAATAAGTAAGACTTTTCACTATTTTGTTTGGCTTTTTTATACACTACTTGGATATGGAACAATGTGCACATTTCATCTGTTTGGGATACATGTGTATTGTCGCAATATTTCTTATTTGTTTTATATATATGTATTAAATGTCCTATATGTGTATATGAGTCATTTGTATCTTTCTTTATGTTTATTCAGTATTAGTGTTTCAATGGATATCATCATCATCATCATCAAGTCATGTTGACTGCATGGACACCTTTGACTCTCTGTAAACCAGTCAGCTAGGGCTGTAGAATATATCTATTGTATCTCTGCAGATTGGTAAGACTCCCCGATGTGTGTCCTGGATATGACACTAAACAACCTAATGGTGAGGTTCCAATGTTGCTAGTACTTTGGAGAATGTGATGTACCCCTTCATTGCCATTACTCCCAGGTAGTACCTGTTAGGGTCCCATGAATCTCTCTTGCCGTCTGTCCCTATTTGTCATCACTCTTGGCAAGTCTGCTTGATGGTATCCAGTATTTGCAGAGAGCTGATGAATGTAAGTCTTAGCTGGTCAGCTAACACTGTTGTGTCCATGAGTAGAAGCCCACAGGAGAATTTTGCTTATGAGTTCGTCCTTTCTTCTAAAGGAGTAATCAGCATGTTTTGCTTATCTTACTCGAATGGTTTGTAAAATGAGAGTCACTGTACCGCTGCTATTTTGTAGGGTGCTGCTTCTGGTCTGCAGCATCCTTATGAAATTCCCATCAAGCTTTTTCTCCGACTGTTTTGCTTCTATGACACTCATAAAATATGGATTAGGTGTAATTCATTTTTTTATTTGTTTGTTATTTCTCCTTGGGCATCTCCCCTTTTTACTATCTTTTACATCAACTTTTAAAAAAAGAGAATCTTTGCAGAGAACATATACAATATTAATAAAATACAGTGCCCAGTATGGCTTGTTCATCTTTCTTGGATGGTTTGTGAGAGGAGAGACAAGTAGCCATACAGCCGCTACTTTTGGGGGAGCTGCTTCTGGAATTTGTTTAATGCTAATATTGGAACTTAGTAAGTGAGGACACAACTAAATATCCTCTCTAGTTCCATTTGTTACCAAATACCCAATAATACAATTTATCATAAATCAAGAGTGACAATAAAGATTTATAACAAAAGAGGTTAGTGTATTAGGCTGTTTCTTTTCTTTTATTTTTTAATTTTACTGACACTTCCTTGAACTAATGCACAATAAATGGTTGACTGAATCAATAACTGACTTGTACAGTTGCAACTTTAATTCTAGGGGAAGATGAGGAGAAGGATAAAGATGATAATGATTTTTAAGCTTAATAATGATAGATAATAATTCCAGTACATAGTGTGGTAGGGAAATAGATAATTTCCCTTAGATAATGTTATATCATTTGGGTGGGTGCCTCATGACATCCCAGAAATTCATTCTTGATCTCTTTTACCTCTTTTTTCTTTAAACAGAAGAGATTTGTCTTGAACACTATCAGAGAATGGTAAAGCCAAGGGGCTATTTTACTTGTCCTCTTCAAGTAAGTTATTTCCTTTCCATTTTTGTGCCCTTCCACATACTGCCTGTTTATAGAACATTATGTATATATTTCTTGCTGTTTGGACATATTTGTATATTCTTTCTATTTAATACCATTGGTATGATTATTATGTATATAAAAGGTTAAATATTCTTTTATGTACAAATTTATTTATCTTGTCTTTCTTATTGTGTTCAGTGTTAGTATAGTGGGATGGATCAACTATGAAATTGATGAAGCTTCCCCCAAAATATAGGTACACCACTGTTTATATATCATATATCTACTAATGCAAATATTGGTCCTCTGTGAGTGAGGACTCAAGTAAATATCTTCTTTAGTACCAACCATACCAATAATGTCTTCTCTGAATGATTCTTTCGAAAAACACACTGTTTTCTTTCATCAAACAATTTTAAGAGAATCACAAAAGATCAAAACTGGAAAAGAATAGACAATGGTGCTGTAGGAGGACAAAAATAATTGTCTTCTCTTGGATTGGGGATGTGGCTTCCCATATCACATGTCTCTTGGTCATGTGAGAATTTAGATTCCTTATTCTTTCTGTTTTTGCCTTCATTCTTTGAATGGTTAAGATCTTTAGATTTTCAGTCCTCACTTGTGGAGCAAAATATCCACAATTTTTATTTCTTTTTGTTGAACAGAATGGACACATTGTTTTCATCTCTGTTGAGGTACTTTATTTCACCCAACCATAAAACCTTAAAAAAGATATTTAGATTACTTTTTTTCAGGTTTTGTCATAGACAAGAGAAGACATATTTTTTAGTCCATGCTTGTGGAGTAAAATGGATATGATTTTTATTTCTGTTCATTGAACAGAATGGAGATATTGTTTCCAACTCCAGCAAGGTATGGTATTTCATCTCACCAGGAAAACTATCAGAAAAAGTGAAACATTCATATTGTAGTGAAGGGAAATTTCGTATTTTGGTTTGGCGCGCAAATTTAATTTGACACTAAATTTCACCCAATCAGGATGACCTATCCTATTCAGCATGGACCTTTGGTTTCTGGCTAGCAAATTGGGTAAGCTGCCAAACCCACTCTTTTTGGCTGGAGAACGCCGACCAGTGCAGACGTCACACTGGCCGTTCTTCAATAGCGATGCTTTTTAGCTGGACAATGCCGCCCAGTGCAGACGTCTCACTGCGGCTCTAGAATAGCAGCAGCAGCAACATGGACACACGAGGGAACCCATCTAATTTATGGATTCCTTACAAGGAATCCCAGTTGAATATAAATTAGATACATTCAACATGCCTTGCACAGGCACAACTTTATGTCACCCCAAAATTGGCTATGTCGATCCAACGCGTAATCCCGCTCTCGACACGCTAGCTCTCAATTCACCTCTGAGCCACTTTAATGGAGACCACGCACACCTCTCCACCAGACAGACAAAAACCATGGTGACTCTAAAGTTCAATTCCTACAACTGTAACATATCTTTCGTCAAAATCCAACGAACACAATCCCTCACACGTCCGACAACACACGCTGCCATCTCAACCTTCTCAACTTCTCATAATGCCATTTTGTCTCCTTACTCACAATCTAACTGCTTGAGTCTTGCAGCACCAAAAGCAAACCCAATATTCCATGCTACAAAATAAAAACCTATTTCATAAAAATATATTTCGACCTTCGGCATCTTATCTTCTTCATCATTCTACCTTTATATACCCTTAAAACTTAGTGAGGGGACTAACAACACTAAGCGAGGAAACAACACAACGTAAACACACACATACGTTCGTTACAACCATCTTCTTTGCTAACAACAACAAAAACACCAGCTAAAATCATCCTATAATATTTACTCTTTTTTGTATCTCTTTTCATACATGCTTGTTCTTGGAAGAATGCATATGTTTATCTGTTTTCGGGCACATTGTAGATTGTTGTAGCATGTATTATATTATCATATGTACTTATGAAATATTTTAATTATGTATATGAATTTACTTCATCTTTCCTTTCACTGTATTCAGTTTGAGCATATCAATAGATACACCAATGCTAATATTGATGAATAGGAAACAATTAATTATCCTTCCAAGTATCAATTAGCTGGTAAATTACAACATACACCAACCATTCCAACAGTGACTAGAATGTGTATGTTGTTTATGGAATTCAAAAAAAAAAGTTCTTGCTCCAATTTAATTTCAGTTTAACCATGATCCCTAAAACTTGTACACAAGTTGATAATACGGAAAAGATTATTGTTGGATTACCTCCTTTGTCTGTAAGATAACTTTTACTACTGCTGCAAGGAAGCAACATCCTCCATAGCAAAACATCCCGGTATAAAAGTAAAGGTTTAAAGAGAATTCTTCATTTTTCAGATAGCATACAATAACAACAAAAACATCTGCCTGGTGCCTAGCACTTCTACCCCTAACACACTAAACACACCAGATGACACACAGCATAAATACAACACTCAGTACCAAAAGCTTTAAATAGATACTGACCCATCTATTTCATACATAATTCAAAGATAACACACAAGTAGGTGCTACAAATTCTGTTTTATTTCTATTATATTCCTACTTTTATTCTTGTACAGTGTTAATATAGCAGAACACATAACATTGTGTGCTTTCCTTATGTCTATGAAATGTGGCATCCCTCATGTTAGTTAAGCTTTTTGTGTCCCTTGGCTTCTTCTCTTTTCTGTCAAGGGAGCTAAGGACTATGGGGTTATTTCCCTATAAATGCAGCAGGCTATCCTACACATATACATCGTTTTTTTTTAACCTTATGGTATATTGCAAACTATAAAAAAGAACTAAGGTATATATATATACCTTTGTTATTTGTTTTTCCTTTTTATGTGACTTACGATGAAGAAGATACAATAAACAGATCTTTTCTTCCATTCCATTTTCTTGGATATATGATAGTCCTGGTGGTCTCAAACAGACAATGGCATAACAAACCTATGGTGCTTGCTAACACAGTCAGCCTCAAATTAAATCTAATAAGTCCCATGCTGTCGGTGTCTCCACCAGTAGCCATCTGGAGATTGTTGAAATTATTTTTTTGAATGATGGAGGTTTGTGTTGATGGGACTTTTTTTGCCTTCACTGGAGGAAGTGGATTAGTGACGTGACCGGAACTAACACTGTTTTTGACATTGAAGCAGGAAATAGGAAACTCAGCCTTTTGGGGAGAAGACTTTGGTGGGAGCGAACTGCTCAAAAAGGTGTTCTGCATTGGACCATTGAGAACCATGTGGTGTGAAAAAGTTTTCCTCTGAATAGGAAAATTTCTAATGGCTGACTAAGAGCTTGATGGACTTCTATCAGGTATCCTTTATCCATATTTACCAACCCCTCCGCTTGGGCAGGATATGACACAAGGTAAATTTTTAAGTGGAGTTTAACAGGTTTGAATTCAGAGTTTTCCTTCTCCTAGAATAGTTGCTTCATCAAGGCTGAAGAACCCAGTCTGCCCTACTATTTACCCATAGCTGGAGGGAGAATAATTGGATTCATACCTTTCCCAAGGGTATTAGTGCTATGTAAAATGCAATCAGTCTTGTCCAGGATTTGAACTCGTGTCGCCGTGTCCATTTCTTGCAACAATAACCATTACACTACGGGCACCTCCACATCCTCTATCAATTGCTGAATCTTCTAGTTGAAAGGAGATATTTTTAATTGCTGAACTGAGGAAATTTTATCAAGTTTCAAATTCAATTGCTAAGTCTCCTATTCAAAGGGAGATATTTATAGTTGCTGAATGGAGGAAATTCTTTCAAGTTTTCTACCATAGAATTGCTATGCCACAAAAATTATGAATGCTGAAGACGAGGCTGTTGGAGTTCTCCTCTTCAAGACTCTTCATAAAGGAACTTTCTAAAAAACAAATTGCTGAAATCTGTCTCAATAGCTTTTTTCTTAATTACAATTGCTGCTGCTGCTGTTCAACTGAAAATACTACTGTCGTGAAAACTTCCATTTTTAAAGGACTTTTTTGAACCTGTAAGATTGTTTTATTTTTTAAAATTATAACGAATTCTATTATTTCTTTGTATCCATACCTCTGCTTTGTTTATTGTTTTTGGCCCAAATCCTTTTCAGAGACTACAGTCTAGGGTTAATAATTCAGTCATTCGACTGAATACTAAAGTGCAATAATTTTAGCAGGATGTGCTTTCTTTCTTTATAACTGAATATAATATGCATGTTTTTTGGGTTTTTTTTAATTTGCAAATAAATAGACAGTTTATTTGACGCACATGTAACTTTTATTGCTGGTTTAATATTGGAATTTAAATTGACACACGTTAGAGTGGTTATCTTGTGGTTAAAGAAGGCTGTGAGTTATCACACAGTGTGGTTGTTTGTTTTTTGTTGTTTTTTTTTTTTTTTTTTGTTATTTTTTTTTACTTGTTTCTTCTGTTATTTTTTTTGTAAGAAACATAATCCTTTAAAGATTTAATTGAGGGGCCAAACGTTAATGAACAGGAAGAGTCACACGCACACTTCTCTGTATATGCAGGAACCCACAGTTATTTTGAAGCAGTATCTTTCAGATCTTCTACTAAGTCGCTGTCTTAGAAGTTTAATTACGTTATGTAATAGACCTTTCTCTTTACTTCTTTATGAAAAGACAGCTAAAGCAGAACTAGGCGGAGGACTGCTACACAGGATGAGACATCAACAAACAAACAAAACAAAGGGACTTACTTACTACTAGAGAATATACATTATTTTTCAATATTCATAATAAATGTTGAACAGTTTGCCGTATCTTTCATCTTTTATCGTGAATTCTGTTATGATCAGAAATATTATTTGGAAAGAAAATCCGCTTAATACACCCAGAATCTCTGATATGCCACAAGTTTCCTCTAATTATGGTCAAAATTCTATGATATCGAAAAATAAATTCTCATGACGCTTCAATTTTTTAACCTTTTTCCATAAGGGCCTAATTTTTATTAAACACCGTTTTTACCGTTTCTTAACGTTTTGTCAAGAAAAAAAATTTATAAATCGATTTAAACCAAAGCAGAAAAAAAAATGATAATCTTTAAAGTAACATTAAGATAAATAACGATAAATATTGTACACTGAGTGAGTACTGAATGAGGCAGACCCCACAAAAAGGAAGTAGAAAGCAACAAAAACAATTTTTCGATCATATTTTATTTATTTATTTATTTATTAACATATATTTACAAATATTTAATAATTCCTCGCCGTTGCCACACTTGTGTGGCATAAAAGGTAAGTAAAGATAAATGAAATTAAAGTGTATATCATTTTTTGTTCTTCGTTTCAAGGAAACATCTTTTTAAAAAAAGTACCAAAATTAGTTAAGATTCAGTTCAGCAGACCAGTTTATTTTTCTAGGAAAACGTTGTTTTTTTTCTACGTAATTAGAGCAGCTTTGTTTTAAAAAAAAATACTTTCATTTCTTTGGGAAATTTTGAATAGAAGCGAAAGAATTATCTCTAGTATTACTAAGCCAACCGTAATAAAAAAAAAAAAAAAAAAAGGCTGTTGCCCAGTCGGCTGGGGCAGTAGAATATACCGGCTGCACCTCTGCAGAGCGATAAGACCCCCCCCCTTAACGAATGTCCTAGATATGACACTAAATATGGTGAAGTTCCAGTGATGCTGGAGCTTTGGGCAATGTACCGATTTATTTCCATCGCTCCCAGGTCCACTCTAGCGCAGAATGATCGCACCTGATAGGGTTGAATAGAATTAAACTGCATACTTATACTAAACAGAATTGTTTGAAATAGGACTGTTTGACTAAACTGAATAGCTTGAAATAGAAATGTTTTTTACAATTAAACTGTGTACTCATGCTAAACTGAAGTGTTTGAAATAGAACTGACTATTCGTATAAAAATGGATTTGGCATTAAATAACCTACGAGGGTAGATATGCCATAAAACCCAACCAACCAAAAGGCTGGATACATGCTTTAAGCTTGCATCATACATTTATTGTAAATCGAATTCCACCTTAGTTCCTTTCACTTTCACTTTAAAACTTAATTTTTCTCAAAAACGAAAAATTTCCCTTGAAAATGAGTCATTTCACACAAAGTGGATGAAATTACAAATTTAGAATATTCGTTTTCCTATAAACAAATATACAAGTTTACTCAACCAAATCTAAACTCCAAATGTTTTTATTTATTTTTATTTATAACTTAAAGTAAGATTAAAGTTTATTTTGAAAAAAATTAATATCATGAATAAAGAAGGAAAATTTTGGACAAATATTTTTATTGTGGAAATATTTTGTTTTACATGGTAGCCAAAAAAAAAAATTAATCTATCCGGAAATGGTAGAAACACTTTAATGAATAGTTGAATAATGGATATAAATATTTTAATCAAACAAGTTTACAAATTTCTGGGCGAAATTGTTTATTTATTATCCATACTCTTTTTTTGTTTAGTTTAATTTTGAATTATTACCCTTATAACTGTCATAAATTTTCATAACTAAGCTTTTTAACTTACTTTATTAATGTAGTTATTTACTCAGTTTTGCTTAGATGTAACACAAGGCCAAATGTATTGGGCACCCAGTGAGATTCGAACTCATTAGTAAGAGTTTGCTATACTTGCATGCTAACCATTATACTACAGGAGGCACCTTTTATTAAATGTGTAACTACTATTCAGTAATATATTTAATCACTTGGTTACTCAGGGAAGGATGTTCAGGTTCTCTGTGGGTATTAAAATCCATGAATGCTGTGTTCCCTTATGAAAAAAGTTATTGTATTTGCATATAACAGCTACACTTCTTCCTATATATTTCAACTTCTAACACCAGGGCCAGTGCTGTAATGTGCAGGGTTCATTTTTCATTCCAAATTTAGAAGAAAAGAAAAAAAAGGTGCCTGTTAAACAATAAGAATATTGTTGACTCAAGAGAGACTGAAGATCTGTGAAACAAGGAATGACTGGAGATCTGCAAAATGGGGAGAGACAAGATCTGTGGAATGGAGAGAGATTGAAGATTTGTAGAATGGTGAAAGACTGGGGATCTGTGGAATGAATAGAGACTTAAGATCTGGAATTGTGAGAGACTGATGATCTGTTGAACAAAAAGAGAATGAGAGTCTGTGGAATGAGGAGAGACTGAAGGTCTGTGGAATGGTTGGATGTGTGAATACAGAAGACCAACTGTATATGAAATTTATATGGCTGGTTTTATATTTGTGCTTCATTATTGAAATTGTGACTCACTCAAACACGTGAACTGTATAAAAACTTTATTGAGAATCTCTACTTCTACAATGAATAGGTAGTGGGAGGTTGCAGGCAACAGAAATCCTGTGTGGTAGTAAGAGTATAGTCTGTGTGTGTGTTAGCCTATACTGCAACAGCTAGAGTTAAAATGTAAAAAATCTAAATCTGAATTTCTGAGATGAGGAATTATAATTATTATACATTTAACCATTCAAATTGTTATGCTCATCTTGGTTGTTATAGTCATGGTGTTTCAGCTATCATACCCTTTAGCCTTTAGGTACCTGTTATATTCTGAGAATGAAACTGAATATGAAAAGTACCCAATGAAGGCTAAAATATTCTAACAACTAAGGTGAGGATAACATTGGGAATATATGTGTATCTTCTTTTTTTTTTGATACTTCTGAGTAATCATCAATTTTTGTGATAATACCATTATTTGTAGCATCATCACATTTGAAGTTTTCAGACTTTGTGTCCTCTAAAAGCATAAAATCTAATACCACTTCAATAATGAGTACAAAATAAGAAAACCAGGCATATATAAAGTAAAGTTGGCAACCGTAGCTGAGGGTGACCAAAAGGCTCCCATTCCAATAGCTACTACACCAAGGTGTAGGGGAGGACACTACTCCTTTCCCTGGATTGTTCCACTTTACCCTTGATACGTACCTTATATTGCTGAGTGTTAAGCAAAGAGGTATCAAGTATCATTTTTAAAGTCTTTGGTATGAGGTGACCTGGGATTGAACCCAGGTCTCTCGGACCATTGGTGAATACTTTACCCACAAGGCCAATGAGGGTTGCTCAAAATGTTCTCCGCCCTATCCAGAAAGAAGAGCATAACCGGCCATTTTTGTTATGACTACACACTACTACTTATGAAACTGGAAAAACTAATTCAGATTTTTCTAGTTTAGTGGTAATGTGTTGCTGCAACAAAATGTTCAGCGATGCTTTTCTTTCTTGGTGATGCTTAAATCTTTATGAAATGACTTTTGAAGATGATGTTTTTATTTTCTAATTCAATTTATTAATTTTGTAATATATTTAGTTAGTTCTACTCAAGTACAGATACTACACTCTATTTCCTGGCAGAAGTGCTGAGGAATTACATTTTTTCCTAAGCAGAATGCACAGATATTAGAAATTCTAACAGAAGTGATAAACAGTAAAATAAAGATACTAAAAAGATATTACCCGATTCATTATATAATGTAAGTCTGTAATGAGAAGAGAAAATTTAATAGACTCTTTTCTTTTAATCTTCTACAGTTTGAAACTTAAACGTTTAATAATTTTTAAAATCATAGTTGGAATTTGGGCTAATTTTCATGAAGTCAAAGAAAATTAATGTATTCTGTTGAATCATAAATAATTTCTATCTTTTAAAAGTAAGTTGTAACTACACATTTCAAACTTCCAATGTTTTAAACCCAATTTGAAATTACATGATTAATTTGTGCCTTCATTGATCATTCTTATTTCCGTAGTGAAAGAGTGTGTGTCATAATTTAATTTATGATCTCACACTCCTAGAATGGAGGAAGTGAAAGTGCATATTCAACATGTAATGTTGTGGGAGTTTAAGAATAACAAAAACACTATAGAAACAACTAAGAAAATTTCTAGTGTTTATGGCCTTGGTGATATTACTGGCATTAAAAGATGAACCCAGACCAGGAAGTTCATCAAGGTGCTCTAAGAAAATTGATAGAATGCAATCCATGCAAAAGAACTCAAGAATTAGCAAGAATTGAGGTCAAACACATTCCAATCTACAATTTACTGCCACTTGCAAAAGATTGAAAAAGTGAGCAAACTGAGCATTTGGGTTCCTCATACTCTTAGAAGAATAAGGAAGATAGCATCTCCATTGCAACAAGTCTTCTTTCAAGACAGAGAAATGACCCATTTCTCTAGAATATCATTACATGTGAGAGAAAATAGATCTTTTATGACAATGTTCAACACAAAAGACAGGGGATTGACAAGAATGAATGGTGAAGCTTCATAGAAGAATAGTTATAAGGTATGTATATTGTGATCATTTTGAGTTTTTAAACTGCAGTCGGATACTCAATGCAGAATTATATTCTCAACAGCTGCAATGTGTGCATGAAAATCTAAGGAAACACCTTGCACTCATCATTTGGAGAAACTTTGTGCTTCTCTATAATAATGCAAGACCTCATTCAGCAAGAATCATGGAGTAAAACCTATTGGATTTAGGCTGGTCTGTTCTACCTCATCCACCATACTTAGCAGACCTTGCACCAAGTGATTTCCATTTTTTCCTTCTCTACAAAATGCTCTGAATGACAAAAAATGTTTTCAAGAAAATCGGTTCAAAATGTTTGTAGAAAACTTCTTGAGCTTGAAACCAGCTGAATTTTACTTGAGAAAAATCAACAATCTACCTGATAAATGGCAAGAGGTGAGTCAAAATAATAGCAAATATACTATTGATTGAAATTAATTCATTGTTAAATTATTACTGGATAAATTATATTTCATGAAAATGGAAATTATTTATGATTCAACCAAATATTTGGCTAGTAAGTAGAGTGTTTGCCAATGGTCTGGGAAATTTGGGTTCAATCCCTGGTTGCGTCATACCAAAGACTTTAAATATGGTACTTGATACCTCCTTGCTAAACACTCAGCAATATAAGGTACATATCGAGTGTAAAGTGGAGAAATCCAGGGAAAGGAGTAGCATCCTCCCCTACACCTTGGTGTAGTAGTTATTGAAAAGGGAGCCTTCTGGTCACCCTCGACTACAGTCGCTAACTTAACTAATAAGTGTATTAAAATATACTGAGTTTGGTCTTAAAAACTCCATTTTTTAAAAAGATCTTTTTACTTTTTTAAGAAAAAAAAATCTTCAATATTAAAATTGATAGCTGCCTCATGTCAGTATAGTTAGAAGCAGAATTTATTTGAATCAGTTATTTGCTTTTCCAGAAAGAACTCATTGCAGAAGACTCCTTTCAAATCTCACTTCTCCTTATGTGAATGATGACATTCTAATAACAAAAGCAGGATGAACTAATTGATGTTTGTCTATCTAACACAAATATGTATTTTGAGGGAGAAGACAGTAATTAATCCATCAACATCACAAAGATTATTAGTTATCTTCATGAGAATTTTAATATCATAATTTATTTATCTGTTTTGCTCCATAACTTATTTTATATCATTGTTTTCATGCACAAGATGGAATGAATGAATGGAGTGACATTCTTTGGTTGAATTTTCTTATATATAAGACAATCAATAAACACATTATGTTCACACTGCGACAGTAGTCTATGTTAATATTGACAAGGAAGGAGTGAAGGATTCTAATTATCCTTTTATCAAACTGAGAAATCAGATGATTAAAAAATGATTCTCAGAGTAAATGCCAACTCCCTTGAATTATCATTCAGTTACATATTGGACTGGAACTTGCTTTATTCTTATTAAAGATAGAGCATCTGAAGTTTATTGCTCTAATAAAAATCTCACTATGATGTACTGATTTTGTTTGGTTTTAATTCATTTATATATATATATATATATATATATATATAGTTGAGTAAATAAATAATTTAAAAACGTTTTTTTTTTCAAAACTAAAGAAAATTGCTTAATACCAATCTATAGAGCAGAATAGAGGTGTGCTCACTCCTCTGTAATTGCCTCATTACTGTCATTTTCATGTATAAAAATAATACAATCCTTAAATAAGACTGAGAGGTGAATAAACCTTCATTTATTTTAGGTTATATATATATATATATATATATATATACTTTCATTAGCCATATATAGAACAAAATATTGTAAGAGTTTTTTGGTACTTCCTAGATGTGTGATTTATTGAAAAAACTTTGTTATAAATATATATATATATATTAAATTGAAGAGAAAAAATATCAAAACAAATTTCTGTTTAGTCACTATAACTTTTTTTATATTTTAAACTATAATTGTGATTTTTTGCTTTTTGTTATACTAACAATTCAGTTAATTTTATTGACTCTAACAGAGAACTTACATTTTTTTATTTTTTATTTTCTGTTTTAAGATTGGTCAAAGGATCCTTAGCAGAAATTCTGATGCTGTGAAGATAAGGATTAATGATTTCAAGACTGCAAATTGTATGAAAGGCAACAACTTTAATGAGCAAAAAAAATTTAATTTCTTAAAATACTCAAAAAATCTTTGAGTCTGGACTAAAACATATTTTAAAAATAATTTACCAAAAAAAATTACAGTAGAGAAGTTTTTAAACTGGAGATTTTATTCTATTTTTTTTTTTTGCTCATTGATTATATTTGTCATGGAAACAGATTTTAAGGAAGAGAGTTCTACTTTTTCTCACAAATTAATGAATGCTAAAAAAGAATCCTTAAGTTGTAATGTGTGCTTGAAAGCTTGTGTTTCTAAGTCCAAATTGATAATACACATGCGAACTCACACAGGAGAAAAACCATTCCACTGTGAAATATGTGGTGCAAAATTTTTGCATAATTCTAATTTGAAAAAACACCTGCGAACACACTCTGGAGAAAAACCATTCTGCTGTGAAATGTGTGATGCAACTTTTTCAGATAACTCCACTTTAAAAAACCACATGCGTACACACACCGGAGAAAAGCCATTCTGCTGTGAAATATGTGAGAAGAGATTTTCAAGAAATTCTGTCTTAACGCAACACATGCGAACACACACTGGAGAAAAGCCATATCACTGTGAAATATGTGGGTCAAAATTTTCCGTTAATTCTCATTTGAGAAATCACTTGCGGACACATACTGGTGAAAAGCCATTTCACTGTGAAATATGTGGGGCAAAATTTTCAGAAAGCTCGAATCTCAAAAAACATTTGTACAGACATACAGGTGAAAAACCTTTTCATTGTGAAATATGTGAAGCAAAATTTTCACAAAATTCAGATTTAACTAAGCACGTTCGTACACATACTGGAGAAAAGCTGTACAGCTGTGAAATATGTGCATCAAGATTTGCAGAGAATTCACATTTGAAAACACATCTGCGTACACACACTGGTGAAAAACCATTCCACTGTGAAATCTGTGGGGCAGATTTTTCACAAAATTCAGATTTGATTAACCATGTACAAGTGCATGCTGGAGAAGCACCATTTCAGTGTGATATATGTGAAGCAATATTTACTCGAAATTCATCTTTGAAAAATCATATCCGTCTGCACACTGGAGAAAAACCTTACCCTTGTGATGTGTGTGGTGCAAAATTTTCACAAAATTCAGCTTTAAGACATCATATACGGTCACACACTGGTGAAAAGCCATTCCTTTGTGAAATATGTGGGGCAAAATATTCACAAAGTTCAGATTTGACAAAACACATGCGAGTACACACTGGTGAAAAACCCTTCCACTGTGAAAAATGTGGAGCAAAATTTTCCCGAAATACAAATTTAAAAAAACATATAGATACACACTGACAATAAAACATTGTCGTATGAAGTCTCTAAGACAAAATATTTACAAACTTCAGAGAAAATGCTGACTTGCATATTGGAAAAAAATTTTTTAAGTTCTCATTTCATAAAAGAGAACACAGACTTGTATATGTCATGCAAAAAACTAAAATTTGTGTTATCAGTTTGAATATGTGCATTTTCTTTTAATAAAAACTACATGCAGCTTTTCTGTTGTAATGTTGATTTCAAACACAGGTACAGTATGAATATGAAGAGGTGTGTGGTGTAATAGTTATCATCTTAAGAAATGTACACAGTGACCAAAGTTCAAATCCTAGATGAAGCTGTTTATATTTCACTTCATGTTAATACCCTTTTGAATTGCATGAATCTGTTCTATGAACAAATAGTAGCATAGATTGAACTCGTTAGCCTTGCTTAGGCAACCAGTCTAGGAGAAAGAAAGCTGAATTCAAACCAGCTTTTATGTAAATTAGTAGGAAAAACAAGGAAAAATAGGCATACTAGATTCTGTAAAACGTTACAATTAGGAATAAAAAGTGATCTTTCATTCATTATAAATTATTCATTTTTTTTCATACAATCTAAATTAGAGTATTACTGGAGCACTTGGGTCATATTGTGGGTGGCTCATCATTTGAGTAGACATCCATCATATACTTTGGAGGCATGTTTAGTACATTAGAATCAACAACCAAAGTGCAAATGCTAGAAATGGCTTGAAATTTGCATCTCACTTTGCACTGATATCCTTGGAAAAGGCATGAATCCATCTATTCTCCTTCCAGCTATGGAAAAATAGGCAGTCTGGGTTCTTTAACCTTGGTTTGGCAATCAGTCTAGGTAAAGGAAAACTCTGAATTCAAATCAGCTTTACTCTACTTAGAAATTGACCTTGTGTCATATTCTGCCTGTGGTGGAGGGGTTAGGTAAATATATCATACACCTTGTCTAATAGAATTAATGTCACATTTAAATTTTGCTGCATTATTACCATATTTTATGAGTGTTATTTTTGAGGCGAAAATATCAATTAAAAAATGTCTGCCATCAGTTTGATTTCAGGTACAGGATATCATTTACAGTCAAACATTTCTTCAACCTTCACCTGACGACATTGAGGTCATTTACTAATGTGATATATGAGAATCAAAATTTTTACATAATTCTATTTTGCTTCAATACATGCAGAGATACCACACAGGAGAAAAATCATTTGATCATGAAATATGTGAGGCAAAACTTTTTCAAAATTCAAGTTTGAAAAGCTATGTGTAAACACATATTGTAGAAAAAACATTTGAATGTGAAATGCAGAGTGAAATTTTCAGAAAAATCAAATTTGAAAAGGTATATTCAAAGATACACTGGAGAAAAATCCTTTTACTGCAAAATAGGTGATGAATCAAAGTTTTTCTAAAATACAGATTTGACTAAACATATGCTGACTTACAATGGAGAAAAACCATTCACTTTTGAATTATGTTGTTTAGAATTTTTCTTGAACTTTAAGTTTTACTAAACATATACTTTTTTTACTGTGGCAAGTAACAATTGCAGAGGGAAATGGATAAGCTGTATACAAATTACTCGGAAAAATTTTGCTGTGATGAATTCTGAACCTGTTTCCTGAATATCCTACTTTTATCCACAAATACCAGATATCCCTTTTTATGAAATTTAAGAACATGATGAATAAAAAAAAAACTTTAAAGTTCTTGATAGATTCAAGAACAATATATAAAAATCAGTCTCATAGTAAATTTAAATAAAGAAATTTACTAACAAAGACTTGTTCATTTAAGATATATTTTTTATATGTGACATAAATTGTTTTTTTTATATTTTCATAAACCTGTATTTTTTATATAAGGCATTTTCAATTGTGAAATGTTTGTCAATTTAATGTTCAAGTCTTTTGTATCTACTCTAAATTGTTAAATTCTTATTTATTATTGTTCAAGCTATCCGTATAGACTTTCTTACTTGATAAATCATTTTACTATGATAAAAACTAAATATATAAAGAAGAGTTGAAAAATTCTTGACTCAAGAAGAGAATGATAAAATATATGGTGCTTAAGATAAAATATATGGTGCTTAAGATAAAATATATGGTGCTTTGGTGCATTATTTCTCAAGTTTTATGGGAGAGTAGGGATTTTACTCTTCTGCAGGTGATGCAATTAGCATATTCTGGGCCCACCAACTGGGCAATAAAGATTTTGAATTAGGTCAAATGGAATGTTGTCTGATAAAGAAAAATCTGATAGTTTTAAAAAAAAAAGTTACTGTTCTTTCTTGTATAAAACTTTTCTGATTTAAGATTTTTATAATTTTTTTTTCTATCTTTGAAGATTTCTTTTTGTTTTCATTCAAATATGTAATTTAAATTTCTAGCCTTTATTGGTGCAGTTTTCTAATTCAGATTCATAGCTGCCTTATTATAGAAAAAGGGATTTTAAAAGAAATGTTGATACTTTTTTTAATAAAGGACATTTTTACCAATATGGATCTTTTACCATAAGAGTTTTCACAGATGGATTCAGCTGCACTGATTGACCTCTACACAGATTTGGACTTCGTCAGTGAAAACAAAGCTTGAAAGGGCCCTGTATAGATTCTACAAGAGAATATCAGGAACCTATTATAATTTTTGTAGAAAACAAAGACAGACTCTAACATTCAAGTTGCATAGATCCCTTTATTAGTAATCACAGGGTTTTTCTGAACTCAGTGTTGGCTATGGAGGACAGTGGAACACTCACATGGCTGGGAAAGACATCTCTACCATTAGCACTAGTGGCTCAGAATGTTTGCTTGCCTGAGAACAGGATCAGGTTTTATAGTCTTTGCCAGGATAGTAAAACCTTCCAGTATTTTCAGGATCATTCTACACTTCTCAAGAAACAGGAACTGCTTGGTCATTTCTTGTATCTTTGTTCTTTTTCCCATATGTAGCCTCATGCTCATTCAAGGTCACTTTGTTCAAATTTGAGAGTTGACCTACTAGCCAGCCAGGCTGGTGGGGAGTGAATTAATTCCTCTTCCTTCATTTTGTCAAACCAACTATTTTTTGTGCTTTTCTTTTTCACTCAACTCACATGCCACAAATTCAAAAATGTACATTTTAATGATATTTTTGATTGCTGTCACATGGATTTCACTTGATGAAAAAACTTTTTAAATAATTAAAAAAAGATAGATAAATAAACACACCTTCACTCCTTTTTTAACAAGTAGAAAGGCTTTTTACTTGAATAATGAATATTACAAAGGAAAATAACAATACAATGTATCCTGCTGGCTATTCCCTGTAGCAACACTTTTACCATTCTATCAGCCACACAAACAATAGCTGAAAAAAGTTTTTATTCTTAATAGATATTTGTTTAAACTTTTTTTAAAATTAAATTAAAAAAATAAAATTTTAAGTCAGTCTTTTTCTTTGATTCTCATTTACAATTTGTCTCCTGGGTATGACACTAAACTGCATCTAATGGTGTGGGCCCCAGTTCTGGAAATCTGTGGAGTGTGTAGTATCTCTTCATTACTATTATTTCCAGTTCCATTCTGATCCAGAATGGTTGTACATTTTAGGGTCCCATCTAATGGTCAATCTGTTTAAAAATTATTCATAATCAATAGGACTGTGGGCAAAAGATATCTAAGAAACAACTACACTAGAAATGTAAATATGAACATACTATGGATGCAATTCCCTAACTGCTAGGCATAAAATAACCCTAGATTGGTTGACAAGCCATTAAAATCAATCATTTACATTTGTGTGTCCATGTGTATAAGTCAGAAAAAGAACGGGTTTTTTTTGTGTTTGTCCTTATTATTTTTTTCATGAGCTCATCTTACTTGGATGTTTTGTGGAATGGGAGGTAAGTGGCTATACTGTTGCTGTTTTGTAGAATGCTGCTTCCAGGATTTGTTCAAAACAGCATGGAGCATTCTTGTGTAGTTCCCATCTATGTTTTTCTCTAGATGTTTCATTCAAGTCCAAGTGGTGCAACCATATAGTAGTACTGATACTGTTACAGTTTAGAAGTTTCTTGTGTTTTCCTTTTGTGGTACCTGTCCATTTTGACTTTAGCAACCATTGCTTAAAGAACTTTTCTCTGTCTTTTTTGCCACTTGCTTTTTTTTTCAATTTACTGGTTTCTGTGGCTGTTAAAAAAGTGGAATTTGTCCGAGAGGCAATTACAAGTTGAGATGGTGATACGCTCTAAGTTGAAGAATCCAAACAACCCACAAGGGAGAGGCTGCTGAGCTTATGAAGCAGTTGTGGTGGAATCAGCTACCATTTTACATTCTTTTTCAAAACTTACACACTTAGCATAATAGTTATTGTCATATGAAATGTAATCAGCTACCAGAATTCAAATCTTGTTCGCATTTCACTTTGCTCTAATGCCCTTGGGAAGCATAAGTCCAGCTGTTGTCTTTCTAGATAAGGGTAAATAGTAGGGTAGACTGAGGTTTTTTTTAACTTGGTTTGGCAATCAGTCTAGGAGAAAGAAAACTCTTAATCAGACACTTTTTATTCCGCTCAAAAAATTTGACCTTGTGTCACATCTGCGGTGAATGAGTTAGGTAAATACTTACTTCAAAACTTGCAAGATCATTCCAACAAAACTTCCTGCTACACATTTTATAGAGTGCTTTTCTGTCAGAAAATTTAATCAGAAGAAATCTTATTTTGGCATTCTTCAAGGTGGCCCATCCAGAAATCTTTACCTGTGAACCATATTTGTCAAAAGGTTATCTCATATGGTCAACCAGAACAGATTCTACCACAATATAAAACTGCAATATTGATTCAGTTGATGTTTAAAAATTAACAAAGTAAACAACAAGTAAATAAATGTTTACTGAAATTAATTCAAATAAGACTCAAGTTGAAAATAGTTGGAGGAAGATAATTAACTGATTTTTGGCAAATCTTTAAATTCTTTTAATCAATCTTTAAATGAAAACATTTCTTTTATTGCAAATTAGTATTTCAAAAGTAATAAAAAGAAAATAATTCCACAATGTTTTTTATCAAATACCTTTTTTTACAAAGATAAATTCATTAATAAATACAAAAGTTTTATTAAAATTTGATCACTGACTTTTGGGTAAATTTTTACATTCTGAGTGTTTTTTGTTCAAAAATTTTCCTTAACTGAAAATTAGTTTGTGAACTGTGTATAAAAACAGCATTTCAATTACAAATATTTCTGATTCTATATAATTTCTCAAAGAAATTTAATATTAGAATTGTTTTCAATTTTACCTTTAACTAATTACATAAAGATTATGATGATGAAATCAACTTTCAAGCTATTGTTGTTAATTTTTTTTCACATCTTGCTTTTTTTTAATCAAAAATGTGTGACTACTAAATTAAATGTACTTTTGAAAATTTTCCAAAAAATGAAAATGATGATCTAAATGAAAAAGTATAAAATTAATCACTAAAGTTAAAAGATTTGTTATAATTTCAAAGAGAACAAAAATATTAATGAAGAAAGAATTTTATAAATTATGATTTTAATGAATTTAAATAAGAAATAAAAACAAATCTTTAAAGAATAAAATTTCGGTGTATATTTTCTTCACAACCAAAAATTCTGCTGCATATTCTATTAAAAGAAACAATTAAAACTTAGAATTAGTTTTAAAGAAAAACCTGTGATTATAATTGTTTTCTATCTCATATCTTTTTCTTTCTAATTCTTGTATGACCCAAACAAAAATCTTGTTAACTCTAACAGTAAAATTAGTTCAATTTTTAACTTGACATTTTATTCTTTTTTCTTTCATTTCTTTACTATTTTCTTCCATTTTTGTCTGTGATGAGAGTTACTCTTTTCTTTCTTTCCTTTCTTGTTGTCTTCTTTCTTAGTCTTTCTTTCTGTTTGGAATCTATAAGTCCTGTAGACCTGAATTATTCTGATTTGTTTTTCCTCAAGATAGCTACTAAACAAATTAGCAACTTTTACTACACTTGTTTCAACTCAAAAATCTCCAGACATGCATCTCTCAGAAACTACCTGTTTCTCTGCAAGACCATAAAAGTGGGTTTCAACTCAAAAATCTCCAGACCTGCATCTCAGAAACTACCTGTTCCTCTGCTAGACCATTAAAAAAACTGCCACAAGCTATCTCCAGTATGATGGATTATCGAGGAAAAAGAATGAAATTTTACTTCCTTCTCTAACTTCCATAAAAGAACCCTTGACTCTTCCCTCACTGCAATTGCAGCAGCAAGTCCACTATTTTAGCCAATCCGATGCTAATAAGAACAGCTCTGTTCTTTTCTGCCACTCTCTAGGTGAGTGAACCAAAAAATACTTTGCAATCCACTACTCTGTAGTTAAAATAGCAAACTGTTGCTCCTCTCTCAGCAGATCAAAAGTCCAATGATAACAGTAACATTTCCTTATTTTGGAACCTTGTAACTTCCATCAGACTTTAACACACTGAAGTACCACCTAAATTTATATAAATTGTTTGTTCTTATTTACTCATGTTTATCTCAAATATTATATAACTATGTATATATGCTTACAAAAATGAAGTTATATTTTATTCACATTGTGCTTTGATTTTAAATATATGGGAATCTTAATTCCTAAAAACCTGGATAATGAGTTGCCTACAATCATCCATTTCCTTTTCTTTTCTCAACCTTGTAATTTTATCGCAACAATTGTAATGATTTTGGGGGAGTAAGCACTAAATATAGTAATATAAAAGTAACCAAAACAACAGCAAGTATTAAAAATAAAATTAAAATACAGGAAAGCAAATACTATTTTTCTGAATTTTTAGTTGTAGTTAAACCGATATTGTGATTTAAATGTGTTGCTAATGTGAGAAAAAGTTTTATTGTGGATTATCATGGTCTTTGATTAAATTATTTGAAATACTTTAACATTAAACTTGGTTTGAAGGTAATGTGGTAAACAATAACATGCACAGAGTAAGAACAACTAAACTGCACAACAGTATAAGTATTTAAAAAATCAATTTTATATATATATATATATATAGATGGAGAAAAAAATGAAAAACAAAGTAATCCAAAATAAAGAATTTCATGTGAAAGAAAGGGAGAAAATTATATATATATGTAGCAGAAAGAATTTTTCATTTTTGTTTGGCATGTAATTTAATTCGACCACTAGGGTTGACACATAATTTCACCCAATCAGGATGACTTATCCTATTCATCCCGAACCATCTTTCTAGGCAGTACAAATTGGGGAAGCCTTCAAACACCCTCTTTCGCAGAACATCTTCATTCAGTACAGACGTCTTACTGTCTGCTCTTCAATAGCTGCAGCAGCATCACACCACCATGAAGGAAGCTATCTAATTTATGGACTCTTTGCGTCTATTTCTCTTAGACCAAGGGTTCCCAGTTGAATATGAATTAGATAAAGTCAATACACCACACACAGGAACAACATTGCGTCAACCCCAAAATTGGCTATGTTGACTGTGATGCAATATTCCGCTCCGACACCTAGCTACTTCTTCACTGGGCAACATTTTCTGGAGATATTCACGCTTCTCCCCGAAACAACCAGAACCACAAACTCACCGTGACTTCAATGTTTCTCTCCTCAAACAACAAACACGACTTTTGCTACACTATAGCGAACATATCTCCCTTGCACATCCAACAATGCCTTAACCTAACAATGCACTTTTTGCTCAGACATTTAGCTGCTAAAATGCTTTCTCAACTCTATCATAATTTCATTTCGTTTCCTTACTTCTTTCCTTCCTACGAGACTTGCAGCATAAACATAAACTCTTTATTCCATGCTGCCATTAAAAACCTTCATATAAAAGCTAACGTCATCTTCGTCTTCTTCATTCTCCTTTATTTTACAACAAAACTTAGCGAGGGAATAAGACACACATGCAAGAATACATTTCTTCGCTAAAAATGATAACAA
Source organism: Sepioteuthis lessoniana (assembly GCA_963585895.1). Lineage (NCBI taxonomy): Eukaryota > Metazoa > Mollusca > Cephalopoda > Myopsida > Loliginidae > Sepioteuthis > Sepioteuthis lessoniana. Next base: position 69,217,573 of record OY757909.1, read on the forward strand.
ACATTCCTATCGCTAAATATATATATCTATATATATCCCTTGTTTTGTATTTCATTAAACATCCACCAATGGTCTAATAACACTCAATATCATCTTTTCTAAGACCTAATTATTGTTTATTAAAACCAAAATGTTATGACATCGACTTTCTTTTACATTAAATTCTTCATTTTGTATTACTTTGTTTTACAATCCTCCATATTACCAGGTTCTTTCCCATTATTTACTTCCATTATATATATATATATAATTGTAAATACTGTTAGAGCTGGGGGGTGTTCTCGTGGTGTAATGGTGATAGCACTGGACTGCAGGATCATTGTAAATGAGTATGGGCTCCAGTAGTGCTATTACATTCACTTTCAAACAAATACCCTGGGAAAGATTTGATCACCCTTATACTTCTAGCTATGAGTCAAATAGTACCACTATGGAGTTTCAAGGTGATTTATGTTGTTGTTTGCTATCTGACTCCATTCTGGGTTATTCTATTCTTACTCTACGTTATCTTGCTGGTTTAACTTCATAGATATGAAGGCTGTAAAGGAATTATATGAAAGAAGAAGATAGTAAAAGATAGGAGATGAAGATATCTTTTATATTTTGCCTTTATTTCAGGGTTCAACAACCATTCAGTGGATGAGGAAATTCTTCCTGAATACAAATAAAATGGTTGAATCTCCAAGTCAAGGTGTTAAATTGTGTTTGTCATTCTTGGGTATATATGTCCAAATTTGGTATTTAAAGCGTTAATTAACAATGTGTTTGGCACTTTTGGGAGATATGTTTAAATCTGGTATTTTCAGTTGTAGTCATTCTGTCCATCATATGGTGTCTTAATTGTGATTCTAACAAGTTCATTATTCGGTGTTTTTTAGTGATGGGTCTTTAGTAAAAGAGGTGGCTGCTACTAGTGGAAAGGTTAGCCAATGCGTCGTCTAGAGATGGATGCATGGCGCTTTCCACCACTCGTAAGAAAGATTTAGGTGTTATCACTCTGCTGGTCACTGCTGAAAGAGAGTGAGATTCTTTCTATTGTCAGGACGGTTCTTTTTCTTTGCACATGCGTTGCTCCTTTTTCTGTCAGGGGCTTCTGGGAGTTTCTGCATATTTTTAATAATTATTTTTAATCTAATCTAATTTTTTTTTATTTTTCTATTCCCTACACCACTACTATTCTTCTAGAACAATGACTTTGGCATTAAATAGCCCATGAAGTTTGAATATGCCATTAAACAAAGAAACCCAACCAAACCTGTGAGAGTTGATTAAAACTTTCGTTGTGTGAACAATAGTTTGTCGCGACCTGTTCACAAATATAAACAGATCCGATTACTTGCTAGAAAAATTACATCCTGGTACAGCCAGAAATGATGAAGCCCTTTTATGACCCTGACCTGGCTAAGAAATGGGCATAAATTACATCTAACAACATTTACAGAACACGTCTGGCTAAAGTAACTTAATCAAAATAAAGTGGATTATCTTCCAAAGCCTATCTCTAGCTAAAGAAGAAATCTACTTCCACTCCTATTTTTTAAAAGATGAACGTTACACTTAGGCAGAGCTGTTAGACTGTCACTGCTACTGCTGAATATAAACAAGGCTTCTGCAGCAAAAAAGTGGAGGTCTCACAATGCTCTCAGAAGCGGCTCTCAGAGTGAGGCTGTATCGTACATCTTGTGGTTGTGTTCACCTTTCCATCAACTAAATATGCAAAAAGGTCCTATTAAGGACCATTAGAGGACACTTTCTGCAGGTTGGAGTATCTCTGACGGTCCTTACAGACTCGTCGAAGCAGACAGCCTGGAGGCAAACACAAAGAGGACTCTAAGACCATCTGGTCTTAACTACTCGGTCGGTTCCGTTGTCTGTTTGTCCGTGCAGCGCTAAAGGCACGGATTAGCCTTTAGCTACAGCTTCCCTATCTGTGCAGTGCTAAGATACCACCAATCTTAGCTAAGGCCTCCTGGCCTGTTCACTCGATACCGCAGAGCTTTGGCATGGCAAAGTCATAGCTACTGTTTCCGATATGTCCACACAGCTTTGGCACGGAAAAGCCATAGCTACCATCTTCCATACGTCTGCACAGCTAGGGGCATGACAAAGCCCTAGCTTGACTGATTCGCTCACTCAACTTCATATGTGCTAAGGCCTGGCAAACCTTAGCCACGGTTTCCCTGTCCGTTCACTTGGTCTGTAGTACCAAGACACGGTTAAGACACTACACTCGCTCGACTCTATGTGAACAAGTTGCCAATGCCAACTTCGACCACAATGCTCCAGCAATGCGGCATCCAGTCCACGTACAACTCGCTTTACGGACTGCCCTAGCATTGCAGCATATAGTCCACATACGACTCGCTGTATGGGTTAGCAACCACATCGACACCCACCCGGTTAACCCAATGCACTGTTAAAACCAGGACGTCGATTTACCAACCTCGACTGACATCAGCTACCCACAATGATCGTCTAGCAGCTTCTCTTCGACCTCAACCATACCAGCTACTAACACCAACCAACTAATCAAAGACACAACTACCAAGAACTTTACGCACTTGTAAATACGACAATAAATTGTCATCTTTGTTATATTTGTTACCTCGCCTTTGTTTCCTTCATTGTCTTTGGCTGTCATTACTTGCACTCTTAACTTAAATCATTTGTGTGGTCGACGTACTTATTGGCTCCACAACAAGTTAATTCAAGACAGTAGAACTTTTATTTTAGTATAATACTACCTAAATTCCAAATAAAATGTTACGTATTCAAATTGAAGTGTCTTTATGTGAATTTCAATCTCAATTGATTGCTTAAAAAACACCCCTTTTCACAAAATAAAAATTTTGAATTTTTTAGAAATTAAATTTTTTTTTTAAATCTTAAATAAAATAAAACATGTTGGATTGTTAAAGGAGCTTCTTTAAGTACCGATGAAAGAGATCGAAAATAGGCCCTTCCTGGGATATGCCTTGAAAAAATCTAGAAAAGAATGAATTTATTCAGGCCCTCCTATACCAAGAACAAGATAGGCCGTCACGTATACGATTAAGAGCGGTACCAAAATTGCTTAGTTCCGTCGGCATTGTCCTTATGGGCGACATCATGCATCAGGCAACAAACCTGATCCTAACACTTTTAATCGAGGTTATACCTACAATCACAGCCTCCTGAAATTAGTCACATTTGATTATTTTACTTGGCACGAATGCTAAGTAAATTCGAGTAGGAGCCATTTTTAAATATCGCGCGTTGCCACTTTATATAACTATGCTATGTTGTAATTTCCGGCTTCTAGAATTTTCTTCAATTCCCTAGCACCGTTAACAAAAAAAAAAAAAAACAACGAACAAACAAAAAAACAAACACAACAAAACAAGAGCAGACAAGTCATGTATCTTTATTTTGGGGTTTTAGCAGTACATAAATCATCCTTTATACTACTTACAATACCTGCTATTGACCTACTGGTCACCAATCTATGTACTTACTTTCAGTGTAACTTTACCGTAAATCAATATTTAACGAAGTTATCAAATTTAATTTTACACTGATTTATACTTAAGATCTTAATTGTTTTACTTCTACTTAAAAGTTGGAATAAAAATTACGTACAACTGTAAAACAAACAAAACAACGAAAAACAAAACAAACATCGCATTTCGTGTTTTCTAATGACTATTTTTCCTTATATTTATCTATTTTTATTTTGTTGTCATTTCTTTTTCTTTAATGTACAAGTGCACTGACGAAATCGAAAGTAGAAACATCTTGCTCCACGTGTTTTTTAATAACTTAGTGTTATAAACATATTAAAGTCAGAAGCATTTATTTTTAAATATAGGTAGAAATATTTCATAGCAAAATAGTAACTCATATTGGTTGGAAAAAATCAAATTATGTCTTATAGCTATTTTTGTTGAAGAATGAGGGTCAAAGGTAAACTTGAACGTATAGCCGGTTAGCAACTTAGAGAGATATCTAAAACTTCCGGTATAGACCGGAACGTTCGTTATTCGACGGTAAATAGTTCCTTACTAAAATCACTCTAGTGGTGAGAATATGGCAAAAATTGAAAAAGTATTGTAAATCTATTTATGTCAGTAAAGAATGTAACAATTTTTAAAATAATTTTTTGGGTAAAAACAACAAGAAGCAAGCGAAACTGTGAGAATCTTCTAGAACATTCTAGAATGTTCCACGATTTTTGGTATAAAAATTAAGTCCGGTTATATATTATGTCATTGTCTACTGCAGCGTTGGTTGTTGAAAGTCTCACTTCGCTGAGGGTTTTTTTTGCAGAAATCTTCGTCTGCTCTATTTGATTTTTACATTATTTAGCAAAGTAAGTGATTTTTATGTAATGCATTTTAAACGCTTATATTTTTATAATATTTAAAGACTATGAATTAAATTTAAGAAAAGGTAAAAAATGTTAATTCATCTCAACAGTTTTCTAGATGACCTACCATTTCATTATGAAAATGGAATTCACTAAAAAAGTATTTGGGATTTTTTTCTTAAAATGATTTCCGCATTTGAGTTATAACTTGAATTTGTTATTAATTTTGGTAAAATGTATCTCTCTTTTTAAAGGAAAAGATACTTATTTTCGTAGATTTTATTTCGTATATAAGCAGAAGCTTTAAAATAATAGTTAAAATTTAATGCTGTAATGAATCGCCCCCCCCCCTCCAATCCATCGTTTTACAACTTCGTATTTTCGCGCCACAGAAAGAAACGCAATGAAATTAAATAATTTCAGTTGCGATTGATTTTTTTTCCCGAACTCTTAGACATTTATCAATTTTTTTTAATCAAAAGAAAATTTTGTGGGAGGTTGTTTCGGTTCTAAGAAGAGCTCCCGATCACATTTACTGGATATAGACGTTAAAAAGATCTTTTTTCCCAGCATCAGGTGTGTTGTGAATTAGTTCCAATAGGAAAGATTAAAATCTGCTTGTAATTTAGTTGCTTGTTTAAAAAATCTCTTAAAAGAGTTATGTTAAGGGTGGAGTCTTTTTTTTTTTCTTATATATATATATATATGTGTGTGTGTGTGTGCACTCCCAATAAGAAATAAGTTGACGGGAATTTGTTCGTAAAACTCTCCTTGTACGCCTGTTAGCAACCTATTTTTCTACAATATTGTTTGTTCAAGAGACTCTCCATATTACAAAAAACACCCATTCTTATATATATATGTTGAGGGTTTTTTTTTTTTTGTTTTTTGGCTTGTTAATCTGTCCCCCAAAGCGTAAATAGACGCCCGGCTTCTATTCCATCGCCCTCATACTATCGAAAAAGTATTTAGGTTCAAGGTCAGTATCTGAGGCATTTTTCTTTTCTCTCTCTCCATCTACGTTACCCGTGAAGGTCTTCCTTTAAGATGAATTGTCACACGTTTTGTCCTCTTCGCGAGGCTGGTAAATAACTTCATTCTTTTTTTTTTCTTTTAAGGAACTTGCTTTTCTTTTAGTCATTGAATGTATGTTGGGGGGATCTCTCTCTCTCTCTCATTACATTTTTTTTTCTTTTTTCATCCGTTTTCTTGGTTCGAATTTATAGAATTAAAAGGAGTAATATCAAGGTAGCTGTATCTGATTACTTAGTATAAATTATGAACCTCAAACTTTTTTTCTCCATTTAAAAATGCCAAAAAGACTAGGTGGTGTTAGCATTTATTTTAAGGATAAAATAATCACGTTCACGAAAAAGTACTAGAACAAAAATGAGTTTTTCACTTGTGTCTAATTATGCATGTTGCAGACTCTAGCACGTAAAATAGATAAGTCTTATTTAATTGTGTTATTAAGTAAAACTAAAACTGTAATGTACTTCCTTGTTACAGATGCCGGCTGAAACAAAGGAAAGTGGTGAGGGTGAAGTTTTTGCCTTCCAGGCTGAAATTGCTCAATTGATGAGTTTGATCATCAATACTTTTTATTCGAATAAAGAAATCTTCTTAAGAGAATTGATTTCTAATGCCTCTGATGCCCTGGACAAGATTCGTTATGAATCTCTTACTGACCCATCCAAATTGGACAGTGGCAAGGATTTGTTTATCAAGATTATTCCCAACAAAGAAGACAACACTCTGACCCTTATTGACACTGGCATTGGAATGACCAAAGCTGACATGGTGAATAATTTAGGTACAATTGCCAAATCTGGAACCAAGGCTTTTATGGAGGCCCTTCAATCTGGAGCCGATATTTCTATGATTGGTCAATTTGGTGTTGGTTTCTATTCTGCTTATCTTGTGGCTGACAAAGTTGTTGTCGAATCTAAACATAATGATGATGATCAACACACATGGGAATCATCAGCTGGAGGTACCTTTACCATCAAAAATTCTGTATGTAAGTATATTATCATTATTATTCAAAGAATTTTAATATTTTGATTTACTGTTTATCTTTTTGGAATTGGTGCATTTTTCTAACTGTGTGTGTGTATTCCCATCTTTTTTTTTTTTTGTTTGATTCTGACAATTTTTGATTTTTCTTTAATTTTTTGGTGCAGCTGATTCGATGGGTCGTGGTACAAAGATAGTCCTACATTTAAAAGAGGATCAATTGGATTATTTGGATGAAAAACGCATCAAGGAAGTTGTAAAGAAACACAGCCAGTTTATTGGTTATCCAATCAAACTTTTGGTTGAGAAAGAACGAACCAAAGAAGTGTCTGATGATGAAGAGGAGGAGGAAGAAGAGAAGAAAGAAGAAAAGAAAGAGGAGGAAGATGTAAGATTTATTTTGATCATTTTATTTAATTTATTGGATTGTTCTGTATTTTGTCAAGCAACTTTTTTTCCTACATTTGGTCATGTGAATATAATTGATTTTCTGTTTCAGGAGGACAAAATCAAAATTGAAGATGTAGAAGATGAAGAGGAAGGCAAAGAGAAAAAGAAGAAAAAGAAGAGTATTAAAGAAAAATATGTAGAAGATGAAGAACTAAACAAAACCAAACCAATTTGGAGCAGAAATCCTGATGATGTGAAAAACGAAGAATATGGTGAATTTTACAAATCTCTAACTAACGATTGGGAAGAACATTTAGCAGTTAAGGTGAGTAAAGCAGCTCTTGTGAAATTTTACTATTCCCCCCCCCCCCCATCCATCTCTGCACGGTTCTTGAAATTAAATCTGCCTCCCTCTCTGCAAATTGTGTGGGTTTCCACTTGTTTATTTCAATATTGTTATTTGTGTTTTTCAGCACTTTTCTGTTGAGGGTCAACTTGAGTTCCGTGCCCTGCTGTTTATTCCCAAGAGGGCTCCATTTGATATGTTTGAAAACAAGAAAAAGAAGAATAATATCAAGTTGTATGTACGCAGGGTGTTTATCATGGACAATTGTGAGGATTTGATTCCTGAATATCTCAACTTCATCAAGGGAGTTGTTGACTCTGAAGATTTGCCATTAAACATTTCCAGAGAAACCCTGCAACAGAGCAAGATCTTGAAAGTTATCCGAAAACATCTAGTGAAAAAGAGCATTGAGTTGTTTGAATCGTTGACTGAAAACAAGGAAGAATACAAGAAATTCTATGACCAGTTTGCTAAGAACCTTAAACTGGGCATTCATGAGGATCACACCAACAGGAAAAAGTTGGCAGAGTTCCTGAGATACCACACTTCAAGCTCTGGAGATGAAATGGTCTCTCTGAAAGAATATGTTTCTCGAATGAAGCCAGAACAAAAGAGCATTTATTACATAACTGGTAAGTTATTGTTGTTGAAGTGCAAATTATGATTTTCTTTTGTTGTTTTAGAATCTTTGTTGTGTTAATTGTTTTCTTACTGTTACTAATATAATCATTGTTTTTGCTTGTTTTACTTTTTCAGGTGAAAGCAAAGAAGCTGTGAAGAATTCTGCTTTTGTTGAGAGGGTGAAGAAATCTGGCTGTGAAGTTCTATACATGGTGGATCCTATTGATGAATATGCTGCTCAGCAACTGAAGGAATTTGATGGCAAGACTTTGGTGTGTGTTACCAAAGAAGGTTTGGAATTGCCAGAAGATGAAGAAGCTAAGAAGAAATTTGAAGAAGCTAAAACAGAATATGAAGGCTTGTGCAAAGTGATCAAGGATATTCTTGAGAAGAAAGTGGAAAAGGTAAGAATAAGTTCTGAATTTTGTGATTCCTTCTCAAAAAGGTTCTTTTTTCTTTTTAACTTATTTTCTAGTTATTGTATAGCATTTCTGTTAAGACTAAGGTGTCATTGTTGTTTGTATTCCAGGTGGTTGTCTCCAATCGGCTTGTGGAATCTCCGTGCTGCATTGTTACCAGTCAATATGGTTGGTCTGCTAATATGGAACGTATTATGAAGGCCCAGGCTCTTCGTGACACATCGACGATGGGCTACATGGCAGCCAAAAAGCATTTAGAAATCAACCATGAACATTCCATTATCAAGGCTTTGAAACAGAAAGTTGATTCCGACAAAAACGACAAGACCGTGAAAGACTTTATTAATTTAATGTATGAAACCTCATTGTTGGCTTCTGGTTTCAATCTTGAAAACCCACAATCTCATGCTAAGAGAATAAATAGAATGATTAAATATGGACTTGGTTTAGATGATGATGAAGAATCTGGTGAAAATGCTGATACATCTGAATCTGCTGAATCTGAAATGCCTCCTTTAGAAGATGATGATGAATCAAAAATGGAAGAAGTAGATTAAAAAAAAAAAACCCCAAAAAACTCTAATCACTTATACTAGATCATACATTACCTTTTTGAATATTTTTTTCTCACTCCCTAGAATAAGATTAATCTTTTTTATTAAGGTAAAATGTACAGTTGTAAATTAATAACTGTCAACTTTTGTCTTAGTATTATTAACTCTCTTAGCAATATTAATAATTCTTAATTTTCTAGTTTAAACTTGTTCTAATAATTGCGTTGTTATGTTTTGTGCAGTTGTTTGTCTTACAAATGATTGTTTTCATGGAATAGCAACTATAAGAATTAAGTAATTTAAGGCTTTCCCAACATTGGTGCCCTGAAAAATTTTACTCTTGATGCTTTTCATTATTTTGTTTTCTGTGAAAACAATTCATGTTGTTAATAGCTTCACTACATATGTATCAAACATCATTGCTAATCTGTTTCAGACACCTTTTCTATTTAATAAAACTTATCTAAATATTATTGGATTTGTTTTTTGTTTTTCTTTTTTCTTTATTTATTATATGTTCCATAATCTTGTAATAAATCTTTTTACTGCAAAATGAGTTACATTGTGGAATGCATGCTAGCTTGTAGATTATACATGTACCTGATCAAAATTTAGTCATCACCCTATTTATTTGATCAATTTTAACGACGTAGTACTGTTAATGATATCATGTCTGAAGGCCAAAACAAATGCTCTACTCTGTTGCAGCAGCCAATTTGCCATGTATAGCAAATTGGCTTTTAAAGTTGTAAGGTGAGGGTTAAATGCATTTTGTTGTGCAATTCAACTCTATGTAAACCCTAACGTAGCATAATGCTGATGGAGGGTGGGATTAGTGCCAATCAACATTTTTGCGTTGTCTTTGAGACTGAAAGGCATCTGAATATGTAATACTCTATAATCTGTTACTATAAGTGTGGTGAAGGATAGACCAGGAACTGGAAAGCTGTCTCTCTCTTCCCCCACTAATCTGAACTTAGTCCAAAAATAAGGTAATGTCTGGCAGTATTGCTTCATAGTGTTATATCCAATGATTATGCCTTGGTCTCATACTTCTCTGGTGGTGTTAAGGTTAGCAAGCTAGACTAGCAAACCTACACAAATGAGTTCGAGTCCCATTGGGCGCCCCATTCATTTGACCTTGTGCCACATCGAAGCAAAGAGCTTCGTAAATTATTTGGTCTCATACTTCCTGGAACATTTACTCTTTATACATTGGTTTGATAAGTCAATTTCTATTACATGTGATTGATGGCAGAACTTGGTGATTGTGCTAAGGGGAATTGGATATGAACTGAACATCCAGGAAATGGTTCCATTTTGTGCTGGTGATGACTCCGATATGATCTTGGGTAGCTGTTTGAATGTAAGCTCTCTCCTTCTTTTCTTTTTTCTTTTTTTTTTTTTTTCTCTCTAAGGCAGCCTTAAGGGTAAAATTCTTGATAGATGATCACTTGCTGACATCATTCTTTTTTTCTTTTTTTTTTACCTAGCTATGCGTAAATGGTGCTAAATCGAACCCTCTATCTTTGATATTGGTCTGAGAGAATAAAAACTGGATTCAAACCAGCAATACTCAATTAAAAACTGACCTTGTGTTGCATTCTATCTGTGGGGAAGGGGTTGGGTAAATACCAATACAGATTTTCCATTTAACTTTAGTTAAAAGACGTGCAATTAATTCAATTTTGAATAAGTATGTGTTATGTATATGTAATTTCTCACTTCCTAGAATGCTTGCTTTTTTTTTCCTCCTGCTTAGAATTTCAATTTTTATAAAAAAAAAAAAAAAAGTTATTTAAAGTTTTTATAAAAATATCTTCCCAAGTTGGGAGCAGAAGTAAGTTTTTTGGTGTGTGATATATATATATATATATATATATCTTATACTAGTGATAGGATTTTCATAAGTTGGATATTAAATTAATGTTGGATAAAATAAAGTACTCAGTTCCTGGCAAGCAGAGCAGTATAAAACTGGAATGATTATACACTTCACATTTTCTTGCTTAGCTGTTACTACCAGGTGTTATATAACAATGACAAGTTTAAAAAAAAAACGATTTTCTAAAACTTGTCTGATTTGTATCTATATATTATTTTTTATTTCACAAGCTCCAAAACTTAATTTCATTGCTAAATTTTACAACTTCACTCTATGAAAACAATTTATTGCATCCCAAAAACTTTGTTGTTGTTTGTCTGGTTGTGTTGTTTTTTTAATGCTATCGTTTCCTTAATTCAATAATGAAATAACACAATTGTGTGTGTGTGTGCATTTATATATGTGAATATTTTTTTTTTTTTTTTTTTTTTTTTTTAACCCAGGACAAAAAATAGAAATGTTAAACAGAAAATTTCATCTTGGTTTCGAAAAAAAATCTGCCATTTAGAATAAAATTCAAGGTTTAATTTTCAATACTTTTTAAGTTCTTCCCACAAGTACTTATGAATAATTATTTTTCTCTCTCTTGACTAAGCCAGGAAACTAAAAGTAGCAAAGATGAATGATAAATCGGAATACTTTTTTTAAAATTTTACAATATTGTATTTAAAAAGATAGTAGTATTTGTACACCGAGAAACAATTCTTTAAAAGTATAAGATGAATTACTATTTGTTAATTCCAAAGGAGCAACAATTTTTTCCATGGGTTTTGCTAGTATTATATAGATCATTCTAAATTTCAGTAGACCCTCTTCCTTTTTAATTTATAAGTCACTGATCTCAGTTCTAATTTGGTTATATTATCTCACAAGTGTTGAATAAATATCTACAAATGTAATAAAAAGATAGAATAAAATAACATTTCTTTAGATCTCAAGTTCTCTAACTTTGAAAATATTGACATTTTTGAATTTGTTTTATTTTTACACTGCTACTTATTTTAGGATTTTATTGCAGACTAATAATATCTCTAGAACTAAAATGCAAGGTCAAGTTTATGGAGTACCAACTGACGATTAAATTTTAATATCAATGGCTTTTGAGATGGGAGTACTGTTTCCTACATTATTAGTTCACAAATAATGGTGTTATAACATTTATAAGCATTTCATCACCAATGATTTTACGAGACCTTATTAACACTGTATAATGATAGCAAATAAAACATTTGTAAATATTACTTTAATCAATATTAACATAATTTTTTAACCTTATATATTTCTTATATATTGTCAGCCAAAGAAGACACTGAAAAACATCCAAAAGAATGCAGAACTGGGAGGGATTGGGAAGATAAGTGAATGCATCATAAAGTCCATCAAAGCTGTACATATCCAAGAACTGAATTAGCAATAACTGTACAGGTAATCTTCGAGATTACCAACAACCTTGTCAGCAGGGTTTAGAATATACTGACTGAATCCCCTGCAAAGTGGGTACTTGCCTCTCATTCTCTCTTCTTTTTTTTTTTTTTTTTTTTTTTTTTTCCAAGTTGGTGTCATGAGTATTACGCTTAATTGTATCTGGTGGGGTGAGGGTCCTGTTCAGAAGTTTTGTTTCTTTGGGTTTTATGGCATATCAACCCCTGTAGCTTATTTAGTGCCAAATCCATTTTTATACAAAAAACAGTTCTATTTCAGACAATTCAGTTTAGCATAAGTACATAGTTTAATTGACAAAAACATTTCTATTTTAAGCTATTCAATTTAGTCAAACAGTTCTAATTCAAACAATTCAGTTTAGTATAACAAGGTGTTAGAGGTAGTCATAGAGTTGTAAAGAGCACAATGTGAGACAGCAAACCAGCAACCTGTTACAGCCAAGGAACCCATAATTCAGTTTCCCAAGGAAGGTGAATACCCTGCAAGAAAACCAAAAAATCCCAATATGAAGCTTCTGAATGGAGCTAATGACTAGAAGGTTTCAGTGGATCTCAAGACATCTCTACAATTTCCAGTTCACATTATTCAAACAGAAAAGCGGCCAAACATTGTAGCATGGTCCGATTCAAAGAAGAGTGTCCTCCTCATAGAATTGACTGTCCCCTGGGAAGAAAACCAGGAGAAAGCACACGAGTGGAAGAAAAACCAACACGAGACACTGCATGCCGACTGCGTGGAAAAGGGGTTGGATATGCCATATGATTCCTATTGAGGTTGGTTGTCATGGTTTTCTAGGACACTCAGTCATTTCATTTCTTTCAAAAATAGCAATCACTGGCTGCAGTTTGAAAGTTGACTCAAACTGTCTTCAAACCATGGCATCAAGTTAGATTTGGTCGAAAGTGAGAAGTTTTCAGCATGAATGAAATGCACGCAGAATCACCACTCCCATGTGATTACGTAACATCAAGAAACGGTTACTGTAAACGTGTAATAACATCAACGGCTGAAAGTAAATTTTTTTTTTTTTTTTTTACAATCACAAACTGCACACTAAAAATGAAGATGAAAGTCCAATGTAATCTCTGCTCTTAATTGATCTGGCATATATATATATATATATATATATATATATATATATATATATATATATATAAAATTCTTTTAAATACCCTGTCTGGTGGCAAAGGCTGTTTGGTAGCACCAGGAGTGGCAGTACCACCTTGAGCTACCGAAACTGTTATCACTCCTGGTTGGCAGCTGATGAGGGCAGGGTATTGCACATGCTTTCACACGTATGATGAAAAAAAAATTGTTTTTGTTTACACACAGTTAAATGTCAAAACGGTTCTATTTCAAACAATTCAGTTTAGTGTAACTACAGTTTCAATGTCAAAAAATGTTCCATTTCAAACAATTCAGTTTAGCCTAAGTACACAGTTTAAATGTTGCCCAGTCAGCTGGGGCTGTAGAATACACCAGCTGTTTCTCTGCAGAGGGGTAAGACCCACCCAACAACTGTCCTGGACATGACACTAAACAATCTGATGGTGAGGTTCCAGTAATGCTGAAGCCTTGGCAAATGCCAAGTATTGTTATATATTAACCCTTAACTAAGCCATCAATCAGAGATGCATGTGTGTAAATAAGTGGAAGCAAGTGAGCATTATGAAAGAATATAGGCAGATGCCAGCGGCAGTTGGAGACAGGAAGGCCAGCCAGCTTGCAGACTGAGAATGCCCTGCTGAGGGCTGTTGCCCTCAGCAACCTCCAGTTGAGCAATCCCAGACAAGATGCGCAAGAAGTGCTAAGCGGGTTCTTGAAGATAACACAGTGTGCTAAGTTCAAGAGAACAAGTAGGGTCAATATAGCAGTCTGTCCCTATCTCCACCCATCTCTCACACACCACAGAAACATTAACCCTTTTGAGAATAAAGTGTGAGAGATATATTTTTATAAAGAAGTGTGTTCGTTTGTTCATTGAAGTTTGTAAATTATGTTTGATTATGTTTCCGCTTATATTTGTATTACGGCTATACAACAGTACTCCTTCACTGCCATCACTCCCAGGTCCACTATTGCCCGGAGTGGTAGCATCTGATAAGGGTCCTATCTATGGGTGAAATAGTACTAAACCATGGTTTGAGTTTACTGTTTTTTGCATTTAAACTGCATATTTATGCTGAACTGAATTGTTTTAAAATAGAACTGTTTTGACATTTAAACTGCATACGTATGCTAAACTGAATTATCTGAAATAAAACTGTTTTGACATTAACTCTGTGTATTGCCCAGTCCCACCAACTGCTTCTCTGCAGAGGGGTAAGACCCACCCAATGAGTGTCCTGGATATGACACTAAGCAATTTGATGGTAAGGTTCCAGTGATGCTGGGGCTTTAGGGAATGCGGAGCACCCCTTCATTGCCATTGCTCCCAGGACCCTATCTATTGGTTAAATAGAACTAAACTGCATACTTATGCTAAACTGAGTTGTTTGAATTAGAATTGTTTGACTAAACTGAATAGCTTGAAATAGAAATGATGATTTGAAAATTAAACTGTACTTACATTTAAATAGCATACTTATGCTAAACTGAGTTGTTTGAAATGAAACTGTTTTTGACATTGAAACTGTACTTATGCTAAACTGAATTGTTTAGTATAGAACTGTTTTGACATTTAACTGTGTAAACAAAATCTGTACTTATACTTAACTGAATTAGAACTGTTTGAATAAACTGAATAGCTTGAAATGGAAATGTTTTTGACAATTAAACTGTGTACTCATGCTAAACTCAATTGTTTGAACTAGAACTGACTAACTAGTCAGTGAGGCATAAAATGGATTCGATGTTAAATAAGCTACAAAGGTTGATATCTCATAAAACCCAAACAACCAACAACCATCAGTTTAAATGTCAAAACAGTTCTATTTCAAGCAATTCAGTTTAGTATAAGTACACAGTTCTATTTCAAGCAATTCAGTTTAGTATAAGTACACAGTTCTATTTGACCCATAGATAGGACCCTATCAGGTGCTACCACTCCAGGCCAGAGTGAACCTTGGAGCAATGGCAATGAAGGAATTCTCCAAATTCCTCAAAGCTCCATGATTTGAGCCTCACCATCAGATTGTTCAGTGTCATATCCAGGACACTCATTGGGGGAGGGGTCTTACTTCTCTGCAGAGAAGCAATTGGTGTATTCTTCAGTCACAGCCGACTAGACAATCAGAAGCTTTAAGAAGTGTGATGTACTCCTTCATTGACATTACAGGCCCACTTTGATCCCATCTATGGGTTAAATAGATCTGTTTGAAAATTATCAAATACAAATACTTGATACCATATAACTAAATTATTTGTGTTAAGAATAGTTACTTGAAGCTATGATTGTTTACTAAGGTTACTTGAAACCATATGCAAACAACGACTATTAGTAAATAGAAATAATTTGAAATCATAATTATTGGTATTAGTTAAGAATACTTGAAACCATACAACAGTACAAATATTAGATTGGAATACTTTATATCATCTAACTGTAAAAAAAAAACCTGAAGAAGTAACTACAGAAAAAATGCCAATATAGATGTTCAATGAATGTGATTCTCTAACCTCTATGCATAAAATGATAACCCTAGATGGGTTGACATGTCATTAAAATCCATCATCTGGATTACCAAGTAACTTCAATTCTGACTGATAGTTCCCCAGCTACAGACTTTAGAGAAAACCTGAAGTATCAATTGCCTCATAATTCTCCACTAAATGATTTCATCATCCCCAGACAAGCAGTGTACCCCTGCAAATTATACAACTTGGAACACTATGCAGGTACAAATAAAATATTCTTGTTATTAAAAATGCTCTCCAGAAAAGTTAAGACACTATGCTACTGTGTTATGTTGACATTAAAAGATAAAAGTGAAAAGTTTATCAGTAAATATATTTTAGATAAAATATCAAACTAAATGGTTAATCTTTACAGAATAGTCAGAACCTCCAACGAGTGTCCTGATTATGACTTTAAACAATCAGATGGTGAGGCTCCCCTTCACTGCCATCACTCCCAGGTCCACTCTGACCTGGAGTGGTTGCATCTGATAAGGGTCTTATCTATGGGTCAAATAGAACTGTTTGACATTTAAACTGTGTGCAAATAAATGACTTATGCTAAATTGAGTTGTTTGAAATAGAATTGATCATTTAACTGTGTGTAAACAAATGACTGATGTTTAATTTGAATTGTTTGTGATACATAGCAATACTTGGAACCATTTAACATTGTTGACTAATGCTAAACTGAATTGTTAGAAATAGAACTGTTTGATTTTTTAACTGTGTGTATCTACAAAATGTGTTTACAAATCATTTATTTAATATATATGGAAAAACAGAATTTGGTATTGAATAACTAACAATGGTTGCATACGCCATAAAACCAAATCAAACCAAACCTAAACAGTTAACAGAAGGAATAACTTGAAAGATTTTTGGTTTGGTTTCCTTGTTAAATGGCATATCAACCTTCATGGTTTATTAAATGCAAAATCTATCATCGTGGATGAGCAATAGTGGTACAATTTAACCAATAGCTGGTGGGGGGATAAGGAGTTCATACTTTTTCTAAGGTTATTAGTCCAAGAGTTGATATAACAGCAAAACTGGACCTTGTTAGCTGAAAAAGCTGTGCAACATGAAAGTGACAGTGAAATCAATCGTAGTTGGAGCACTTGGAACAATGCAAAAGGACCTGAAAAGACTTGAACTAGAGTTCAGAGGAAGAACTGAAATTATTTAGACCATTGTACTACTAAAATCAGCTAGAATATTTAGAAGAGTCCTGGAGACCTGAGAAGACTTGTTACTCAGACTCCAGTGAAAGACCATCAGTTAGAGCAGGCATGGAAAACACTTGCAAAAAGGAAATAATAAGAAGAATGATGACGATAATCTTTGAGATAAAAATGAATCCCCCAATCCAGTCCAAAATACCAGACATAGATTTAATTAACAAGACTTTATCATCAAGTTCATTTTGTCTTGCCAATGGACCATATAATGAAAGTGAAGAAGAGTGAACTAATACCTCAACCTTGCTAGAGAACTGAAAGAGTTGTGGAACATGAAGGTAATGGTGATACCAATCGTGGTTGGGGCCTCGAAAAGAGGCTGGATGAACTGGCTATTAGATGAAGAATTGAATCCATTGAGACAACAACATTATTAAAATTGGCTGAAGACCTGAGGATACTTGCTGTCACTCAGACTTCTGTGAAAAACTATCAATTATGGTGGGAAAACTGGCTCGGAATAAGAGTAAAATAATAATACCTGTCTTAGCCAAATTGAAAGACATTTTTTTATTAAATGATGATTTATTCTTTTTGTAATAGAATAAGCATTTACTAAGGGTGCTCTGAAAGTAATGCCTCATTTATTTCTATGGAAACTACAAAAGATACAGGAAACATTAACATTGTTGGATAGGGCAATTTTTCAGCTACAAAATGCTTTTTTCACATCACCACCATAAGCTACACATTTTTTTTTTGCCGGAGAGCTTACCACACTCAAGAAAATCAGTGCTAACAGAGGGAATCCCTTTTTTCAAAGTAAAATGAAGGTAGAAAAATGTTGTCAATCTTTTATTAGCTCAAACTTGTGAAAGTTGAAAGGTTTCATTTGGTGGCATATTAACTTCATGTGGGTTATTTAAGCTGAAATTTGATTCATTTCTGAATGTTTAATTATAATAATGACTATTTATATTTTCAACATCTCATTGCAATCATTTTTTTAAATCGTACTTTGATTTTAATTTATCAGTATTATTTGTTTGCACTTTCATGCAATTTTGAGTATTCCTATCTAATACTAATAAGTAAAGTTGGTGACTGTTACCAGCCCATTGGCCTTGTGGGTAGAGTGTTTGCCAGAAAGTCAGGATTTAATCCCAGGTTGAGTCATACCAAAGACTCATAAAACAGTACTTGCTTCTGCCTTGCGTTACACTCAGCATTATAAGGTACGTATTAAGAGTAAAGTGGAACAATCCAGATAAAGGAGTAGCACCCCCTTCCCAACACCTCGGTATGGGAGCTATTGTAAAGGGAGCCTTCAGGTCACCCTCGACTACAGTCGCCAACTTAACTTACTTTACTTTACTTTACTAATAAGTTATATATAATTATATGGATTCAAGTGACCATTACTATTTATTATTAATAATAATAATTTATTAGCACACAGTTATGATTTCAAGTATTCCTGTTTCGTACTAATAATTTTTTAACAGATCTATTTGACCCATAAACTGGACCCTAACAGGTACTACCACTCCTAGTTTGCCCAGTCGGCTGGGGCAGTAGAATACACCGACTGCTTCTCTGCGGAGGGGTAAGACCCCCCCCCAACGAGTGTCCTGATATGACACTAAACAATCTGATTATGAGGTTCCACCGATGCTGGAGTTTTGGGGAATGCGGAGTACCCCTTCATTGCCACCACTCCCAGGTCCACTCTGGCCCGGAGTGGTAGCACCTGATAGGGCCCTATTTATGGGTTAAATAGCACCAACAGCATACTTATGCTAAAATGAATTGTTTGATTAAACTGAATAGCTTTAAATAGCTTTAAATAGAAATAGACAATTAAACCATACTTACATTTAAACTGCGTGCTTATGCTTAACTGAACTATTTGAAATAGAACTGTTTTTCGACATTAAAACTGTATTTACACTTAACTGAACTGCTTGAATAGTTTGAAATAAAGATGTTTTTGACTATTAAACTGTGTACTGATGCTAAACTGAATTGTTTTAAATACAACATATTATTTACATAAAAATGGATTTGGCGTGAAATAACCTACAAAGGTTGATATGCCATGAAACCCAAGAAACCAAACCAACCTACCACTCCTAGTGGTTAGAGAATTGTGTTAATTTTACATTCATATTTACATTCTTTTATGTTTCTTAAATTGTTTTTGCAAATGTTCCTATCAAATATCGATATTTAAACAAATCTGTTTGACCCATACCCATAACAGGTACTACCACTCTGGGTCAAAGTAGACCTGGGAGTCATGGCAATGAAAGGATTCTCCACACTCTCCAGTGCTCAAACCTCTCCACCAGATGCAGTTGAGTATCATAACCAGGATACTCTTTTGTGTGGATGGGGTTCTTAGCCCTCTTCAAAGGATACTGTTTATTCTAAGCCCTCGCAATTGAGCAAGAAATTTAGAAGACATTAGTATCAACTTTAAAATTTGCCATATGATTCCTGGTTTTCAAAATGGGGCCAGGCATGTTGCAAGCAAAAAATTTTATAACACGTGGACAGATATTATTACCATTTATTCAAAATGGCAGTTGAGGTTGTAGAGTTCTGTTGCCGCTTGTTATATTAAAAAGAAGAACAAATGAGTCAACAAAGATATTGATAGTTTTCAATTTGGAAGTTTTAATTTAATAACAGCTTGAGACAAAAAGAACCCTTGTGCTGTAAGTCACAGGAAGAAGAAATAGTTGTAGAGTTGAGAAGGAATAAAGACGCTGAAGTCAAAGCAGGAGTTGAGATGCTGTCGTGAGGACAGTAATTAATATGCTGAAGTCAAAGCAGGAGTTGAAAATATCCAATTTGTTTCTCCGAGGATCCAGTGGTTTAAAAAGAAAGATGAATGATGAAAGAATTGATTTCCCAAACACCAATGGTCCATAAATTGGATTTGCTCTCCTCATAATACTTAGTGGATTGCTCTGTGATGAGAGAGGAAAAAGATGGTCTGTCCTGCTGCTAGCAAGGGAGGAAGCAAAGAGAGAGCAAGAATGGTTAGTGCTGCCTTTTATGTTGCATGGGGAGGTGACCCAGGCAGAATGGCATCAGTCATTCTCATTGGACGAAATATATAAATTCAAAACTCCAATGACCAAAACCATTCCCGCACTAAATAATGATTTGAAATTCTTTCTGCTACAGTTTTCTTTTATGGCCTATTTCCGGAAATTCCCAATGTGTATTTTGATATCACTTACTGTAGATGAGTTACCAACCCCTCTGCTCAAGCAAGATGTGACACAAGGTCAATTTTTTAAACAGAATTTAAGGGGTTTGAATTTAGAGGTTTCCTTCTAGATCAGTTGCCATACCAAAAGTTTAAGAGCCCAATCTGCTGTACTATTTATCCATAGCTGGAAGGAGAATAATTGAATTCATATCTTTCCCAAAAGTATCAATGCTTTGTGAAATACACAGTCTCATCCAAGATTTGAACTCAGTTGCTGTGTCCATTTCCAATGATGATAACCATTGTACTGTGAACACCTCCTCAGATTGTACCATAGCCAGATACGGATATGTGAAACGTACATAGAATGTTCATATATAACATATATACATAGAAAATTGGAGTCCCAAAACACGAAAAAGCACGTAACGACCTCTTAGTTCAGGTACGAAAACTTTTATTACCTTTGAGTTAAAGGTTTCAACATAAGGAAGAGAGATGCACAATCTTTCTATGATGACTTTTCCATCTTCACCCCCAACATGTGTGGCACCCACCACAAGGCCACTGGCCTGACTTTGGCGAGCAAGCGAAAGCCAACCGTCTTCTCCCATCTTCTCAACTCAACTCACTGACTTTTTCAAATCTCCCAAAATCCTCTGCGTGCTTCCGGTGCATGACGTCATTCACATCTCACTATCTGGGATTTTTATTTTGACATCTCAAATGATATGTCCGCCCTGCGCACGCGTGAACACCTGCGTTCATGTTGCACCGAGCTAACCCATGCACTGAGCCAAAAGGTTCTCAGCCTAACTAAACCCAAAGGCATAAAACAAAATCCCTCAGCCATTATATTACAAGATGAGTTATTACTGTTGAGGTATATGAACTGGCCTACTAATTTCACAGGCTTGCCACTTAATGCAGAGATGGCTCCATTTCACTTAAAACACTTGAACTTTTTTTTCTGAGTTCACATAGAGGCCAATGCTTCTTGGTGCCAACTCCAGGCTCTGCAGCTGAGATTCAGCTTGGGCTGGTGTATGTACTAGTAATGCTAGATCATTTGTGTAGTCTGCATCTGTAATAGTTTCTGCTGAACATTGTCTGCTTCTTGCCTTTTTTAGTGTGAAACCATTTTCTTTCATTAGATCTTTCATAGTACGTAATCTAGGCAGACTATAAGTAGAAATAATGCTAATGTGTCTTCTTGTAAGACTCCAGTGACAATGTCAAAAAAGTCAGCATTATTGTTGAGTGAGTGAACCATTGCTTTTATGTCTTTGTAGAGCATAATTACAGCAGTAATAGTTTCTTTTGAGGGACCAAATGCTAGAAGTATTTGCTCCATCTTTCTACTGTGTATAGAGAAATCTCAGTCTATCAATTTTGCATTATACATAAGGAAAATTTCTTTGGATAGTGTTAATTTTTAATATGTATTTTCAGCTTTATATATAAAATATTTGAATAAAGATCATTTGTTAAGTTTAAAAACAGAAACTTTTCAAAATTAATATATTCAAATTGATTTTTATTCAATGACAGTTTTCTTTTAGCTAGTGTTTTCTGAAATAAAAGTACTCAAGTGGGTCAAAAGTTTTGCAGTATTTGCATATATGCTAGTTTCTGGAATAAACTCTAGGAACTTGAGGGGATCAAACTGACACCATACCTAGCATATTGTTCCAACTTAGCTCCCTCAGATTATTACTTATTCCAATCCATGGCTCGCTTCCTGCACTCATGACATTTCAACAACCAAGAGAAAGTGGAAGCTTTAGTTAAGGAGTTCTTTATCTCGAAGGACAAGAATTTGTATCAACATGGGATCAAAGAACTGGTGGCTTCAGACAGTGAAATATGATGGCCTCTACTTTGAATGCTGGGCTGCTTTTGTTGGAACTTGAAGAATTACGAAAATAAGTTACCAAATTATTGCAAAACTTTTGACTCATCCTAGTAAAATCCATCATTATCAACAATAAATCTTTTTGAATTGATATTTGTTTGTAAAGTTATTTACTAGTATGTATTTACCCCATCCCTCCACATGAGTAGGATGCGAAATAAAGTCAATTCAGAGTTTTCCTTTTCCTAGACTGGTTGCCATACCAAGGCTAAAGAGCCCAGTTGCCTTGCTATTTTACTCATAACTAGAGGGGGAATTGTTTGTTTCATACTTTTTCTAAGGGTATTAGTGCTATGTGAAAATGCAAAAAGCCTCATCCAGGATTTGAACTTGGTTGCCATATTTCCTATGACAATATCCATTACCTCATTAGTGCCTCCCATTACAGTTATTTATTAGTATGATAAATTTGATCCACTACAAACAGACCCAATTTTTCTGATTTTGTGCCAGACCAAATTAAACATATTAACACATAAGACTTTGTTAGGCACCTGTCGTGTAGCAATGATCAAAGTAATCTTGTAGATCACATGTTAGTAGAGGAATATGTTCTACACTCACCAAGTGTCCCAATATAGTGAACTTGTGTCTTGTAGCAATTTTTAGCAAGCTTATCTTACTTGAATATATAGCAAATTGTTCCATCACAAGAGACCCAATTTATCTGACCTTGTGCCAGACCAAATTCAACATGCCTACTCACCAGACTCAGTTAACTGCCTGCCATGAAGCAATAATTAAGATAGTAATAGTGAGTTCTACACTTACTGGGTATCTCTTTATTATGACCTTGTGCCAGATAAAGCTAAGCTTAGAAAACCTGGATTTTTCATCTCCGAGTTTTTCTTTGTATTTTCATAAAACCCTTTGTTCTGATCAGTCATTTTACTTTAAAGAATCTAACTTCTGCGACTAGTTAAAGAATAGAACCTGAAAAGGCATTTGTTCAGCAAGTATCATTTTCAGCTTCATATCCCCTTGCACACCACCACCACCTCCTAAGACAGAACTCTTTTATTTAGTTATGCTCGGTCAGTGGGGTTAAAAGTACTCTGACTGTATTCACTATAGATGAGTAACTCCTCTCGCTGACACTAAACTGCAGCTGATAGTGAGGATCCAGTTCTGGAGATCTGGGCAGTATAGGGTATCCCTTCTTTGCCATTACTCCCTGGTCTATTTTGACTCTGAGTAGGAGCACCTGTTAGGGTCCCACCCAGGGGTCAAATATATCTGTCTAAACATTATCCATGTTAGATATAACCTTGTGCAAAAAAAAAAAAAGATTTAAAAAAAAATTTAACTACACAAAAAATGTCAATATTAATGTACAATTAATGCAATTACCAAACCCCTAGGCTTTAAATAACCCCTCGCAGTTGACATATCGTTAAAATCAATTGATCAACCTTTATTAAATTAATTTCCCCCCTAATTTAGACATTAACTGAAGGTGTTGTGTTAGCGAGGTTTATCTTAAGAGGTGAGACTGGTCTGAATCCTTTGTGTACTTGCAATCATTTACAAAGCTGAACTTAGTTTAGCATGAGGTTAGAGGTATGGGGCTTCCAGTGAAAATCAAAATTATTAACAATGGTTTGCTAGCTTAAGTTGCTAACCATTAAACCAAGCACCTATGTATTTTGGTAAGAAAAAGTGTTAAAGGTAAGCGTTCGAACTCGGGTAAAAGATTTTAAATGTTGGTTTTCAACGTAGATATCTTCTCCCTCACTTGGGAAATTGAGGAAACATAGTCTTCTTAGACCGACTCCTACATGTCTGGATTTTAAGTGGTTTCGCAAAACAAATAAAAATTCTTAAAGTCATATTGTTTCCCGTAAAAATACTCACTGTAATATGCTTTTATTTACGTTGCAAATACAAAAACGAATATTGTAACGGTCTTTTTGGTCGCTGGACCATAGGTTTCTCTTGATAAAAAACCCCAAAAAACTCTGCAAAAAAAAATAAACACATTGTTTATATATTTAAATATGTTTAAAACATGAATAATCTATTTAATACAAATGCTTGAGAATACATACACGATTGAGCATAATTTTGGGGGTGGTGGAGTGGTCATTTGTTCGTGCTAGTCATGCTATTTCACAAAAACCAAGCTAACCACATTCATTGATCCATCCATATTGTACAATAACTCCGTGCATTCGATCTTTCTGTATTGCATTTATCAAAATGTCACAACTATTCTGTGCTGCCAACTTAAAATCTCCCGGCTAAAAAAATTCTGTAATGATACACTCGGAAATGATGGCACATAAAGATGTCTGAAAAAGGAATGTCTATGTAAAATGAACCAAAACTAAATTAACTCTGCAGATAAATATACGCACTTCTATAGATCTTGAATTTGAAATGTAGTAATTTACGAAGCTCTTTGTTTCGATGGGGCACCCAATGAAATCGAACTCACTCGTGTAGGTTTGCTAGTCTAGCTTGCTAACCATCACATTCAGAACTTAAGTCAAATGACTGATGAAATAACTTTACCATATTAATCAGTGTATTAGTTATGTGATAGTGATGAGCGAGTATAGTTAAATGTTACCTGTTTAAACTTGATCTTTTTAAATTTCTGAACTCATAAACGAAAGAAAGATATCAACATTCATTTAAGTTTATTTTTTCTCAGAAAAATAAAAGATGCGGCTTCACATTTCTATTTTATTTTACAGACTTTTCTTTTTGTCGTATATTTCATTGTTATCTGCAATACACAATTTTTTTCCTTTAAAAAAAAGAAAAAAAAATTTAAGAAAGATCTGTCTTACAATAGGAAGACCACACCTTTCGTGACATGTGCGTACTTGAAACACACTTCAATATTTTTCCAGTAATTTCTATATTATTTCTTTAAAGTAAAATTTAAAAATACTATCAATTATTGATGTTTATTATTTTAGTGTCACTGTTCATAAAAACGTTGATAATAAACATTCCTCAAATATTTTTTCTTTTTTTTTGCTTTTTATACCAAAGTTGTTGAATGATTTTTAAAAGAAATTGCTAAAATATTCATGTTTATAACTTTCATTTTGATATTTTATAGTGCAGTTTTTGAGATGACATTACCATTATTCTTGTGTTCAATAAGGTCAAAAAACAAATTAAGTTAGTCCAGATTAAAAGCGCCGTAAGAGTAACCCGGAGCCAAACTTTTTAAGACATTATTTTTCTGATGCAAATATCACTTGGGATCGAGAAAAGTTTTACAGGCCAAAGCTGGCGAAGTATGAAGAAGAAAAAAAAAATGTTTGAAATTTGTACAAATATTTATTTTATCAAAATCTTTGTACTTTTACTTCAAAGAAAAAAACTGGATAAAATTGATAGATTTTATTTAAAAAGCAATAAAGAAAAACGAGGTATTCAAAAATTACTTTTCATTTTTTCTTTTAAGAGATGATTAAACGTATAAATCTACTCGATACATCTACTGTAACTGCTTATTGCTTATACTCCCCACCTCTGATATCTAGTTTCATTTTAGCAAGGATTTTTGGGGAAGTAGTTTTATCGACTTGCAGTTAGCAATTTTATTAAGTACATACTTTTGGTTTTACAAAAAAAATTTACAAGACATTTACAAGACCTACACTCATCGGAATGATGATTAGTATAAATTTTGATCTATAAGTTTACATTATTTTAAAAGTAATTTTATTCCTAAGACTATGCGAATTTTATGTGCCTTACAAACCTAACATGTCAGAGAATTAGGAAATAAAGCCACTAAAAAGCAAAGATGTTTTAAAGATTTTCTTAGACTAAAAATTACTAGAGTTATAAGCTTTAATTATTGATCCAAAGTAAAATTAATATTTATCCGAATTCCCACTATGTCAGAATTGACATGAAGTTATTTTATCGTGCGGGTGGGGGCACGTACAAATTGAAATTCATGTGTAGCCGTTACTAAAAATGCTTGGTTCCGGATTTGAAGTGAAAGTTTGTTTTTGTTTTTAACTGCAACGTGTATATAATCGTGGCACAATGCTAGGTATATGAAACACCCAGTGAGATTCAAACGTACTAGTTATGGTTTGCTAGTCTAGCTTACTTAACCATATATCTCACCAGACTGGCCACATGCCAGTAGTAGTAGTAGTATTACAAGTTCAGACCGGCATGGGTGTAGAGTAGATGACTGCTTGAATAAAAAAAACAAAAAAAACGCACGTGGTACTTGATTTTCGCGGAAAAAAAGTAACCTCTTTTCACCTAGTGTGGTAATGGTTAGCAAACTAGACTAGCAGACCTTCACGAGTGAGTTCGATTCTCATTTGGTGCCCCATTCATACGGCCTTTTACCACATCTGAGCAAAACGCTTTGTAAATTTCTTCATTTTTTATTCGTTTAATCTTAGAACTACATCGTTATTTTATCTTATGAATTATTAATAGAATAAATTCTTTGGTCTCGGTTATAATCTAAACAAAAAAAAGTTTCTTAAAAAAATCTTTTGTGTCTTCCTCTGTTTTTCTGATCTTTAAGAAAAAAAAAAAATGAAAATACATAGATCAGTAGTCGAAAAAATACCATCTGAGAGTTGTGATAAAAATAGGTCTAAACACGGACTTATATGAAAAAGTATTTGGTGTCGTGGTAATAGGTGGAAAATTTATCTATCAGTAATCAGAAACCGTTGTAGAACAAAAACATAATGAATGGCAAGATAGAAAAGAATAACGCATTCAAAAGATTTTCTGGGTACTATAGTTAAAAGCTTCTGATTAAAGATTTGAAATAAAAGTTGATATTTTTTCGACTTTCCACCAAATAAACTTTTGATTTTTTTTAGACTATAAAAGCCAAGAAAAATAATGCTTTTCTTTATTTCTGTTAAAAATAATATTGTTAGTGAAAGTATTTTAACTGAATTAAAGTCGTAACACAAAACTTTAATTTCTTGTAAAAGTTAAAAAAAAAAAAACTAATTAAAAAATGAATGAAAACATTGCATTTTATTTCTCGTGTTTTTTTTTTTATGGTGATTTAGTTAAAAACGTGGAGCAGGATTCTACTTTCGATTTCGCTATCGTATTCCCTAATTTAAAAATGCAAAGAAATGAATTTTAGGATTAAACGAGATTTGAAATGAATTTTAGGATTAAATAAAATTTAACCGTAAAATTAATTTCTTAGCATTTTTAAATAAGGGATTATGCTGACGAAATCGAAAGTTGAATCCTGATCCACATGTTTTTAACTAAAAGGTTTAGAAGTATTAAAGTCAGAAGTATTCATTCACGAATATAAGTAGAAATATGTCAATACAAATTAGTAACTAATATTTGTTTTAAAAAATCAATAAATTATGTCCTGTTGCTATTGTTGAAGAATGGAGGTCAAAGGTAAATTTGAAGAAAGGTCCTGGCTAACGAATTCTAGAAATATCTACATTTCCGGTATAAACCGGAATTGTTGTTCTTAGACTACAAATAGTTCCCTTCTAAAATAACTCTAGTGGCAAAAATATGACAAAAATTGAAAAAATATTGGGAATTTACGTATGTCAGTAAAGAATAAAACAATGTATAAGATAGTTTTCTTAGCAAAAACTACGTTAAGTAAATGAAAGTGTGAGAATCTACTGGAACATTCTAGAATGTTCCATGACTTTCGGTATAAAACGTAACTCTGGTTGTCTTTCGCGTTAATATTTACTGCTGCGTCGAACGTTGTGTGTCTGTAGTCTCCTTCTACACAAATCTTCGTCGATCTCAAATTATGAGCAACGTAAGTCATTTTTATTTAATGCAATTTAAATTTATTCGCCATATTTTTCAGTAATTTTAATGCCACCGAACGTGAATTTCAGAAAGAAAAATTAAATTCCGTTTTTCTTGTTTTGCATATCTACTATTTCATTATGAAAAGTTCATTCACTTTATCTCTAAAAGTCTTTAAACGTTTATTTTTTTCTTAGAAAAAAAAAAAATTAATATCTACATCTAACGATAACATAGAATCATCTTAAATCTAATAATGTGAATTTGAAATCAAAGACAAAAACTCTAGTTTTTAATATTGTCGAATTTTCATAGACTTTTTATTATAAACTTAAGAATGATCGATATACAATTAAATCCCTATGAATCGTGGTTGTAGGGAGGTTTTACGTTTTTGTATTTTCGCGCCGCCGAAGCAAATGCCAAGAAATTTAATAATTTCTGTTGCAATTGATTGCCCCCCCCCCTTCATATTGATAAATTCTTAATTAAAAAATTTATAAGATGACGGTATATTTCGATGATGTGAGTTGAGAGCGTGGGTGGCTCTTTCAGTACAAAGATGAAGTACCCATCCTATGATCTATTTAATTAAATAGATCACCAATCACCCCCCCCCTCTCAACATCAGGTATGTTGTGAATAAGTTCCACATTTTCACCTGTTGTAATTTGTTAAAAAAATTTTAATAGATAAATTGAATGAAAGGGTAGCGGTATCGAATGACCAAAGGTGTCTTTTCTTTTTCCTTTTTCTTTTCTTTTTTTTTTTTTTTTTCTGTATTCGAAAGAATTGGCTGCAGTTCGGGTTAATTTGTTAGTAATATCCCCCCCCCCCGATAGTAAGCATCTGTTCGCTTCACCCTCTCGTACTGGTTGCTGGGAATATAGTTTTACATTATTCATCATTCAGTATCCCACGAAGTAACTGCCATTTCAGAAAAAAATGATAAAAAAAGTGGCGACCTCCTCCTTAAAAAATCAGATTTTGTTGGGAATCAGCCCATTGTCGTTAGGAGGAACTCTAATTTCCTCTCTCCTCTCATTGCATCGAAGAGTATTAAGTTCAA
Organism: Sepioteuthis lessoniana; assembly: GCA_963585895.1. Lineage (NCBI taxonomy): Eukaryota > Metazoa > Mollusca > Cephalopoda > Myopsida > Loliginidae > Sepioteuthis > Sepioteuthis lessoniana. Next base: position 69,246,352 of record OY757909.1, read on the forward strand.
GGTCAGTGTCTGAGGCCCCCTTTTTTTTTTCCCCCCTCCACGTTACTCGTGAAGGTCTTCCTTTTGAATAGATTGGCGAGCCGGGTAAATATCTGCTAAGCTTGAAAAAAGATTTAAGTGTAAATTTTTTAAATTTTTTTTTAAGAACTTTTACTTTTCTCTTAGTCATTAAATATAGTGGGAGGGGTCTCTTTTTCTTTCTATCTCTCGGAAGTCTGGGCCTGCCTCATACGCTGCACAACTCTCAAACTTCTAAATTTTTATCAATTTTGTTGGTTATACTGTTTAGAATTAACGAGTAATGTGTGTGGGTAGCTATATCTGATTACATTGTATAAATTGAGAACCTCTACAATTTATTCATTTGATAATGCCAAAAAGACTGGGTGGTGTTTGCATTTCGTTTAAGGATAAAATAATCACGTTCACGAAAAAATACTAGAACAAAAATGAGTTTTTCACTTGTGTCTAATTATGCATGTTGCAGACTCTAGCACGTAAAATAGATAAGTCTTATTTAATTGTGTTATTAAGTAAAACTAAAACTGTAATGTACTTCCTTGTTACAGATGCCGGCTGAAACAAAGGAAAGTGGTGAGGGTGAAGTTTTTGCCTTCCAGGCTGAAATTGCTCAATTGATGAGTTTGATCATCAATACTTTTTATTCGAATAAAGAAATCTTCTTAAGAGAATTGATTTCTAATGCCTCTGATGCCCTGGACAAGATTCGTTATGAATCTCTTACTGACCCATCCAAATTGGACAGTGGCAAGGATTTGTTTATCAAGATTATTCCCAACAAAGAAGACAACACTCTGACCCTTATTGACACTGGCATTGGAATGACCAAAGCTGACATGGTGAATAATTTAGGTACAATTGCCAAATCTGGAACCAAGGCTTTTATGGAGGCCCTTCAATCTGGAGCCGATATTTCTATGATTGGTCAATTTGGTGTTGGTTTCTATTCTGCTTATCTTGTGGCTGACAAAGTTGTTGTCGAATCTAAACATAATGATGATGATCAACACACATGGGAATCATCAGCTGGAGGTACCTTTACCATCAAAAATTCTGTATGTAAGTATATTATCATTATTATTCAAAGAATTTTAATATTTTGATTTACTGTTTATCTTTTTGGAATTGGTGCATTTTTCTAACTCTGTATGTGTGTGTGTGTGTGTGTGTATTCCCATCTTTTTTTTTTTTGTTTGATTCTGACAATTTTTGATTTTTCTTTAATTTTTTGGTGCAGCTGATTCGATGGGTCGTGGTACAAAGATAGTCCTACATTTAAAAGAGGATCAATTGGATTATTTGGATGAAAAACGCATCAAGGAAGTTGTAAAGAAACACAGCCAGTTTATTGGTTATCCAATCAAACTTTTGGTTGAGAAAGAACGAACCAAAGAAGTGTCTGATGATGAAGAGGAGGAGGAAGAAGAGAAGAAAGAAGAAAAGAAAGAGGAGGAAGATGTAAGATTTATTTTGATCATTTTATTTAATTTATTGGATTGTTCTGTATTTTGTCAAGCAACTTTTTTTCCTACATTTGGTCATGTGAATATAATTGATTTTCTGTTTCAGGAGGACAAAATCAAAATTGAAGATGTAGAAGATGAAGAGGAAGGCAAAGAGAAAAAGAAGAAAAAGAAGAGTATTAAAGAAAAATATGTAGAAGATGAAGAACTAAACAAAACCAAACCAATTTGGAGCAGAAATCCTGATGATGTGAAAAACGAAGAATATGGTGAATTTTACAAATCTCTAACTAACGATTGGGAAGAACATTTAGCAGTTAAGGTGAGTAAAGCAGCTCTTGTGAAATTTTACTATTCCCCCCCCCCCTCCATCTCTGCACGGTTCTTGAAATTAAATCTGCCTCCCTCTCTGCAAATTGTGTGGGTTTCCACTTGTTTATTTCAATATTGTTATTTGTGTTTTTCAGCACTTTTCTGTTGAGGGTCAACTTGAGTTCCGTGCCCTGCTGTTTATTCCCAAGAGGGCTCCATTTGATATGTTTGAAAACAAGAAAAAGAAGAATAATATCAAGTTGTATGTACGCAGGGTGTTTATCATGGACAATTGTGAGGATTTGATTCCTGAATATCTCAGCTTCATCAAGGGAGTTGTTGACTCTGAAGATTTGCCATTAAACATTTCCAGAGAAACCCTGCAACAGAGCAAGATCTTGAAAGTTATCCGAAAACATCTAGTGAAAAAGAGCATTGAGTTGTTTGAATCGTTGACGGAAAACAAGGAAGAATACAAGAAATTCTATGACCAGTTTGCTAAGAACCTTAAACTGGGCATTCATGAGGATCACACCAACAGGAAAAAGTTGGCAGAGTTCCTGAGATACCACACTTCAAGCTCTGGAGATGAAATGGTCTCTCTGAAAGAATATGTTTCTCGAATGAAGCCAGAACAAAAGAGCATTTATTACATAACTGGTAAGTTATTGTTGTTGAAGTGCAAATTATGATTTTCTTTTGTTGTTTTAGAATCTTTGTTGTGTTAATTGTTTTCTTACTGTTACTAATATAATCATTGTTTTTGCTTGTTTTACTTTTTCAGGTGAAAGCAAAGAAGCTGTGAAGAATTCTGCTTTTGTTGAGAGGGTGAAGAAATCTGGCTGTGAAGTTCTATACATGGTGGATCCTATTGATGAATATGCTGCTCAGCAACTGAAGGAATTTGATGGCAAGACTTTGGTGTGTGTTACCAAAGAAGGTTTGGAATTGCCAGAAGATGAAGAAGCTAAGAAGAAATTTGAAGAAGCTAAAACAGAATATGAAGGCTTGTGCAAAGTGATCAAGGATATTCTTGAGAAGAAAGTGGAAAAGGTAAGAATAAGTTCTGAATTTTGTGATTCCTTCTCAAAAAGGTTCTTTTTCTTTTAACTTATTTTCTAGTTATTGTATAGCATTTCTGTTAAGACTAAGGTGTCATTGTTGTTTGTATTCCAGGTGGTTGTCTCCAATCGGCTTGTGGAATCTCCGTGCTGTATTGTTACCAGTCAATATGGTTGGTCTGCTAATATGGAACGTATTATGAAGGCCCAGGCTCTTCGTGACACATCGACGATGGGCTACATGGCAGCCAAAAAGCATTTGGAAATCAACCATGAACATTCCATTATCAAGGCTTTGAAACAGAAAGTTGATTCCGACAAAAACGACAAGACCGTGAAAGACTTTATTAATTTAATGTATGAAACCTCATTGTTGGCTTCTGGTTTCAATCTTGAAAACCCACAATCTCATGCTAAGAGAATAAATAGAATGATTAAATATGGACTTGGTTTAGATGATGATGAAGAATCTGGTGAAAATGCTGATACATCTGAATCTGCTGAATCTGAAATGCCTCCTTTAGAAGATGATGATGAATCAAAAATGGAAGAAGTAGATTAAAAAAATAAAAAAACCCAAAAAACTCTAATCACTTATACTAGATCATACATTACCTTTTTGAATATTTTTTTCTCACTCCCTAGAATAAGATTAATCTTTTTTATTAAGGTAAAAATGTACAGTTGTAAATTAATAACTGTCAACTTTTGTCTTAGTATTATTAACTCTCTTAGCAATATTAATAATTCTTAATTTTCTAGTTTAAACTTGTTCTAATAATTGCGTTGTTATGTTTTGTGCAGTTGTTTGTCTTACAAATGATTGTTTTCATGGAATAGCAACTATAAGAATTAAGTAATTTAAGGCTTTCCCAACATTGGTGCCCTGAAAAATTTTACTCTTGATGCTTTTCATTATTTTGTTTTCTGTGAAAACAATTCATGTTGTTAATAGCTTCACTACATATGTATCAAACATCATTGCTAATCTGTTTCAGACACCTTTTCTATTTAATAAAACTTATCTAAATATTATTGGATTTTTTCTTTAATCTTTACCTTAAATTTTTATAATGCCATATAAGATTGGAATGTATACATTGCATGGGCATTATACATGTTGTTTATGTGATTATCATGTCTGAAGGTAAAAAATGTGGCATAGTCTGTTATAGATGACACTGCATTTAAATGAGGTGTGTGGCTTTTCCTTTTTTATATTTTCCCCTCGGATTTCAGTATGTATGTTAACTGCTCCTGTCCTTTTTGGTTCTACCTGAAAATATACTCCCCCTGCTTTTTTTTTTTTTTTTTAACTGGTGTTTATTTTAAAGTGGGAAGTTTTTGACCTTGGTTAAAATTTAATCAACACCAATTTTTACTCTGTCTGAATTCTTACCCAGCTATTTTCTGATGGCTTAACTTGTCTACTGCCTCCATCTTTCTTTGTGCCCCAAAAGTCAGAATTTTCTTTTTCATTAAATAAGATTGTTTTCAGTTAGTCAATGCTGACAGTTAATTGATTTTCCTTAATGAACTTTATTCACAGTTGCTCCGAATAGAAAGCAATTCCTGTCTTGATTTGAAAAGTAATTTTAATGTCTTAAACTTACTTTAACAGATGTGTTAAACAGTTGGTCACATAGACCCTCCTGTTAACTAGCCTAAAATTTTCAAAGTAAAACCTCAATTCCTGCTTGCATTTTGTGTATCAGAAAAAGTGTATTTTTTTTCATTTGATATCCTTTCTAACAGGAACCACCACACCACCCACCCATAATCAAAAGAAATTCACTATTGTGTTTGTATTGTGACAGTTGCTTGTATATGATGAATCCATACATTGCAATGCAATCTCAATGGCTAAAGTCCTTGAAAGGTATCAGATTCCATGTTTTATGGATGACAAAGCACAACTCTATTTGAGTATACGCAATCATTTGTGCAAATGGTTTTTATTCTAAATATCTTTGCAAAAACTATTTCTATTTAGATTATATGCTATATATTGATAATTTCCATACAAAGTTGCTAATAAGTCACTTGTTCAAATCCTGGTCAAGGCTGTTAGCATTTCAAGTTACCCTAATCCATATCTTCCCCTTGCTATGGATAAGTAGTGGAGTAAATTGAACCCTTCAGCCATGACAGTATCCCTTCTGGGAGAAAACTGACCTTGTGTTGCATCCTGCCTGTAGGTGAATATCTATAAAGATCTTGCATTTAACTTTTATAATCTACATGGACATTGTGCAACTCAATTATGAATCTAGTTAAAAAAACATTGGTGCCTAACTTTTGAGCGAGTGTATGTGTGTGTGTGTGTATATATATATATATATATATATATATATATATATATATATATATATATACACATTTCCCACATTACAATTTTAGCAATTTAATCATAATTATGAAAATTGGTATGTAAAGAGCAGTGCGCTCTCTCTCTCTCCACACATATTCACAAAATATTCTCAAAACTTGAGCTAAGGTCGTAACCTTGCACTTAGTGTGTATTTTTTTTTCTTCTGCTTATTAGAATTTCAATGAGTCAATCTTGAGCCACATGCAAGACCATTTCATAGTGGTAGCTAAGCACAAATTGACACCGAGGCTTGTGCAGTTGATCTAAAAATAAAAATGCTTGATCCCGTCAGCTTTCTCCTATAGGGGTGTCGAACAATCAATTCAACTCTGCAGAGCAGATATAGCCTGGGGAACAGCTTCCTTGAGACAGTGATCAATTTTGCACGAGGCTGAGAAGGAATGTGAAGGTGACTGCCTATTTTTAATTTTATAAAAATATCTTCATAACTTGAGGTAGAGGCGAGTTATTAGTGTGTGTGTGTGTGATTTATTTTCTTTAAGAAAATCTATTAGTGTAAATCTGCCAGCAAATGTATTAAATCAACCTGCATTGGGGAGCGAGGGATAGTGGCTGAAAACCATTGATGTGACTACAATTTATTTATCTAATTATCATTGTGATCTGAATACAGCAAAAATCCTAATTATGTGTGTGAGTGAACAAAAAATGTGGTTTAAAAAGAAAAATAAACTTAATTGCTAGCGAGCAGATTAGTATAAAAACTAAAATAATTATTTACTTCATATTCCTTTGCTTAGTTGTTTTAAATAATAAATAAAAACCCACAGGTTGCAGACGAGAAGTGGGGAAATGCTTTCCGAAACTTTTTAAAGGAAAAAAAAATGCGTGAAACAGTAAGTTGTGAAGTAAATAATTTAATTTTCCATACTGTTCTGCTTGCCAGCATCTGAGCACTTTATTCTAACTAATGTTTTAAAAAATTATTTTTATCTTCATTTCCCAAGCTTCAAAACTTAATTTCGTTGATAAATTTTACAACCACACTAACAGTTTACTGCTTCCCAAAAAGTCATATCCGACGATAGCATGTGTTGTGGTGTTTGTTGTTGTGTTTTTGTTTTTTCTTCCAGGAAAATGTTAGTAACTGCTGAGTAAGAAAATATTTAGTTATATATTTTGTGTGGTTTCCTTAATTAGTTCAATGATGAAATATCTTTTTTTTTTTTTTTTTAACTAAGAAAAAAAAAATGTCATTTTTAATTTAAATATAAAATTTAATGTTTTAGGTCCACTATAAAAAATACTAATTGCATAGTATATATAAACGTATATTTAGAATAAAATTCAAGGCCTAATTTTCAATGCAGAATATAAGTTCTTTAAGTATTTACTAGTGGATTTTTTCTTCTTTCTGCAAATCGAGTATTCGACTTTTAATCATAAGCAGAAAAGTTGAATGATAAAGCAGAAGATACGGTTTGTATACAAAAAGTTATTCGTTAAAAGCATTATAAAGGTATGAATGACAATTTGCAGATTGCAAAGGGTAAATCTAGTTTTCCATGGGTTTTGCTAGGATTGTATAAATTACTGGAGACCCTCTTCCTTTTTAATTTATAAGTCACTGGGCCTCTTACCTTCCATCTCACAAATTCAAGTAAAACTAATAAGACATGTGAGACACTGCTGGAGAAGTAAGGACCAACTCATAACGCTCTCTTATGGAATCCTGCACCTTCACGTGCCAGTGTTGGTTGACTAGCAAGGATTCCTATACATCAGCTATGTGCGTGTACCTGCCTGGAGCGATAGATAATAGGGATGGACACAGAGAGAGTGTCAGCAAACTCGATGCTATAATTTGTAAATAACGCCTCTAAAAAGACAAAGATGTTTTAAAGATTTTCTAAGACTGAAAATTACTAGAGTTAAGATTTAATTATTGATTCAAAGTAAAATTGATGTCAGAATTGACATGAATTTTTTATCTTGCGGGTGGGGGCACGTACAAATTGAAATTCATGTGTAGCCGTTACTAAAAATGCTTGGTTCCGGACTTGAAGTAAACTTCTTTTTTTTTTTTTAACTGCAACATGTATAAAAACGTTGTTTTAGTTGTTGCTCAAGGCCGGGTATATGAAACACCCAGTGAGACTCGAACGTACTAGCCATGTTTTGCTAGTCTAGCTTACTTAACCATATATCTCACAAGACTAGCCACATGTCAGTAGTATTAGTATTAGTATTATTACAAGTTCAGACCGGCATGGGTGAAGAATAGTTGACTGCTTGAATTATTAAAAAAAAAACCATATGGTACTTGATTTTCACGAAAAAAAAGTAACTTCTTTTTCACATTTTTTATTTGTTTAATTTTACAACATCGTTATTTTATCTTATGAATCATAGAATAATTTATGTGGTCTCGATTTTTATCTAAATAAAGTTTATCAAAAAATATTTTGACATCTGTTTTTTTAAATTACAAAAAGTCAATTTTGGTCTTATGAATGTTAAATATAAAAAAAATTAATACAATTACAATTTCGAAATCGTTTAGAGAATAAGAATGTTAATTTAATATTCACAACAGACGGTATTACATTTAATGTTTAGATAAAACAATTCTAAAAGTTGACTGAGGAAGTATGTAGCTGGATGCTGAATTCACTGAGAAGTTGAGGTTAACGCTTCATATTGATGTTGGTGATCGTGCGAAAGGGAGCAACGTTGGAGTCATTCTTCTCTCCCCTTCCTACACATGGCAGCCATTGTGCAAGACCCCACCCTGGATAAGTTCTATTTCCCTTTTTTTTTCTCTAGTTGCAAGTCATTGTCTCTGTCATCTGGTTTCTAGCACCCATAATCTCTTCCTCCCCTTTTTTCTTCTTTTCATCCTAAATTCTCCACAATCCTAGCTCCACGCTGATGATCTTGGATCTCTCATTTCACCTAATCCATATCACCTATTTCTATTCGCGCCTTCACTTGTGCCTTTTTTGTCCCCAGTTCACTTATTTCCGGTCTTTGAATAATCAAAAACAGTCGGTTTTACACCTGTAGATGGGTGTCAACCAAATGGTTTTTATTTTCTTTTGGGGTTTTCTTCTCTGCTTTTCAGTTCATATCTCGTACATAATCCCATTTTAGGGTTTTAAGTTGGCTTTCGTAGAGAGATTGTAGTATTTTGGAGAATTCTGCGTGTATGGCTAGCATTACCGAGATTATTTTATTGTGTTGTATAAATAGCTCGGTGATTGTGTCTAGCTGGAATCCCTTAGGTTAGCAGAAGCTTACAAAAACCGCTCCTTTTCTCCTCCCTCATTTATTTTTGGGGCTCTATCCTCCGATAACAATCATGTAAATATTTTATTTTTGATTGTTTCCAAATTAAGCTTCATGTTGATGTTACAATTTTTATTTATTTAGTCTGGCACTGTAGAATACGCCGACTGCACCTCTGTAGAGGGGCATGTCCAGGGTACGACACTAAATTGCATCTTATGGTGAAGCTCCAATCATGGAGCTTTGGAGAATGTGGAATACTCCTTCATTGACATTATTCCCAGGTCCACTCGACCCAGAGTAATAGTACCTGTTAGTAGTACCATGTATGGGTAAAGTAGAACTGTTCAATCATTTACTAAGGATTGTCATTATTATTATAAGTTATTTGAAACCATACTGCTGTGTGCTAATTGTACTCATTAAATACTTGATTGATCAGATTGCTATTGTTAAATAGTAATAATTGAACTGTGTGCAAACAAATGAGCTCTAACTTGTTTAAAGATATAATAACCTACAAACTATTTGCTTACAAATCAGATTATATAAACAGTTGGCATTAAATAACCCACAATGGTTGATATACCATAAAACACCAACCAAAGCAAATGACAAACTCTCCTGTTATATAGTAGCCGAGGGATTTCGGTTCATGCCTTTGAGTTTAGTTAGGCTGAGAACCTTTCGGCTCAGCACATGGGTTAGTTGGGTGCAACATTGAGGCAGGTGTTAACGCGGGCACGCGCGGGCGGATGGAAGTATCACTCAGATGTCATAATAGTCCGAGACGAAACAGGGTGCGGGTGACGTCAGGCACCGGAAGCGCGCGGAGGTTTGTGTGAGAATTTGAAGAAAGACAGAGTTGGAAACTAGACACCAAACGAGAAGGATCTATTTTTGGAGCTCGCAGATGCGAGGCGAACTTGCGCCCTATGGGGGCCGCTCGAGATGGGGGCCAAATGAATAAGACAGCATAGAAGATTGTGTCTCTCCTCCTTACGTCGAAACCTTTAACTCAAAGTTAATAAAGGTTTTCGTACCTGAACAAGAAGTCGTTACGTGTTTTCGAATTTCGAGATTCCTATGTTCTTTATATATTCTATAGTAATGAACATTCGATGTCCATTTCACCCATTTCGCACATGGCCATATTCGTGTATATGGCTATGTAACATTCCTGTTTTAACGTACTTCTTGTACGTTATGAATTATCGTACTTACAAATACGCCTCACTGGCCACAAGAAATAACCTACACATACGTTTGAAGAACAATAAATAATGATGAGGCCAAAGCAGCTTTTCAGCGTAATTTTGATTTTACTTCTACTTCTTTGCTTTTGTGGGGGTATGTTATTAAAATGCAAATAATATAAACGACGTAGACATAAGAATATTCACAATGCAATATAAAACAAAATAAATTTATATATTAACAAGCTAAGAAAAAGGAAACATTACAAAAACAATATGAATGTCCGAATGTTGTTTGTTAAATATTCGTATGTGTTGTGTGTGTGTGTGTAACTAACACGAATATAATGGTGAATGAGTATTTTTGCTTGAAACACAGGGTAAGTATGCCAGAATCTTTATTTACGTTTATGTGCTATTATGCAAGAAACTAGAATATTAAAAGGGCCCTTTTTAAGGGTCATGTGTCCTCGCACGTTGGCCGTTTGTCTCTATCGGAATGCGACGAAATGTCTGAGGCCATGCGCGTGCGTGAGACTGGAACACACCCAGCCGAAAGGCAAAACGAGAGAAGAAAAGAGGGTGAGCCCTCTAAGTCGTAGACCATATATATCACGTGACCGGCTCCAAAACACAAGACTTACTTTGCGCGGGAAAAAAATCAAATGCGCTGACGTAGTTGGAAACACAAGGCACATGATTTCTCTGTCGAATAGGTTCCCGAAACTAATTAATTTACCGACGTCCACCACCTTTTGGTTCAGGAACAAGTGAGTTATGGATCCTTTCGTCCTAGAATTTTTTGCACTATGCAGCTATCCATGGCCATGTAAAAGATATAGGAGTATAAATCCTATACTTTCAAACATTTCATATTGAATATGTCGGTAAAAGTTGTCTTAAAGAATAGTCTAATTTTTTTTTTTTTTTTTTTTTTTTGCTTATGCGAAATATTCTCTGTATCGATTGATTTCAATGAATTTATTGATACCAAACTTTCGCGTTGCTGCGTTGTTTTGTGTCTTATCGTAGCCGGGGATTCTGAGTTACCCGTGAGGTCAGAGATAATAAAACGTCATGCTTACGTTCACAAGAGAACTTCTGTTACTAACACACGAACTACTTGTGGAAAGGGATTAATTCTGCCGGCCTTTCGGAAACAGGTTATAACCATAGGATAAAATACATCATATTTAAAAGTTCCTCTTCAAAGTACAATGAATTATTTTATTATTACTTATATTTAATAAAAGAACTTTCTGTGTACAAAAGTCCCTTCACTCAGCCCAGTAAAGAAGCAACAGCAGACAATAAATAAACACTGAAGGGAGCGACGAATCCAAGACGCAGCCGGGCTCAAACCTGGGGGAGAGAGATCTGTTCCTCTCCTGCTCTTCAAGGTCAAGGATAGATTTGAGGCTAAATGGCTTCCGGCTTCGGCTGGGCCACCTGCAGGGGGGATGACGTCATTGACAAGCATTGTATAGTGCTAGACTCTCAGGTCTAGTTTAAGCTATAAACAGGCATTCATGCCGGGCTCACGTTATATATTTAGTGAGTCCAAGTCCAGCACAGGCTCTTCTGGCTCACATTGCACTAAGTGAGCCGATGACCAGCATATGTCAAGAAGGATACGAGTCTCGGTTCGTGTCCAACCTCCTTCTCCCTAATTCCCATTATAAAAAAGACCTTGTGTCAAGTCCTGTCTGGTGGGAGGCAGAGTCAAAGATGGAGCTCAGGCCCGGAGGTGGTATCTGTTCTCTCGCTTTTTAAGGTCACGGATAGATTTGAGGTTGAATGACTTCTGGCTTCGGGTGGGCGATGACGTCATTGACAAGCATTGTATAACACTGGGCCCCTTGGTTCAGTTTAAGCTATAACCAGGCATCCGTGCCTAGACTCATGTTTGAGTTCGTGTCCAGCTGCAGGTACATCTGGTTCACATTGCACTAAATGAGCCGATGACCAGTATAGCAGAAGGAATTTTCTTATTTTGGTTTGGCGCGTAATTTAATTCGACGCATAATTTCACCCACTCAGGATGACTTATCCTATTCAAACCGGATCTCCTTTCCGGGCAGCAGAAATTGGGGAAGCTGCCAAACACAGGCCTTTTCCTAGAACGACTTGGTTCTGTACAGACGTCTACCGTCTGCTCACCAATAGCAGCAGCATGGACACAATAAGGGAACCTATCTAATTTATGGATCCCTTGCGTCTATTTCCCTTAGACCAAGGGATCCCAGTTGAATATGAATTAGATAAATTCAATACGCCACACATAGGAACAACTTTATATCACCCCCAAAATTGGCTATGTCGATTGCGATGTCTAATTTCGCTCCAGCACCTAGCGACTACTTCACGTCTGGGCAACATTTTCTGGAGACCACACGGTTCTCCCCGAAACCACCAGAAACACAAACTCACGGTGACTTCAACGTTTATTTCCTCAAACGGCAAACATGACTTTCGCTATATTCTGCGAACGTACCTCCCTTGCACGTCCAACAACACACGCTGCTATCTCAATTCTCTCATAACTCCATTTCGTCTCTTTAATTCTTTCTTTTCCTATGAGGCTTGCAGCACAAACGCAAACTCTATATTCCATGCTGCCATTAAAAACTATCATAAAAACATTTCGACATCTTGGAACTTCTCTTCTTTATTTACTTTTAAAACTTAGCGAGGAAGTAACCAAACACACACACGCACGTTACAACTTTTCCTCGCTAAAAACAAACAAATTTCACACTCGCAATATCTTGCTAAACCAGCATAGACCAGCGACAGTCTAAAGAAAACTGATGAAGATCATGATCGTTTGTGTCGTTTAGTTTAAACATTTAAATTTAATTTGGTTATATAAGATTTCTTGAGAAAAAAGTTAGAGTTCACAAAACAACGCATTAAAAAAATTTAAACTATAAAATACGAGAAGGATACTAAACACTATAACTATTTTTGATTTCATTTTCAAATAAACTTTTGAATTTTTGTACTGTTGGAACGCATCCCACTAAAAGTTTTATAATTAGTTAGAAATAATTTTTTTAAATAACATCGATTAGGAACCAAATTTTCAGATTATAAACAACATTTAAGAGAAAAGTTACTCGTTTAATTTCTAAAGGTAGTTTGGTTTGTTTGGATTTTATAGCATATCAACCCTTGTAGCTTATTTACTACCAAATCCTGTTCATACATATATTTGATTTGTAAAAACATTTTGTAGATAACATTTTTAAACGATCCTGAACTCATTTTTTTTTGCACACAGTTAAAGGATTTTAAGTATTACTTGTAGGGAACGAATAAATAAATTTAAAAAAAAAATTAAATTTGAATTAAAAAAAAAAGAAAAACTTAAATTTGCAGAAACTCCCAGAAGTCCCTTACAGGAAAAAGGGATGACGCATGCGTAAAAGAAAAAAGGCAACCTCTTGACAAAGAGGAACAGGCTATCTTTCTCTTTCTGGCAGTGACCAGCGTTTTGACAACATCGTCGCTGACGGGGTGTCTGGGCGCCACGCCATACGTCTTTGGACTAGGCGTTGGTTAGTCCCTTTCACCCAGTAGCAGCTTTCTCTCGGTCAGCATTATGCTGTAATATAAAAGACCCACAAATGAATTACAAGCAAATCCTTACCGGACTTTGACAAACTTCCAAAAGAAAACTAACCCTTATGGAAGCCCGAAATACCAAATGAGGACAAATACATGCATGAAACGATTAACGTATTTTTGACACCTTAATTGGGGGATTCAACCATTTCAATGTTTTCAGGAAAAACTCGCTCATCCATGGAATGGTTGTTGAACCTAGTAAATAAAGGAAAGTATAAAAGAAACGTCTTATCTGTTGCTCTCTTTTCTTTTGTATAATTCTTTTGGGACTTTCTTGGGCAAGGCATTACACCGACCAGTCAACGTGGGGGTAAAATAAAATAACCAAAATATGGAGTCAGAAGTCAGATATTCAAACGGCAACACAGTCTTGCCCTTTGCCCGTGACCTCCAGCCCCTATACCCCACATACTATGTAAGAGTAACAATTTAATTTAACATTAGTCATTTGTTTGCACACATTTAAATGATTTCTAAGTTGATAGTTTCTAAGTAATCTTATTTTCAAATGAGTTAGAACTAATTTGTTTGCACAAATTAACTATTGCTATTGTTTCTACACTTTTGAATGGTTTCAGTTATTGCTATCTAACACTAATAATTCTATTTAATATTAATCATTTGTTTGCACAGTGGTTACAAGTATTGCTAACACTAATAATTCTATTTAATAATAATCCTTTGTTAGCACACTGTGAAGTGGTTACAAGTATTGCTATTAACACTAATTATTCAATTCATCACTAAAAGAAATTTAATAGTAACAAATTTTAATATAAAAGGATGATAATAAAACCAAATTTAATATATAAGGTGATAATGTTTTTAGGAGGTTTTAGTGTGTAATTTTAAACAGCAAGTTTGGCAGAGACTGGGGTTGGTAAGTGTTGAGTTGGTCTGAACGAACTCTGTGGTATTCATGGGCATCCACCCTTCTGCCCATGTTATGTTTTTGATTGCAGGGAGATGAGTAATGTGTTATTGGTAATGCTGGGTAACATATGGCTGTTCGTTGGAGATTGCTTGATTGTTCATAGAATTCTCAATATATATAAATATATATATATATACATGAAAAGAAGGACTTGACTCCAATCACTATATGAAATAATTCTAAAGTTTATATAAATCTGATAAAATACAGTTATGCAAATTCCTTTCCAATACTCCTATCTTTCATGTTACTTGATTTGAGGTTTCCTTGTCAAAGTAATTCGGAAATTCTCGGTTTGTAATTCTAAATCAAGGTCTGGATTCAGGAAGCTTTCTCAAGTGATGTGGAGTCTAGTAGCAGCTGGAAGGCAACTCCCTGAAGTGGTGAAAGTCCCCCCCCCGCTTATATGGTGGAAGGCTTCAAAATGGGGTGAGACTGACTAGGTATGGAGCCAATGAATTTCCCTACTCTAGATTGGTAATCTATTTCAGTGACATTAATTTCATTCTCTCCAAAAGTCAACAACTTTGATCAACACTTTTTTAGTGGTTAGAGGGTTCAACTTATTCTAATCTATACCTCTCACCTTTACTCGGCAGAACAGTATCTCAAGGTGCGTGTATCTCTTCCACTTTCTTTATTCCCCCCTAGCCCTTTTCATAGGGTTGTTCCAACTGTCTTTATGACAAATCTAATTTTTTAAATGTGTAGGTAAAAAGGAAGTTCTCAAAAATTAGTTATTCATTTCTTTTCTTATCAGTGGCTTTCCGACACTGTACCTTTGTCCCTTGATCTAAGCCAGATGCCCTATCTTACTTGGGACCAAGAAATTAGGTCTTATCTTTTCTGAATATCCTCTCTTCATAATATCTGCTTCTCTTCACGGACCCATATTTATACATATATTTTTTATTTCTTGTTATCCTTAACCTCAAAAGAGAGAGGCAGCCAGTATTTCTATGCTTCATGTCTACTTTTGAGAATTCCCAGTTTTGACTCTCTCTTCACCTATGTCTAAATTATTGACTTTAACCATTTCAAGTCTGCAGTGTCACTTTCAGAACAGGACCCTGATGACTGAGCAGTCCTTGACTCAGCATCTGAGTAGTCAAGTGACTTACAATACACTACTTTGGCTCTGACTTAGAAGATGGATGCTCTTGGGTTAATTGTATTGACAGGATAAGGACTTTACTATACTGGATGTTCTTCAAAGTGACTGTATACTTGGATGCAGACCTTTAGGACATCCAGGTGCCCAGGATACTCTTGGTATGAGTATATTAACTATGTATACTTGTAGTACCAAGGTGAATGGGTATCTCCCTTGTTCACTTCCCACTGTTGGGCTCTGAGGTAGGTAGGTAGCATAGTTAATGAATATAAAATGCTTTATGGAACCCTCTAAAATATCCAAGCAACACTATCCAGAGACAGATTTGGACAGCAGTGTGGAGAAGGTGGGCACTCTTTTTCCAAATTTTAGAGTCTTAAAAATCAGTTGAAAAGAAACCGATCCAAAACTTTCTCAAGTTCCTCTTGGCCAATATATCTCCCAAATCAGTGAAGACTATCAAAAACAATATGCTGGTTGTAGAAGGGGTTAAAAAAGCCATGCTGAGTTGCTCCTTAAGATGACCATATTCCACAACATCAAAATAAAAACATACTCTCACAGATTCCTTAACTCCTCTAGGGGTGTTGTAAAATGCAAAGAACTGTCTTTCTGCACTCTAGAGGAAATTTAAAAAAAATCTAAAACATCAGGAAGTATTAGATATCAGGAGAGTGGCTACCAATAAGAATGGGCAAATAATAGACACACATAAGTCATGACCATCAACATACCTAACCTACCATCAAGACTTAAAATAGGATACATGATACAGTGGAAAAATACATTCCAAACCCTCTGCATTGTTACAACTGCTAGTAATTCAGACATCATGAAAGCTGCTGCACAAGGAGCCCACTATGCAAGCATGCTTCTGACCATGCAGAGGATACCTGTAAAGAACTGAAGTGTGCAAACTGTAGGAGAAAATGTGGCAGATTCTGGAGTTTGCAAGGCTTGAAAAAGAGAAAAAATGATAAGTAAAATATACAAGAGACATACTGGAAGTACGCAAGATTGTGGAAACCAACTTCCTAACTTGATCCTGTGCTAATGCTGCCAAGGACTTAGAGACCACATGTTTGGCTCCATCCTTTGCAAATACAGCTAAAGCACCAGAAGCCACTCCAATCAAATAATGCCAAAAATGCACTGCAATCGTCAAGAAACTTATCTGACTAAAGCAGGATGAGCTGCTAGCTTTTTTGAAAAAAATATTTAAAGACAAAAACTTCAACTGAAATAAAAATGCAACACACTAAAAACCTGAATACAACAATTAAATTCAGGCTATAAGAAAAGATGTAGACAGAGAACAGTTCTCAACAATCTAAATAGAACCCAGAAAGATAAACCATTAAATAATTTAGACTTAGAACTCAATCATGAACCATCAAATAACTCAGTGGAATTGCCATGGGATCAAAGTCAATAGGAATGAATTGCTCTTATTGTTGATGGACCTAAGGCCAACCATCATCTGCTGTCAAGAAACATTCCTCTAACCAAATGACTATATTGAAATAAAGAATCATGAAAACTACAATTATATACACCATACTGTTCAAAAGAGTTTTGGAAGTGTCTCAATCCTAATTAAACATGATATACCCCAAAGCAAAATAAACCTCAAGACAGGACTCCAGGCAATCACCATCAAAGCACCTTATACAAAATGACTAATATCTGCTCAGTATATATTCTGCCACATGATCCAATTAATGAAAATGAACTCATCATTATATTACAGCAACTACCCACACCTTATATTCTACTAGGCAGTTTTAACAGCCACAATGTTTAATGGGGATGTAAAAAAATAAACAAAAAACAGAACACAGGAAAACATCATCAGAAATAACAAACTATATTTCTTCAACAAAAAATCTTGACCTATCTTATGCTACTTACCTCGCTAAAAATTTAACCCTCAGCGACTCCACAATTTTCCTTAATTTCTCCTGGAGTATGTATGAAGATATATGCAGGAATGACCATTTCCCAATTATGATTGAGAGTATACACCATCCTGAGGAAGAGCTTCCTTTGTGAAAATTGAAATTGGGGAGAGTTTAGATTTCTATGCCTCAAATACATCATAAATAAAGTTGGCGACAGTTGTCGAAGGTGACCTGAAGGCTCCCTTTTCGATAGCTACTACACCAAAGTGTAGGGGAGGGTGCTACTCCTTTCCCAGGATTGACCCGCTTTACCCTTGATCTGTACCTTATAATGCTGAGTGTTAAGCAAGGAGTCATCAAGTACCATTTTTTGAGTCTTTGGTATGACTCAACCCAGGTTTCCTGGGCCATTTGCAAACACTTTAACCATTCATTTCGCAAAAAAACTGATCACAATAACAAAAAAGTTTATCTCATCCAACTCAACCTCCTACAAATGAGACAGACCATGGGTCAGCAAACAATGTAGAGAGGCTATTCAGTTATAATCCACAGCTCTGCAAAAGTTATACAATGAACCCACAATCTCCAATTTAATCTCTTTGAAATTCTGCAGAAAAAATGCATATAAAACCATCAAAAGAGACCAAAAGAAGCAACTGGTAAAATTATATGAGGAAACTAAATAGTTCCTTAAAATTGAAAACAGTTTTGTAAAATAGGCAGAAAAAACAAACGAATCCCCTAAAACACCTCTCCATAATAAACAGAAAAATAATGGCTAAAAGGCTATCACTGATCTATGAACAGAAACAGTCTCAAAAAATTCTTCCAGTCAGGTTGACCAACATTGGTGCCCTGAAGATTTTACTCTTGATGCTTTCCATTATTTTTTCTTCTGTGAAAACAATTTATTTTGTTAATATTTTCATTACATATATATCAAACATCATTGCTAATCTGTTTCAGATTCTTTTTCTATTTAATAAAATTCATCTGAATAATATTGGATTTGATATTAACTTTTATATATATATATATATATATTAAAAAACAAGAAATTTAGAAATAGTATTCCATTCTCATAATAAATTTGTTTCGCTTATTCAAGCTGTCAGATGAAATTCAATTCCATTTGACTAGCTTGAATAAGTGAAATAAATTTATTATGGGAATTGAATAGTTGTTGGCGACCATAGTCGAGGGTAACCCGAAGGCTCCCTTTTCGATAGCTACTACACCAAGGTGTAGGGGAGGGCGCTACTCCTTCCCTGGTAAATTGAATACTATTTCTAAATTTCTTGTTTTTAAACAAAAATATATTTTTTGCTTTGCAGGTATATTTTATATTAAATAGCCATGCATTGAGCAATCATTCTTTGGATATTCACAATCCTTATTTGCTTGATATATATATATATATATATATATATATATATATATACACACACACCATAATCTTTCAATAATTTTACTTTAATGTAAATGAATGATAGTGGAGTGCTTATATTTTTTCCTCACTTTTTAGAATTTAGCATTTCAATTAAGTGCAACGGGAAGACAAATGTCTATTTTTTTTTAATCTAGAAGAATAATTTAAATTTCTTTTTTCAAAAATGTTTAATTTTAATGTTTATAAAAAATATTTCCACAACTTGATGTGGCAGTAATCTTTTCATTCCATTTTTTAGTATGCATCTTTTTTGTGTTTTGTACTTGACAGAATCTTTCTCTCTAAATTGGAATCTGTTAGAAATGTAAAACCTGCATGTTAGATCAACCTGGAGGTGGGAAATAGAGACAGAAAACCAGAATTGCAAATACAATTTATTTGATTGTACCTTGATTTAATTATGATTGATGTAATTTGAATCCAGCAAGATCTTAATTGAATGCTACTATCTTTTCGTTAGTTCATGAATAAAAGATAGAAGGTTAATACAGTTTTCTGGGAAGTTTTCACATCAAATCAATCTTAACTTAATTTGAACTTGTACAAAAATGAGTAAATATCTTGCATATAGTTTGTAATGATATTGTAAACCTCTTTTTCTCTCCAAATATCTTCCGACAGCATGTTGATTCAACTAAAAGTTTGGCAACATAGATATGTGTGATCCAGTTTAATCTTATAGTCAAGCACAACTAAAATGGCAATTATTTTGGTGATATTGCTTCATTGCCAACATCGTAATTTTCCTGTAATATGGTCTGTTAAGTAAATTTAAGCAATGATGACAAGGCAAAAACTGTTCAAGATCATAAAACATTACTAATTCCTTGTTTGCCTTCCTCATTAAGCATATTTGGACCAAACAGTATAAAAAAAAAACTAGATTTCCTGAAAGTGCAGGGTAATTGAATAGCTTTCATGGATGGTACCTGGAGGAAGAGCCAAAATGTTAAGTTGAGACATTAACAAGGTGGAAGGTTGGTTGTGTTTTCGATGGCAATCATCAGTAATGAGTTGGTTAGGTCCTGGAAAGTAGATGATATTTTAATATTTTTTGCTTATATTTAATAAAATCCAGGCTTCAGGCATGGTTTAGAATACTGGCATTTAAACAAAAACTCCAGTTCACACTGCTAATACAATTGGTAAATACTTTTATTAAGATTTAAAAACAATGTTTACAGTGCTGCCATCATAATCCCCAAACTTGAAACTCCTTCGGAGCATTGTCAAAAAGTGATTTTATTAGGACAGCAAACAATAATATACTCCTGAAGAAATTAGCAAATTAAATTCTTTTGAGACAAGTTTCAAGTAATTAATTATTTGATGCTGTGGTCTTAGATTTTTGGATTTTTATGACCTTCCAAACCTTATTTTTATGATTATTGAATTTTTTCTTATTTGTATAAAATGTTGGAATCAACTGTACATGAAATGTATATATATGTATTTCTGTAAATTCAAATGCAAAATTTTTTTCAAAACATCTTAAAGTAGACCTATTAAATATTAGATGTATTTAACTGAATTTGATTTGAAATTG
This sequence comes from Sepioteuthis lessoniana, assembly GCA_963585895.1. Classification (NCBI taxonomy): domain Eukaryota; kingdom Metazoa; phylum Mollusca; class Cephalopoda; order Myopsida; family Loliginidae; genus Sepioteuthis; species Sepioteuthis lessoniana. Next base: position 69,266,603 of record OY757909.1, read on the forward strand.
TTTTTGTTTAGTGTTCAATCTACGTGATTATTATTCTCCAAAGAATTACCATATTTGTTTATAAAATGCACCTCAATTTGGGCAAGCCTTAAAAAAAAGAAAAACTGGTTTAAACTACAAATGTGGAATGATGAGTTTTTACCTGACATTTATAGCCCTCTACACAATCAGGTTATCTTATAAGTTTCTTGTATATTCAGATTCTTATTAAATCCCAATATTTTAGATTTAAAAAACTTAATAGATTTGTTTAAGTACATGCATGGTTAATTGGTGTCACTTAATTTTCTTCCTGACTGGTGTTATTTTATATTAAGTAATGGTAAGTACTACATTGTTACTTTAGAAAAGAGTTGCATTTGTTGGTGTAGAAGTGATTGTCAACTTGTTTACATTTGTTGAGATGTTTGCAGTTTAATTTAAAGGCTACTGCAGCTCTAGAACTTCATTAGCCAGTAACCCAAAGCTGACTCTTAACCTTATAAGACATAGGACAATTTTCTGGAAATTTTTAAGGAAAAAAAAGCACATCTTATAAGAAACTAAATATGTTAAGTGCATTGAGAAAAAAGGAGATTGTTGAAAAATGAATTTTTGTTGTATTGTTAGATATGTTTTCAAGATTTCAAAAACCCTACTTGACGATTGCCCAGAATTGCTGTAGAATACACTGACTGCCAATGAGTGTCCTGGATATGACACTAAACAATCTGATGGTGAGGTTCCAACAATGCTGGAGCTTTGGGGAATGCAGAGTACCCCTTTATTGCCATCACTCCCAGGTCCACTCTGGCCTGGAGTAGTAGCACCTGATAAGGGTCTTATCTATGAGTTAAATAGAACTAACGGTATACTTATGCTAAACTGAATTGTTTGATTAAACTGAATAGCTTGAAATAGAAATGTTTTTGACAATTAAACTGTACTCACATTTAAACTGCATGCTTATGCTAGACTGAATTATTTGAAATTGAACTGTTTTTGACATTGAAACTGTACTTACACTAAACTGAATTGTTATAACTGCTTGAATGGTTTGAAATAGAAATGTTTTTGACAATCAAACTGTGTACTCATGCTAAACTGAATTGTTTTGAATGGAACTGATTATTTACATAAGTATGGATTTGGCGTTAAATAACCTACAAAGGTTGATATGTCATAAAACCAAACCAAACCTACTTGACGATCATCAAATAAAGTGGACACTTGAGTAAAATTACTAACTACCTACAGTTATCTTAACCGACAGTCTCAAAACCTATAATCTTAAAGCTTCTCAGGTAAGTTGGAGTCTACTTTGATGAATTTCCTGAGATTCTTGTCTTGAAATGGATTTCAATGAATGAATACATTATCAAGATACAAACAATTGTAGCTGTAGAAACCCCACAACTGATGAGAATGATGTGGACTGTCATTTCAAGTTTATTAACTGCAACATATTTTGACTCACTGATCCAAAACTTCAGTCAATCTTAACATCTATTCATTGCACAAGACTCCTTCATTCAGGTTATTGCCCTGTCAGTTGGGACTGTAGAATACACTGACTGCACCTCAGCAGAGGGGTAAGACCCCCCCCCACCAATGAGAGTCCTGGAAATGGCACTAAACAATCTGATGGTGAGGTTCCAGTAATGCTGGAGCTTTGGGGAATGCAGAGCACCCCTTCATTGCCATCACTCCCAGGTCCACTATGGCTTGGAATGGTAGTACTTGATAGAGCCCTATCTATGGGTTGAATAGAACTAACTGCATACTTATCCTTAACTGAATTATTTGAATCAGAACTGTTTGACTAAACTGAATAGCTTGAAATAGAAATGTTTTTAACAATTAAACTGTGTACTTACATTTAAACTGTGTGCTTATGTTAAACTGAATTGTTTGAAATGGAACTGTTTTTGACATTGAAACTGTACTTACACTAAACTGAATTGTTTAATATAGAACTTCTGTGCTTATACTAAACTGAATTAGCGGAATTAGAAGTTTGAATAAATTGAATAGCTTGAAATAGAAATGTTTTTGACAATTAAACTGTGTACTCATGCTAAACTGAATTGTTTGAAATAGAAATGATTATTTTTATAAAAATGGATTTGCCATTAAATAACCTACAAAGGTTGATATGCCTTAAAACCCAATCAACCAACCAACTCATTCAGGTTCTTTTTCTGACTAAGAAAACATGCCTGAGATTACAGGAAAGCATATGAAGCTTGGCTGGACTTGGAAAGCTACAATTATAAATAGAAATAAAGGATAAAGCAAAATTACTGTTTTTAGTGGAGATGACCTATAGCACCTGACCTGCTGTTTTGACCAACTGGATGGTGAAAAAAGAAATTATATAACAGAATTACTTCATTTTTCAGTTCTATGTTTGGTGGGGTTCTTTGTTTAATGGCATATCAACCTTCATGGGGTATCTAATGCTAAAGCCATCTTTGTCAAACACTAGTGATACTATTTAACCCATAGCTAGGAGGATAAGGAGGTTCATACCTTTTCCAAGGGTATTAGTCGGAAAGTGAACATAATAGCACAACTGGAGCTTGAACTCACTTACTTTGAGGCTGCAGTCCAGCACTTTAGCCATTACACTATGAGGACTCCCCTAGTTTAGTGTTTGTTGTTCTACATTATCTTACATACATGCACACACTGCTAGCATTAAGCCGATTGGACCAATGGCTTCCAATCTAAGGAACCCAGCATTTGGGTAATCAGATTTAATCTTTTCAAATACACATAATACCACATTGCAGGTTTTACACAAAACAGTTTTAATTTTTTTTTGAAATCTTTAAAAGTTAATAGGATTTGTTTATACTTTGATTAAAAAATTTTTTTTTTTTACCACATTTGAATTAAATATATTAATTGTTTATTTGAGGGGACAAATACATAAATAAAAGTAAGATATAGGTTTGGTTTGGTTTCTTTGATTGCATATCAACCTCAGTGGGTTATTTAATCCTAAAACCATCCTTGTAGAAGAAAAGTAGAGGTACTATTTAATCCATAGCTGACAAGATAAGAGAGTTCATACCAGCCCTAAGGATATTGGCATGTCGACTAGGGCTGTAGAATACACCAACTGCATCTCTAGATATGACATTAAACAATCTGATGGTGAGGTTCCAGTATTGCTGGAGCTCTGGAGTACCCCTTCATTGCCATCACTCCCAGATCCACTCTGGACCAGAATGATAGCACCTGAAAGGGTCCTATCTATGGGTCAAATAGAACTAAACTGTGTACTTATGCTAAACTGAATTGCTTGAAATAGAACTGATTTTTACATTGAAACTGTACTATGCTAAACTGAATTGTTCGAAGTAAAACTGTTTTGACATTTAACTGTGTGTAAATAAAAACTATACTTATACTAAACTAAATTGTTTGAATTAGAACTGTTTGACTAAATTAAATAGCTTGAAATAGAAATGTTTTTGTCAATTAAACTATATACTTATGCTAAACTGAATTGTTTGAAATAGAACTCTTTATTTGTATAAAAATGGATTTTGCATTCAGTAACCTACAAAGGTTTATATGCCATAAAACCCAAACAAACAAGGATATTAGTCCAAAAGTTAATGCAGTAGCATGATTGGAGTTTGAACTCGCTTTTTATGATGTCGCAGCCTTGCATGTTAGTCATTATGCCATGGAGACTCATCCCTAATATTTAGGCAGCAGTTTTTCTCTTAAGAAGTTTATATTAAAAACCACAGATAAGATTCTTTTTAGCTTTTTTATTGTCTTACAAGATTTATGTTTGGTTCAATTTGATGTAAAAAATGCCTGAAATTTTCATCTCAAGTGGTTTCCAACATATTGTAATTGTAATTTTCCTTTCCAACATATTAACTTGTAATTTTTTCCTTTTAAATCCACTGAAACTTTTTTTTTTGATATCTGAGATAGTTTCTGTCGAGAGTGTAGAGTAGTTTTGAATATTTGTGGTTTTTATATAGCATTTTGCTACAATTTTTCTATAAAACTGAAGCAAGAAATTTTTGAAGACAAAATAAATAAACTGCTGAAAAGAACTTTGTGTGTGTATGTGTATGCTTCAGAGAAATATGTAAATATATATGTAAAAGTTTTTCAATATCTATAAACCTGTATGATTCTCAGTTTCCTTAGATTAAATTACTATATTACATTTTTATGCATATGCAAATTTTTATTGTAAAATGTAAACTTACATTAAAACACAAGTATTTAAGTTTTCCATAATTAAATATAGATAATTAAAGTCAATAAATACAAACACAGTAGATGTAGACATTGAATTTAAAAAATATTATACAAGTTTGTACTTTTGACAGCAAGCAATATTGAACAAGTCTTGGAGATAGCACCCCACAAAGCAGCAGCTGTACGGCCAACTATTACCCATCATGAAAACTATCAAAATTAGATGAACCAGACATGCGGGATACTACTGGAGTAGTAGGGACAAGCTCATAGGTGATGTACTTCTGTGGATCCCTTCACATGGAGGAGCAAAGGCAGGACGACCAGCTCAAACCTACATACAGCAGCTCTGTGCAGATACAGGATGTAACCCTGAGGACCTGCCGGAAGCAATGGACGATAGGGAAGGGTGGTGAGAGAGAGAGTCAGGGATATCCATGCTGATAGTGTGGCATGATGATGATGATGATGTACTTTTGGTAGTAATACTATTCTTTTTAATAAGAAGTATGACCAGGCATAACATGTTTGATTTTTTTGTTTGGATGCCATCTTTAATATTTTGTTGCCTTTTTTCTTTTGATTTTGTAAATAAGAGTAAAACTCTAAGAGATATTTGGAGAAAATATTCAATTAGGAATGAGAAGAGGGTTACAGCCAAAGAAAAGGCCGAAAGAGAAAAGATTAATCGGCAAAGTATTTCAACAAACCTATCTTAGAAAATGTAGGAGTGGATCCATAAAATAGTGAAAACGATGTGATTGTAGTAAGTCAGCCTGAAGAATTATGAAAGACAGAGTGAATTTACTAACTAAAAGTGACATCTGTCATTTTGAAAGCGTTGAATTTGAGAAATAAGTCAACTCGCCCGTTGATATAAAAGCTGATTTTTGTGGCGCAAGGGAGATAACTGGAATTCTATTGTCATATTTCTGTAGAACAAACAGATTTTAAAACTAGGACAGTAATGATAAATCAGTCTAAGGATGGGGAGGAAAGAAAAAAGACCCCCTCAATTATTGTTGAAGATTTCTCCAAAAATGAGAGTGAATCCCATTTTTCAAAATTTTGCTGCAAAAGAAAACTACCAAATGGTAAAATTGTAGACCATCTACAGCTAATATATGAGGTGTGTCCAAAAAGTATTGAGAATGAATCTTTAACTGAGATAGAACTAAAACAAATGAATATTACTTTTTCTTCCAAATTAATCCCATGGTATTCAACACACTTATTCCAGTAAGTTTTCCATTGGTCAAAGCACTCATGAAACTTCTATTTTGATATAGTGTGAAACTGTACTGTTCTATTTCTTTTACTACATCCTCAAATGTTACCCTTGAGATGAATTTTTAGCCCTTGAACCAAGAAAAAAGTTACACGGAGCAGAGGGTCTGATGAGTATGGAGAGTAATGTACTCATGCAATCCTGTATTTAGTCAAAAATATTTCATTCAAAAAATATCACAACTAGCTTCATTATTTTTTTCAAAATTGGCACTATCTTGACAAGTCTACCTATTTAGAAATCATCACTTTATAATATAAATCACTCAGCTGTATATGGTTTTATTGAAGTTTTAAAAGTAAAGCTTTAGTTGTCTTTTTTTTTTTTAATTGGAATCATTTTGAGATGAGGCTTCTTAAACTGAGAATTAATTTTTTTTTTTGTTTCTTTGATTGCATATCAACCTCAGTGGGTTATTTAATCCTAAAACCATCCTTGTAGAAGAAAAGTAGAGGTATTATTTAATCTGACTTTTTGTCCTCATCTTGGTAGTTTTTGTGTTGTTTCTTCTTCACTACATTTTGGCTAAATTTCAACTCTGGCCTTCTTCAGGCAAAGAATAAACAACACAAAAACTACCAAGATGAGGACAAAAAGTCCGTAATAAATAAGAAAAAAAAATTAATTCTCAGATAATGCTTTAGTCTCTACAACTTTTGATCACATCTTATATCAATTGACAGAAAGTTTTCTGTTACTGTTGCAAAACATTTTTTTCTTCTTTAACAATAAAATAGCAAGATCACTTGTAATTTCAATTACTGATCAAACATTCATATAAAATTACCTGAGTATGAAAACTCCAAAAAGAATTTGCAAAGGTATCCACAATTGCTGTGAAGAGCAACAAAAATTATCTACTGAAAAAACAAAATAAAAAGAACAACTGAAGTTGCAGAGAACCACTCATAAAATTGAAAAGTTATTTTTAGTTGTTCCAGTAATTTGAACACTATCGTAATATCTGCATTTTTAATTCAAAATAAATCAACTGATGTCATAACAGCAAAAATCAGGAGGCACTCATGGTATAATGGTTATCATCATAGGAAATGGATATGTTGACAAGAGTTCAAAACCTGGATGAGGCTGTTTTGCATTTCACATAGTACTAATACCTTTGGGAAAGGTATGCATCTATTCTCATTCCAGCTATTGGTAAATAGTAGAGCAGACTAATATGGTAGCTAGTTTGGGAGAAGGAAAACTGAATTCAAACCTGTTAAACTCCATTTATAAATTGACCGTGTGTCACATCTTGCTCATGTGGAGGGGTTGGTAAATATATAATGGCAAAAATTGGTAGCAGCATGACTTTTAAATAAAGTTAAGCATTGACATGTTATTTAAAATTTCTATTGTGATAGGGAAAAAATGAGCACTTCTAAGACTTGAATCTGAATTAACAGGTTTCCATATAAAGAAATTTTCAGTTTTGCTTTCAATTTATATAAAGCTGCTCCTTGCATTTTTTCTTTTATTTTTCAGTGTTTTTGAAATCATGCAAAGAATAGAAAAACAGCACAGCAGATATTTTCTTTCAGTTTTTCTTTTGAAGAAAAAAATTTTTTTTCATTTCTGCCATAACAAATTGCACCACATTGTGATATTTAAATACTTGGTAATATTTATAAACACAGAGAAATCAAACAAAAAGAACTGCCGATTTCTTTTTCATCAGTCCTTCAGCTGGTATTTTTGGGACAGGGAAGCTAATATGGACCTGTGTGGAATTGAGTTCCCTATAGGGTTGCATGCCAGGGTTATGCTGATAATGTTAAAGTATGTACAGAAGGTGCTTGCAAGGTACAAACAGGTTTTAGGGGTCAAAATCAACAGCAACAAATCTGAGAAGGCATGGCTTTTCTAAGACCTTTCTGCTAGGAGGAGGAGGAAGAGGAGGAGGAGGAAGAGGAGGAGGAGGAAGAGGAGGAGGAGCCAAAAACATTACTGCAGATATTTACTTTTAGCGTTTCTTTTGAAGATAAAATATTTTCTTTTTTGTACTTGATAACATTTACAAATATAGAGACATTAAAACCAAAAGAAGTTTATTTCTTTTTCATTAAACCTTCTCCTCTTGTATTTTGGGGATTCATTGTCAAGTCATGCCAAAAAGGACTGGTCCTTGTTGAATCATTAAAGTTAAGCAATTAAATAGGTGATGAGTTAGTAATAACAAATATTCTAGGAAACTTGAGACCTGTTCACAAGGCTAATCAAAGCTTAGTAAATAATAAGTTTAGCATTGATGAGACAGCTCATTACTTAGATAGGTGACCACATGGTAATAGCAGGTATTGTAAATAATCTTGACAAATAAAACTTGTATGTCAGAGTAAGCAAAGTAAAATTATGAACTTATATTTTTGGGTTGATATTCAATGTTATTGTTTTTGGCTATTTCTTTGCATTCTGTAATACCTTTTATTTTGATACTACATTGAATTTTCTCTCCAGTAGAAAATAAATATTTGTATATACAGATATAATTGGAAAAAAGGAAGATAATATAGAAATCAGATTAACATATTTTGGAATAGCATTCAAGGAGGAAATGTTTTGAAAGTTTTGTGCGAAAATAGGCATAAACCATCATTGTTGGATGGATTGGCATGTTATAGCTTATTTGTAACATCAACTTGTATTTTCAACTGAAATAACATTAACTGCCCAGTATCCAGATATTGTTATTTGGTCTGGTAATTTAAGAAAAGTTTTCATTGTTGAATTAATGGTCCCTACTGGGAGAAATATCAACTAGGCACATTAGCATAAGGTGGAAAGATATGAAGATCTATAAGAACGATATCAGAAATGGCTGGATAACAAACATATTTCCCATCAAGGTCAGATGATGAGGTGTCATTACCAAATCAACTTCTACATACCATATTAATCTCAAACTTTCATCATCAGACAAGAGGAACTATATACAAAAAGGTCCAGAATAAGGCCCTAACTGCATCAGCATGGATATGTTATTTCCACAGAGTGACAACAAAGCATGGTGATATCATGAGGTACAGCTGAGGTGCTCTGAGTTAGTGATAATCATGCCTGACCCCAGTGCCATCATCTGATGAAAGCTTTGTTAGAAGCAACACTGCTGTTTGCACAGCAGTCATTGTATAGTAGAATAGTATATAGAATTGTATAATAGTATAATATTATAACATGAAAACAAAAAATGATATCTTTATGTAACAAGGGAAAACAAGCATACTAATCTCTTTTTCAATACATGTATTGATTAGATATAATTAATTTCTTAAATTTTTGTTGTTAACATGTTTTAGTATATTATATTCTTCAAGTTTTAAAGACCTAGATGTAAATTGATGGTAGGGGGATACATGGATTACAGCATGGTCTATTACACTATTGGCATGATATGTTGTTCTTTTTTATCAGACTTTTCTTAAATTATGGTCTCAAGTTTATCATGGCATTAAGCATATTTACTTTCAAGTCCCAGTAATGTTCATCTGTTTTTTTACTCCAAACCTCACCACAAGTAGGATGTGGCACAAGTTTGATTTTTAAGCAGAGTAAAGCAGGTTTGAATTTAGAGTTTTCCTTCTCTTAGACTGGTTACCTTACCAAGGCTAAAGAACACAGTATACTCTACTATCTGCCCATAGCTGGAAGGAGAACAGATGGATTCGGTTTCAGTTTCGGTTTCTTTGTTTAATGGCATCTCAACCTTTGTAGGTTATTTAATGCCAAAGCCATTCTCCTAGAAGAACAGTATTGGGACTATTTAACCCATAGCTGGGAGGATAAGGGGGTTCAATACCTTTTCCAAGGGTATTTGCCCGAAAGTGAATGTAATAGCGCGACTGGAGTACAAACTCGCTTACTACGATTCTGCAGTCCATTGCTTTAACCATTATACCACAAGGACACCCCCACAGATGGATTCATGCCTTTCTCAAGTGTATGAACGCAAAGTGAAATGTAATCAGCTTAGTCCAGGATTTGAACTTGAGTTGTTGATTCCATTTTGTATGATCATAACCATTACACTAAGTGTGCCTCCATTTGTTCTTTTGTTTGTTGTTGATTATATTTTTTAATTCACCTGAAGTCGGTTTAAGTTAAGATGGATTAGATTAGTTGTTTAAATCATTTTGATGCTATTTCAAGAGTGAAATATATCAATCTAATTTTCTATATTGTCTTCCTTTTTTTTTTTTTTTGTACTGTCTCATTCTAATCCTACCTACAAATAAAATTGTGGTTTTAGCAAACTCTGCATAATTTTCAACAAAGTAGAGAAAGAAACTTGCCAATCTGTGGATCTGTAGAACATGGTGGTAAGTTCTTTGATGTTATTAAACTGTTAAAAAAATTTGAAGCAGTAATGCAAAAAATATAGAAGGAAATACAAGGTCAGTTTTTTGGAAAAAAAAATGAAACAAACTCATTTTGTAAGAGTTTATTTATCTCTTACCTACAGATGTTGATTTGCACTGAAAACATTCAACATTTGTGTTCAACTATATAAAAAAGGATCAGATTAATGTAATGATTTATGGGACATTTTCATTTTGGAATTTGTGATGAAGCTTTGATGAAATTTCAGTGAAAATCTGAGAAAAAATCCCTGAGTAAAATAAATGTAAAAAAAAATCCAAACAAACCAACCAAAAAATTTTGAACCTGTTTCCTAGATATAGTGAATAAGTTTATTTTCATATCTCCTGTAAATACTTTGTAGGAAATAACATGACAATTTTCAGAAAATAATTTTCTTTTTACAAAATGTCTTCTTAACATTGATCAATAATAATTTGCAGGAATATATGAACACTTTATGGCGGTATGCTGAAATTATTTGTCGATAAAGATATGATAATGGTGCTAATATAAAATAATTTCTCAGGTGTATTTTTCAAGGAGAATTCATGAGGGTTTTTTTTTTTTATATAACCCTATGGATATCACAAATGTAAGCATAGTTTGGGGGACATGGCCCAAACATTTCCAGAAGCAATGACGTTTTTAAAAATTTGGCAGCATATTTACACCTCTTTTTGCATTATTGACCAAAAGATGGACTGTTTTTAGAAAATATGTCAAGTCTATCAGTAAAAACCTCTTTCAAAACTCTTTAACCTAGACAGAAACATAGATGACTTTTGGTTAATTTTCATTGGGTAATTTTAAAAAAAAAATATTCATCTGTTATGAGTTTTGTTGGAGATCCTTTGTTATATAACATGTGCTGAGAGAGAAGAAAAGAGCCTTGTGCCAAACATGGATGAGGGGTGCCTACAACACTGTACCAGGGAGCCGGCTGACAGACCTCGAGCCAAGGTGAAACAAAGTCACTGGCGTGAAAATTTGAAGCATGTAAACAGAAGAGACACTGGCATGCAAATTTGAAACACATGTTCAAAAATGACTGCATGGTGTGACATACATGTGGCACACTAAACAACCTTGAGGTGATGTAAGAGTGTGAATAAAAACATTCTCTCTTGCTCCATAATGCGGTTGAAGTAAAAAGTATATCCTTTATTCTTCTGGTTTTCATGCAAAGCTCTATGATGAAAGATATTTTGCGTAAAATAAAACAGAAAGGATTATTTTCCAATCAAAGTTTTCTTCTTTGAACCAATAGAGGTGAATCATCACCCAATAATAGAAGACCCTCAACTGTTGTCAAATCATAGGAATTCACTTGCAACTGGAATCAGTATTTCTTTATGTAAACTTATATTGTGAGATACCAACATATTTACTTTCCTATTCATCTAGCTTTGTTAACTTCATAGTTATCTTCTATTGTACACTTTATCATCAACAATGTTTATGCTAATTGTCTCAACATAATAATATTGTTTTAATGTAAAAATATAATCATTAAAAATGTAAACTATTCATCTATAATTTGTCATCTATGCAAATGACATAACTATAAATGATATATATTTTCAAAAATCAATGACAGCCTCTTTATCAGACACCACACACACACACACACACACACACACACATGCATGCATATATGAAGCTGAAATGTTTATTCATTTTGGACAGACATAATCATTTTTAAGAAATAACAGTGCCATCTAAGATCATCAGTCAGTTCGGGATGAAATGCAGTTCCAAGAATGTTTTTCTGCCGAACTGCTACAATGACATCTGAACTGTCAGTGGATGTCTGTGGAAGGACAGCTAGAGTGGTTACTTTAGGACTGGTTACTTTTACTACAGCCGGAGCACGGATAAAGATGCCTTCAAAATGGTCTGGAATGTTCACTTCGGAAAAAAGATTTTTATCCTTAATCTTCACCTTTTCTTGAAAACTGTTCACTTGCCGGCCAAAGAAATTTCGAGAAACGACAATGTCGAGTCCACCAATCTTCAAATCAAAACAAAAATAAGCAGGGATTAATTAAAAAAAAAAAAAAAAAGATGGTTATGAACATATCAACATATATTGGCTCTTTGGAGTCCAATGTAGAACAAAGGTCCTTACTTATTACTAGGGCGAGTCAAACGTTTTGCAATACTTTATTAATATGGGGCACAATTGGCATGCCTGGATGCTTTTGGTGAGATTGAGGTGACAAGCTACACTGAACTGCGAAATGCTGAGCTCACCTGATACTCTCCAAGTGCAACTTGCTGGATTTACACAGCTTTTGTAATCATTTTAGGCCCACCTGACCTTACCTAATTGTTAAAGTTCTTGCAACCTGAGTGAAATTTCATGAACCATTTGGTTACTGTATAGTGATCAACTATGCTTTCACCTTTTGCACAACAAATGTCTTTGTTGCTCCTGTGGAGTTAGGGCTCAGTTCTAACTCATAAAGCACAAGTTACCAATTTAGACTATGTTGTACATTCATCTGTTTGGCTTTCAAATCCTACAGAGAATGAAGCAGTGCATGTGTCAGTATACCAACTACCTCAATTTGACTAACCACAGCGGGTACCTCCTATGACGAATATAGTTTCAGTTACATGATATATGCAAACTAGCATGTACCAAAATATTGCAAAACTTATGACTCACCCCTAATATTTCCATGATGTCTTTGTATCATTCTGTTTTTTTAAACCATCTGTCAGTGTATGTTCTGCCCACTTCAATTTTTGATATTTAATAACTTATGTGGTATTTCTGACCCATGTCTGTAGTAGTGAATAAATATAACTATTCTCAATACAAATAATTTAGTTATATGGTATCAAGAATGCGTATAATTTTTAGGCAAATCTATCTAACCCATAGATAGGACTCTATGTTAGGTACCTCTAGTAGGACTCTATGTTAGGTACCACTAGTAGGTCATCTTTGGGTCAGAGTGTATCTGAGAGTAATATCAATAAAAGAGTACTCCACACTCCTTAGAGCTCCAGAACTGGAGCCTCACTATCAGATGCAGTTCAGCATCATATCAAAGACACCTGTTTTTTTTAGGCAGTGTGTGTCTAACCCCTCTGCAGGAGATAGTCAGTGTATTGTAAGCCATACTGACAGGGTAAACGTGTTGAAGAATAACCTTAAATAAGAACTCACAAAAAAGTTCGAATTTAATTCAAAATATTAATATTTCTGTTTAAAAAATACACAAAAATGATCTTTGCAATAGAATAAAATAGAACTCAGGCAAACAAAGATGAAAACAGAAAAAGAACCTTAATGATTAGACAAGGTCAGGTAAGCCTGATGGATTCCAAAGCTGTACTCCAAACCATAGAGGCAAATCCAATGAGTTGCATTCAGAATTTATCAGGCAAGCACAGTATTAAAGTTACAAAAAATGTATTGTTTAGTACTCAGGTTTTGGTTTTCTTTTGTATTTACTTTGACCTTTAATAACTTCAAATTTTCAACATCAGTACTTACCAATGGTTGACCTCCAATCTTTTGTTTTTCTGTCTCATTGGCTAACATAATGAGTCCAGCGCATGTGCCCCAGGTAACATGCTTCCCATCCTGAATCCACTCTTGGAGTGAAGCTGCCATATTGTTTCTTGAGATGAACAATCCCATTGTAGTACTCTCCCCACCTGGAATGATCAAACCAGACAATGAGGAACTAATGTCGGTTGCTTTACGGACTGAGATGATTTTTAGCTTGGGTTCAATTGCCAGTTCCTGAGCTGCCTTCTGCAAGGCAACTCGATGTTCAGAGAATCCCCCTTGGATTTCCAGGATGCCAACAGAGATAGACAAAGGCTCCATGTCAAATGGTTTGTAATTCTGTAAAGAAAATTAAGAAAACAGTTATACATGTTACAATAACAGGGTGCAACCAATGCAATGTATAACTAAAAAGTGAAACATTTCTGAATTTTCAAAATTTATTGCTTTCTCTATTACAAAATCTCCTGAATCTAAAAAGTATGCATACCAAATATGGTAGCTGTACTTTATGGTCTTCTACACTAAAGTCTTTTTCATGGCACAGTTAAAAAGAGCAGTGCATTTTATTTTTGGTTTGAGATTTCACTAGTTCACATCTGTAGTAAAAAAGTAAAGTTAGCGACCATAGTCGAGGGTGACCCGAAGGCTCCCTTTTCGATAGCTACTACACCAAGGTGTAGGGGAGGGCGCTACTCCATTCCCAGGATTGCTCCACTTTACCCTTGAACCGTACCTTATAATGCTGAGTGTTAAGCAAGGTGGTATCAAGTACCATTTTTAAAGTCTTTGGTATGACTCGACCTGGGATTGAACCCAGGTCTCCCGGGCCATTGGCGAACACTCTAACCGCTGGGCCAATGTCCCGGTTTTGTTTTTACCATTATTAACTTGACGTAAGTATAAGATCAATTTATTTTATACCCTTTGGAGTTAATTATATTATTTTATGTTTACTGTAAACATTTTTTTTAGTTCAAACTTTACTACTAAAAAAATGTCATTAGGAATCTTCTATTAAGTTATAGAATTTTTAAAGTTAATTTAACATTTTTCACTTCAGTCTTATTCTACCTTTTTCATTCAAAGTTAATTCAGTATTCCCAAAAAGCAAATAAATACACTTAATGATGATGATGATCATCATCATGTTGTGCCATCAGCATGGATATCCCTGACCCTCTCCTGCCACCCTTCTCTATCATCCATCGCTTTCGGTAGGTCTTCAAGGTTACATCCTGTATCGGCACAGAGCTGTTGCATGTAGGTTCTAGCTGGTTGTCCTGCCTTTGCTTGTCCATGTGAGGGGGTTCACAGCAGTTTTTCTCTACTTCTCCAGCAGTGTCCCGTATGTCTGGTTTGTCTAACTTTGATAGTTTTCGTGATTGGTGATAAGTAGCTGTACAGCTGCTGCTTCGTGGGGTGCTGCCTCCAGGACTTGTTCAGTATTGCTTGCAGCATTCTTGTGTAGTTGACGTCAATCTTTTTCTCCATACGTTTAGTTATCATCCATGTAGTGCATCCATACAGCAGTATCTAGACAACTACTGCATGTATAAAACTGTATTTCATTTTATTGGTCAGGTCAGACTTCCATATGACTGATAGCCTATTGATAGCTGTCCATGCTTTTGCTAGTCGTGAGTTGATGTCTGTCTAGGCTGATGAGGCACTGCTTCCTAGGCAGGTGAACTTCTCCACTAGTTTCAGAGAACTACTGTTTAGTGTGAAGATGTCGTCTCTTTGATTAAAGCACGTATATTCCATCTTGTGTGCATTGACATGGAGGCCTATGCCTGCAGCTGCTTGTTCCAGTCTATGAAGCAGGGTTTTGGCTTGGGAAGGTGTATTTGCCAGAAACGCTATGTCATCGGTGTAGTCTGCGTTTGTAACTGTTTGTGCAGGGTACTTTCTGCTTCTTTCCTTTGTTAGCTTGAAACCGTTTTCTTTCATTTTATCAATAGACGTTCTAAGTACGTAGTCTAGATAGATGATAAAGAGGTTTGGGGCTAATGTGTCTCTTTGCAGTACACCTGCTACAATGTCGAAGTAACCTGTGTCCCCATCTGGGGAGCAGACTTTTACTTTTGTGTTTCTATATAGCATCATTATGGTTGCGATGGTTTCTTTGGGTAGGCCATAGGCGAATAGTATTTGCTCCATCTTTCCTCTGTGTTTGGAGTCAAAGGCCTTGGCGAAATCGACAAATGATATGTTGCCTCTAGATTTTTTGCATGTACACCTTCAAGAATTTGATGGATAGTCAAAATTTGTGATGTCGTGGATCTATTTCTGCGAAAGCTATCTTGGTTCTTCCTAAGTGTATTCTCAATTTTAGGTTCTATGTGGTTGCATAGTAGAAGATTGTATATCTTGGTCGCTATGGATATAAGGGTCATACCTCGGTAGATCTTGGCTAATCCGAGGGGAGGATGCATCCCTCTGTCCATCTGTTTATTGTGTTTTGATTATATATGGCATTACAGTGTTGGAGCAGTATGTTGTCGAATTGCCTTGTTTTCCATACTTCTGGGGGTATTTCATCAAGCCCTGCTGTTTTTTTATTTTTAATTTTTCTTAGTACTGAGTTGAGTTCTTGTGTAAACTGTCCTAGTTTGATGTCTAATTGTTTACTTATAATTCTCGTGATTGGTTCATGTGTAACTTTCGGAGGGTTTCCGAGTAAATTCTCGAAATGTTTCCATAGTTGTATTCGTTCTTGTTGGCTGGTAGCTTTCAGTTTAGCTTTCACAGTGCTTTTCCTTCTGTTCATTTCATTTACTGTTTGCCATGCTATCCTAGATTGTCTATCTTAAACCAAGCGTTTCATCTTATCAATCTGATTTTGTATGTATTCTGTTTGTTCTTTTAGGTAGATGTTAGCTAATTCATTTTGTGTCTTTTTAAGTTTCAGGGTATTGGTATTGGTTGGGTTCTTCCTAATGCATTTGAAGGCAGTTTTCACATCTGCACACTTTTTCCTAACTGCTAATGTCTCTCATGGGACTAGGTTTTTTTAGTTGGTATGCATTCTGCTGCCACTTCTAAGTGGGCATTGACGAAATTCTCATATTTGTCATTAACGATAAACTTGAATTTTTTTTGCATATTACAATAATACAAAAAATTCAGGTCTATCATTCATTAAGTGTAATTTGTATTTATTTTTAAGAAGTAAAAATCTATGTTGATATTTTACCATATGTTAAAATTCAAGAAAAATGTCATTTATTAAGAATTTTTTCATGTAAAAAGTTCATGTCAATATTTTGTTGGGTTTAATTTCTTGAAAACATTCTCCATAACTGTTTTTCCACTTAGTAATTTATTTTAAAATATCATTTTATTTTATCAGTTATTTTAATATTTTTCTTCATGATATTGTTATTTATAAAAACAAATATCAATAAAATTTAGCTTTCCTTAAGTAATTTGTGTTTACTGCTTTTCATTTAAAAACAAATGTTGAATTTTAGTTATACGTATTGTGACCTGCCAGTAACTCAAATTAATAATCCTCATTGAAAACACAGAGTCACCAATGATTTCAGCTAATGATGTTTTTCTTTCACCCCTACTGGAAATGAGAGCACTGACGATATCACCCCAACATGATAAGTGAGTTTCTGTATCAACACGAGGAGTATTTTTGAAATATATTAATTTGGTAGATTCCAAGAGTAAAAGTAAAACCTTCTTTGAATTTCTTAATTTTTGGTTTGGTTTCTTTGTTTAATGGCATATCAACCTTTGTAGGTTATTTAATGCCAAAGCCATTCTCCTAGAAGAACAATAGTGGTACTATTTAACCCATAGCTGGGGGAATAAGGGGGTTGATACCTTTCCTAAGGGTATTTGCCCGAAAGTGAACGTAAGAGCGTGACTGAAATACTAACTCGCTTACTACGATTCCGCAGTCCATCACTTTAGCCATTACACCACGAGGACACCCCCCCGATCATTTTTTGAATTAGGTTATAATCATTGGAGAAAATAAGTAGTATTTAAAGTCTCCTCTTGGTAGTATAATGAGATATTTCATTATTACTTATATTTAAAAGAGACACTTTGACAACACAGAATATTCATTTAACAAGCTGCCCCTTTCTCTTATATAAAGACAGTCAATGACCACAAAAGGCAGCTGGGTGGCCAGAGGCCCTAAGTTCAGAGTGTAGCATGACCTTGCATTTTGTCAGCTCACTTGACTCCTTTCCCTGTGCTAAGCTCCTGTAGAGACTTTCACACTCATTTGAGATTCCATTCAACCATGGTAGCTGAAAGGTTTTCACTGTCTGTGATCCTGCTTAACTGTTAAGGAGTCTGAATGTTTAAGCCTGCTTGTGATCCTACTTAACCGAGATTGATCCAGCTAGGTGGCCCAACATGTTCAAGTTCACTACCAAAAGCGTGCTTGTGTTAGCTCATAGCATCACCTAGCTGCATGAACTTGGCATACAATCTGTCCTTATTAAGGCAAGCACAATCAAAAGTCTTATGATTACGACTGCGAAGCCTTGTTCCAGTCTGGAGATGTTCCTGACCTGCCAGTCTACTTGACAACCATTGTTCCAGTACTGAGATGATCCTGACTTGCCCATCAACCTGACAGCCTGAGATGATCCTGATTGGCTTGCCCTATCTGATATCAATCCTGACAATCCTCAACCTGACTATAAACCAACAAATCACTTCTAAATTTATTTGTTAATACATCAATTTCGTAAATAAAAATTGATGTTTTGTTGAACCCTACATCTTCATGTTTGTCTTCTCATTGTCTTAGCTGTTATCACATTATTTCTTATACAACAATTTTGAGGGGGTTGACATCCTTATTGGCCCCGCAACATAAGTTTACCATTAAAAAATCAAAATAGGAGCGAGTTTAATGTTTTTAGATTACAAAATTAATGAAAAAGTTGGTTAAGAATGTTACGTGAAGTGAATGTCATACTTAAATTCAATAATTTAAAAAAAAAATTTTTATATCGAAAATGTCTATATTTTTTCTTATTCTATTTATATTCTCTGTTTGAAAAAAGTTTGTTATTCCTGTAGTAGTTAAGGGCGACCTGAAAGCACCCTTTTCGGTGGCTACTACACCGAGGCGTAGGGGAGGGCGCTACTCCTTTCCCCAGATTGCTCCACTTTACCCTTGATATGAGTGTTATGCAAGGAGGTATCAAGTACCATTTTTTAAGTCTTTGGTATGACTCGACCTAGGATTGAACCCGGTTTCCCGGATCATTGGCAAACACTCTACCCACAAGCCAAGTTCGAAGAATATAAGAAATAAATAGATCCTATATTTACTTCAATTGAATAATGGTGAAAGTTATTCCAAGAGTAAAAGTAAAACCTTCTTTGAATTTCTTAAGCCAACTACAGAAAGGAACTAGCGAAATCTGAAACCAAAACTAAAATGTGTCTCTTTCAAACATTTTGAAATAGACCTCTAGTTCTGGCTTTTAATTGCATCATAATGCCTTTAGTATAGAACACCCTGCTTGAAACTATTTGACCATAGAGGACAGACAAATAAACCCTTCCCGATTATAAATATAGACAATTTAGAGGATAAAAATGCTGATACGAAAATTTATTGTGGCGGTTCTTCAATTTGTGAATGGCAAAAATGTTAATGTTTTAAAATATGTAATTGAATGTGAGTGTAGGGATAAAAAGATTTTTTTGTGTCAGAATAATGAGAGGTTATTAAAAATAAATAAAAATATAACTGTCACTAATAACTCAAATTTTTGTCATGCGATAATTTAACCAGGTTGGGTTTTGTTCTACTTAAACTAAAATGGGATGGTCGTGACTCGGGTGGTATAATGGTTAGCAAGCTAGACTAGCAAACCTTCACTAGTGAGTTCGAGTCTCATTGGGTGCTCCATTCATACGGCCTTGTGCCACAACTAAGAAAAAGCCTTAGTAAATTACTACTACTTTAAGATATTTTGTCGGAACCCCAACATAGTTCACCGAAATGTGTGCGCATAACAAGCTACTGATTTCGAACATTAACATGTGGGTGTCAGTTAAGGTTGATACCCCCTACCCCAAAGACAAACAAACGAAAACGAAGGCTACATACTGAACTAGACGGTAAAAGAAAATTTCATGAAAAAAGAAAATCTAAAATCAGAATAATGTGGATTTTGGTAGTTTTACTTGGACTAATGTCATCATTTTGTTTAAGTTACAACATGCTGGTTGTTGTACTCTCCGGCCTTCATAGTCAATAACCCTTAGAATTTCGAAAGAAGTCACCGAATGTATCAGTAAACAATAATTCCTCATCACAGAAATGCAGAAAAAAATTGATTTACATCTGTTTGTACATTTTTACAGGTAACATCATTTTAGCACAAGAAAAAAAAATCAAAAACAGGAAAAACTTGTCACATGTTTCAGTGAAACCTCGCCTTATTGCGATTGTTTTTTAGCCTTTGGTTAACAAATTCAAAAATTAAATTCTAAGATTTAAAAACAAAAATACAGGAATTTTGACGATTTAACACACGTTGTAAAACAAAATTAAAATGCCCATCTTATAAAAAAGTTTTAAACTTACATAAGAGCAAATGAATGAGACGCACACACAACTCTACCCGGGCGATCACACACTTGTTTTTGTTAAAAACTCTTGTAAAGATTAAAAAAATAGGACTTTGATTTTAAAATATTGACAAGGGCAGACGTAAATGTCAACATAATAAAATCATGACATTTTTTTTCATTAAAAGTTTATATAGTTATTCGACTTTGAGATTAACAAAATAACCTATCGTCTTACGTTGTTTTTTTTTTTCATTTTGCTCTTTGAACTTTCAGTCCATATTTAATTTCGTAAAAACAAATGAGGAAATTTACAAGCTTAAATTTTAATAATTCCTATATTTTTACTTTTAATTTTGAACCTTTTTTAGAAAATAAATCGGTATCCTTCTTTAACTATTACAATTATAAAATCTAAAACCAGTAAAAAATAAATACGTATCTACCATTAATCAGAGCCCCCAAACAAACAGTATAGGGCATCTCGCGTAGTGTAATGGTTAACAAGCTTGACCGGAAAACTAATTCAAGTGTGTGTGAGTCTTACTATATTATCTGAAAAGTCCAAGTGTAGTCAGTGGAAAATAAAATTATAGAAAAGAAAGGAAATTAAACAAAATATCTTATCTCCCAGAATGTTATGTAAGAGATTAAGGTTCATACCAAAGAAATTGGATTATCAGCAGTTTCAGAGGAATCTTGGAAAATGTACGGCCGTGGCTAAGATAGATTGGTATTACTTTTTATATAAGCATCAACTGTGAATTAAAAAATAAATAAAATAACTTTTGTATTCAACATTAAACTGATTAATTCCAAAAAGAAAGATAATTGAAAATTAAAAAAACACTTACTTAACACCTCTTTTTAAAACTTACGTATATTTGAAATACACATTATTATTATTTGTAGAATTTTGTTAGTCTTTCTCTTTCTTATACCATTCCTTTGTGTAATAACTATTTTGACCTCAATTTGCTATTAATGTTATCGTTCCGTTGCCATACAATTATAAAATGTTTTTCTTATATAGTTGATTTTTTGCTTTTTATTTTAAATGTCAGTATTCTTTGCTCTGGCAGTTCAAACGTATATCGACAAAATACTTCTTAAAAAAGAAGAAGAAGAAGAAGAAGAAGAAGAAAAGAATGCAGCAATCTCTTAATAATAATTCATGAAATGTCTGTCTATCCCATTACAAGATCCAATAATTTTTAGCCTGATTTCAACTAAGCTTTTAGGAATTGTTAGAATCATGCTTGTAAAGGATATTAATGTATTTACACCCCCCACACAAGCGGGATGTGACATAAAGTCAATTTTAAAGTGGAGTAAAGCCGGTTTAAATTTAAAGTTTTTCTTCTCCAAGATTGGTTGGGTAACTAAAGCTAAAGAACCCAGTCTGCCCGACTATTTACCCATAGCTATGAGACAGGGGAGAACAGGTTTCATGCCTTTCCCAAGAACATTAGTGAAATGCAAACAGCTTCGTCCAAAATTTGAGCTAGGGTCACCAATTCTATTTCTTAAGACGATAACCATTATACTACAGTACTTGAAGAGATATTCAACTAAGCTACTACCCTGCAGGACATAGCCAATGACGACATAGACATCAGCAGAAAATACCAGATGAGAGGAATTAGAATGAGAGAGAAAATGGAATTTATTTTTTACAACGGTCATGTCTTGCCCAAAGACCGCCACGTACCAAGACTAGGCAGGTCCACATCTCCGCGAGAGACGTTGTGAGGTCAGTCTACTCGGATTGAAAAGAAAAAAAATCCAAGTGTCCTGTCCACAAATACAACGCCAATTTATAAAAACAACGCGAAGAAACGATTCTTTTGTAGACAAGAAGAAAACCAGATTGTATACAAACATGAATATTTGTATTTTACCAAATTTGTTTTCCTTTGTGGTGGTCGTAAGAGACAAAAAAATCAAAAGTTTATCAATGTTTTTCTTAAGAAGTTAATATAATGCGTGTGTATGCGTGCGTGATAGTGAAGCAGACATTAGCGAAATGTATGTTTGACTGCTGAGTGAATGTGTGCGTATGTGTATGGGTGGAGATATATGAAATCTGATTGAAGGGGTTCCATAAGAAAATAAACAAACAGAAAGATGGTATGACTTATTTTCGTCGCGACTATGAACATCGTTTTTGGTTGTGTTCTGACAGGTTTGTTACTTGTATGAAGTGAGTTGTAGTTAACTTGGCATCGGGAATGAAAATGGACAAAATAATTTCAACAAACAAGAAATAAGAGCAACACAAAAATACTGGAAATAAATTACAGTGACTTTTATTTTCAGTAATGTGTGTTATAGTGGACAGAGTCCTTAGTTGACTTTGTCCAGTTGGCTGGGGCTATAGAATACACCTACTGTTTCTCCGCAGAGGAGTAAGAGTCCCTCTCTCCGCAATGTGTGTCATATATGTGTATATATATATATATATATATATATATATATATATATATACTAAACAATCTGATAGTGTGGTTCCAGTAATGCTGGAGCTTTGGGGAATGCCGAGTACTCTTTCATTGCTTTCACTGCCAGGTCCATTCTGGCTCGGAGTGGTTGCACCTGATAGGGTCCTATCTATGGATCAAATAGAATTAAACTGTGTCTTTATGCTAAACTGACTGGCTTAAAATGGGACTGATTCGACATTTAAACTGCGTACTTATGCTAAACTGAATTGTTTGGAATGGAACTGTTTTTGTATGCTTAACTGAATTGTTTGAAATAAAACTATTTTTGACATTGAAACTGTACTGACGCTAAACTGAATTGTTTGAAATAAAAATGTTTTGACATTCAACTGTGTGTAAACAAAAATACTATACTTATACAAAACTGAATTATTTGAAATAGAACTGTTTATATGTTTAAAAATGGATTTGGCATTAATAACCTACAATGGTTGATGTGCCATAAAACCAAACCAAATCCTTAGTTTACAATTATTTTGGTGTCAGAAGCAAGATTTCCGTAACTGTTATTTGGGGTATTTATAGGTGAAGGAAAGAAAATTACTCGCTCGAATATTTTCTTTCTTTCTTTTGGTGGAACTGGTTTCATAAGTTTCTGAATACTTTAGGGTCTTTATGTCAGATGAGTTCTTTTTACTAACTGTGCCTTTTTTTATCTCTTTATTTCTTCAGACTCCCTTCAAGCTATCAGTTCTTTTTATATATATCCCTAGAATTCTAAGTTGATGATGGAGTTAAATTTTGTTTTCTCTAATTCTATTGGTTAATTCCTATCTCAAACGAGTCAAAGGTGTGTTAGTCTGATTTAAGTTTGATTTTAGAATTTATGAACTGTGTTTTATTTACTGATAGGGCATTTAAAAAATCATAAAATCTTTTTTAGCTTAAACTATGACTTAGAACTACTATTAGGTGCACTGGATGAACCTTCAGCAGGGACAAATGTGGATTTTGTCGAACATGACTATAGTGGATTCTGCAACACCACGGACATTGACAAGAGAAATGTTAGCATCAACATGAAGGCCTAATACGAAACCAGATTCCAGGAGAAGGGTAAGGCTAAGAGAGTCTATTAATGATCCGTCTCTGAAGACATTGGCAGCATAAACTTTCTAGTGACTGGTGATGTTTAGGTCTCCTGGTTTCCAAGTTTTGATGAACAGGTCCCACCCTAAGTAGCCGGGGTGAACCTGTGGTGTTTGAAGGTTTTATCGTCGGGGTTACCAATGTGGGTTTTGAAGGTTTTTAGGAGGTCAGTGGCTAAGGGCAAGGCTGTGTTGTCGTAAGATATCTGACTCCATATTTTGGTTATTTTGTTTTACCCCACGTTGACTGGCTGGCGCAATGCCTTGCCCAAAGAAGGTCCATAAGAAATATACAAAAAGGAAAAGATAAAAACAGATAAAAGACGAAAACATTTCTTTCATACTTTCTTTTATTTACTTGGTGAATGGACTAACCAACGCTATGTCCCAAGACACAGCGTGGTGCCCAAACACCAGACAGTAAAATCGGTGTTGTCGGTTCGACGTCACTACCCGAAAAGAGGTCGGTTCACAGAAAACCTGAGTATTTATCTCTCTTTACCGGCTCCAAATTCGCCACTCCAGAATCCTTCTAATTTTGGCGCGACCGCTTCCCATTGGCTACTTTACATTTTATTATTTTTCTTTTTTCTGATTTTAACCGGATGGATGCGTGGAGCCTTATGCGTGGCGACGCGTTTATACATTTTGTATCTGGCGGCCGACGAGTCAATATCCGGTTGGGAGTTTTACTGTTAATTTCTAAATCGCCACAAACCTTCCGTATTTCCTGTCACTGGAACTTGTCAGTTGTGAGAAAGATGTTGAAAATTTAACCTTTCCAGTTAAATCCAGTGTAGAGGAACAAATGGATACTGATAAAAATTGAATGAATCAAATACCTGGAGTGAAGTCAAAAATATAATAAGAGAAAGGTCTTGCTAAATTGAAATAATATATGCAAAGATTGCACCAGGATTCATTGAGCAGAGTAACAGATGAAAATTGTCCCTTCCTTTATTTACTTTAAATATGCCATTTTCTTGGAGCGACAAAAAGATGTCCGTTCATTTCAACGTTAGTCTTCCTTATATATGTATGTTGTTAACCGACTGTTGTCGAGGGTGACTCGAAGACTCCCTTTTCAATAGCTACTACACCAAGGTGTTGGGGAGGGTGCTACTTCTTTCCCTGGATTGCTCTACTTACCATTGATCCGTATCTTATAATGCTGAGTATTAAGCATGGAGGCATCAAGTACCATTTATTGAGACTTTGGTATGACACGACCTGGGATTGAACCCAGGTCTCCTGAATCATTGGTGAATACTCCAACTATTATTCCAATTAGCAGCTGATTTTCTGGTGGGCATATTTTGTAAAATGTAAATGACAAGGATTTGGAGTTGAGTTTTTCATTAGCCTTTTTTTTGTTCGTGATTGAGATGTTATGGGAAAAAATTGATATGGCTAACATACGAAAGGTTAACAAAAAGGTTCACGTACGCTAGACGTTGTTTCGTATAAAATTTTTACCAAATTAACACGTGTTCAAAAAATAAGCTTCAAAGGTTAAGTATGCCTAGGCTATAGTAGCAGAAAAGATCCAGCAGTTAACCAAGTGTGGAGGAGTAGGTGACAGAAAGAAAGGTAGGAAAATAGGTGAAAAGAAAGGTCAGGGCTGTAGTAGCACTACTCTTAACCATAAAAAAAAAAAAGAAAAAAGAAAAAAAGAAAGAAAAAATAGACGACTTTGTTTCTAAAACAAACTACCGTTTTCCTCCCAAAATGAATTTATTCCCAGAGAAATAAATTTTACAAATAAATTCTACCACTTGTATTGCATATATTTCCCCGTGCTGGTTGAGTTACACACTTCATTCTGAACACAAAAATAAAGAAAAACAAATAATAAAATAATACAAATGAGTGTAACAACATAAAACAAAAGTAAAGAAAAACAGTAGAATATACAAAGACTTACTTATTGCTGAACCGCAAAGTTGCTAAAATTTATTTAACAGTTTTTAAATGAAATACTATCACTTGGTACAAGAATTCAAAAGTTCTTTTCCATTTTCTTTTTTGGGCTACTTCTGTCTACCGAAAGTCCGCTAATTGGCTGGAAAGCACTGTATCAAGAGTAGAATAATTCCTTTTTTTCTGTAGCTTGTCTCGACAATTATGGAATATCTTCTTCATTCCTCCTGCTTTAAATGTCGTTAGAGACTCTCTCTCTCTCTCTCTAAAACCTTTGTTTCTTTTCTGCGTAGAGAAAACTCTCATTCGGTTTCTCTACGACTTTTAGATTCGTTTCTTTGGGTCGTTGTGGTCTACGAGTAGCAAATTCTGATTCTCGACCAGGTTCGACAGCTTCTTTGCGTCGGCTGAATGGTCGAATACGCTGCGTAACAAACTGGCCAAATAGGCGTGTTCAATGCTGCCCACAGTTTAGACCAATCTGCCCACTTGAAAAAAGACGAAAGGCAAAAAGCCTAAGAGTCTAGTGAGCGAAAAGGAGGCTCATGGCTAAAAGAAGCTGACGACCCCATTGTGATATATATAGGTCCAAAAATATACGACCAAGATACGAACACGTGAAATAGACATATTCATACGGATACGGAAAACGTTCACAAATGTTCGTAAACATAGGAATCCGAAAAACACTAAATTGGTTCAGGTACGAAACTTTTCCAACAATGTTGCAAATGAGGATAAAAGCTGTTTGATAATTGTCCGAAATTTCTGATATTACGACCTGAGTACGTGCACTTTCGACCTTTGTTGGTCATTGTCGAGGATGTCAGTGCTACTCTATTATAGATTATGATATGTTTTTATGTGATCAATGAATATTTTGAATGAGAGTATTCGACGCATGCATTTGCCGTCGTATTTGAACATACAGCTCGTTGGTGCTGGTTTGAATGTGAAGACTTCACAGGTGATCACGTGTCTATAAATCAACGAGACTGATACAGGTGCATTTAACTGTTGTAATTCCCGAATCAAAAAAGATTTTGTTTCCTCCTCATTTACGATATCTCACTCGCGAATAGGCTAATAAAAAACTCAACTCCAAATTTTTATCTGTCATCTTTTACAACAACAATAATGATATATACATTTTTTGGGTTTCAACGAGAGAAAAAAGTTAATACTTTAAAATAAAAAGGTCCACAAGGGGATTCGTTTTTAAGTTATTTATTTTTCTTCAACACACGTTTCTGACGTTTTACGTTGTTTTCAGGAAGTAAATGGTTTGAATATTTTCGGGTTTTTCTTGTTCTTCTCCTTTTTCTGGAGAAAGATTGATGGTCAGTCTAACTTTGTGGCATATTAGCTGTCATGGATTATTTGGAGAGAAAAGAGTAATAAAGGAGATGAACAAGAAAACTCCGAAAGTAGATGAAAAAGTTGTCACTTGATCCTGATGACAAAAAAGCAGATAAAACATTTTGTTTAAACATTCACATTCATTTTGTATTTTACAAGTTCTTTTAGGGCAAGAAGTTGTGAATTTTTTTGACAGGCCGATGGATTAAATATTTTTACAAATCATTATCTACCCTCAATGTACCTAATTTAAGTAATAAAATATACCCTTTCCTTGACGTTAAAAATAAAACTCTCTACTTTTAAAAATCAAACTCTCTTTTAATTTTATGGCTAACCACAAGGACTGTTATAGCTTCTCTTAGCCTGTCATTTATCGATCATTGCTACGTGAATGTTCACCACACCTAGTAGATTAATGCAGTGTTTTGAGGAGGCCATTACATAAAACGTATACCTAACATGTCATTGAATAATTACTTACTGATGTTTTTCTTTACAAGAGAAATTTATTTTTGTATATATATATATATATGGATTTGTAAATTGTGTCAGGGAAGAGATTAATGTTTTTATTTATTGAACCATTGTTAGTTGTCTAAATTTCTGAGACGAAGCTTGATGATTTTTATCATTAAGGGTTTTCGGACTATTGTCTTCATCTTTATTTTTATTTCCACAACGTTTCGGCCGATATGTCCTCCGGCCTTCTTCAGGTGTTTGTCGAACTCGGGAACCTACACTGAACTTCGAACTACGTCCTTTCATTGGATCCACGGAGGTCGCCTGTTCTGATTCCGTTAGCCATAACCGGGTAAAAGTGTTAAGTATTCCTTTATTCCTAGACAAATGCTTCAGGATCTGGTTTTTCAGTAGGGATGTCATCATGAAGTCGTGTCTGTATTTTTAAAAAAATCCTCAAAAGCTTAGCATTTTTGTAACCATTGTTTTCTGAAGTTAGGCCTTGTCGCTGGAGGTACAAAGGAAGTAACTCCTTGCAGTTTCTTAAGAGTTATTTCCCTTGAGCTAATAAATTTGTGTGGACTTCGTTTATTTTATATCGGATGATTTTTTACAAATGTTTCCTTTCCTATTTCGTCCTTTATAAATGTTAAAAATGTTATTGTATGAATTTCATCCACTTTCTCTTTTCTTTTAATGTAAAAATGGAATTTATAGCTGAGACAAGAATCTTCTCTTTAAAGTCAACTAAAGAACTGATAATTCATTTTTAACTTCCATTGTAAAATATTTTTTAATATTGGATAAATTTGCCTCTAGAATTATTTCAAAGAACAGAAATATTTATATAAATGATGCTATGTTATCTTTTAAATTTTTTATTCATCATTAGGTCAAATAGAGTTTTTTTCATATCCACTTGATTTTTTATTGAGCAATTTGAGCAAATTGGAATGCAATCAGAATCAACTGGCTATGGTATATATATATATACCATAGTACAAATAAAAATAGGTTAGATTATTTGGTTTAAAAGAATATCATCCTTTGCTGGCTTTTTAATGCTAAATCCTGCATATATATATATATATATATATATATATGTATATATATATATATATATATATATATATATATATATATATATATATATATGATTTTAAAGCAAACAGTTTGTAGATAACTTTATTTTAAAACAAGTTAGAGCTCATTTGTTTGCACACAGTTAAATGGTTTCAAGTATTGCTATTTAACATTAATAATTCTATTTCATATCAAATATTTGTTTGTACACAGTTTAAATGGTTTCAAGTATTGTTATCTTAGTCAAATGATTCTCAGCAACCATTTTCTATTACCTTTAAGATAAAATAGGCTTGGATACTTATTTACCACAAGAGCAATTTGAAGAATATGATTGGAACAATTATATTGGTACTAGGGATTGATATGACTAGCATATATATATATATATATATATATATATATATATATATATATATATATATATATATATATATATATATATAGGATTTAATAATAAAGACGAATTTTGTCTATATAATTTTTTAAAGATCCCCTCAAGTCTCCTGATAAGTGTCTTGGAATTGGTGGATGAATTTATCAAAATTGTTCTGAGCACTTTTGGATCTTTCATAGGCTATCATCAGGGGTTGCTTGCTTGCATGAAAAGTGATTTTTTTAAAGAATGTTTTGAAAGAGTTTTTGGGTTTTTTTATAACCTTACAAAATTATGTAAACACAGAGTTAGATAAAACTGAAATGCTGATGAATTTAAAAAACAGAACACTATTATCAAGAAATATAGAATATTAAAAAAACCCCCAAAAAACTAAAGGCATTTCAAAACGTTGTTGCTATTTTCAAAATTAATTCTTTTGATTTTTGTTTTTTTTTGTTTTTATGTGTAGGGCTTCTAGGATTTGTAGTTGTAGCTTATTAATTTTGTGTACTATTATAGTTGTTTTTTCAACTAGAATTTTTTGAAATTTGGATTTGGGAATAAAATGGGTTTTAGGATGTAAGGCTATGGAGCTAGAATCATCAAGGTACATAGCCATCTCGAAAGAGTTATAGTGATAAGACCAACATACATATTATTTTGTTAGAGACACAGTCTCCCTAGGGACATTTGAACATATATACGACATTTGTCCAATCAAGAAGTTTTTTTGAAAATTCATCCACTAATTCTAGCCTGAAATCAAGACACTTATCAGAAAACTTGAAAGGATCTTAATAAAATCATATCGAAAAATGTGTCTTTATTATTTAATCAAACATGCTTAAATGAAAGACTGCTGCCAAACTACACACACACACACACACACACACACACACACACACACACACACACACACACATATATATATGTATATATATATATAATATATATATATATATATATATATATATATATATATATATATATATATATATATATATATATATAACATAATTTATTAGTCATGACTGTTTGTGCAAAAGTATTTAGGCATAACTTGATTATCTTTAAGCTCATTTATTGATGAACATTTTGCTGTTAAGAAATATTTGGAAAAAAGTTCAAATGATTATATATATATATATATATATATATATATATATATATTATATAAAAGTCTACTATGTGATTAAACCAGATAAAAACAGTTGACTCAGAAATAGAAATTATTTTGCAGTTTGAAATTTTCTGAAAAAATTTTTCAGTTTGTACCTTTTTTATTTTTTAATTATTTGGTGTATTATCTTTCAAAGAAGATAAAAATTTTTTTTCAGTTAATATCATTTTGTTGAGATTCCAAAAGTGTTGGATATTTGCAGTAAAAAAAATCTAATTTGAAAAGAAAGCCTATTAATAGACATTTGATCATAGATATGATAATTCTTAAAAAACATGATTTTTCTGTAGATTTTTTAAATAAAGGTTTATCAAGTATTGAAGCTCTTATTTTTTATAACAAAATTTTTAAGAACTGAAATTCTTTTGAAACAATTTATGATGTTTTCATATGCTTGATTCTGATATATCATCATTCAAAGTTGAAACTTTAAAACGGAAAAATAACATTACTAAAAAAAATCTGATAATCATTAAAAATTCATCTGGTTATTATCAGTAATGTTCCTCATTAGACACTTGACTGAATTCATTTTACAATAGGTAATTAAATAAAAAATAATCTGTTAAGATTCGTCTTAGCTAACTAGTATATATTTTAATGGAAATTTTTTTATTTATAATAGAAATCAAATAAATAAAATATCCATTTTATTAAAATTCATCACTTTAGAAAAAAGTATGTTTTTGATCTTGAAAACAAAACATGTACAATGCAAGAAATTTGATATAAAAACACAGTCAAAATTGGAGCTTATATTATACTTGACAGTAAAAAATAACATTTTATGATAAAATAATAAATATTGAGTATCTCAAAGTACATGGGACCCATGTAACTGCTAATAACTCTATTATTCAAAATGTTGTGTTCTTTTTATTTCAGATTTGAAATAGTATACTATAACAACTATTAATCCTTGATCACAATGCCTTGGAGACAAAATTATTCAAAACTGTCTCCAAATGAATGCAACCCATTTATATGATATTACTGAGACAAGAAACTAAAAAAAAGATTACATGTCCTGGAAGCTGATTCATTGTTGAAAAAGCAATTTCTATATCACTCCTCTGGGACAAATAATAACTGTTCAAATAGAGTCTATTCTACTGCTGGTGTTGCTGTTAGGAACAGTCCATTATATTAGCTTCAACAGTTAACACTGATGTGATAACAATAAAAAATCATTGATTTAATGTCTCTAACTTGAAGTATCCTTTTTTTACAGGGCATGTTCCAAATGACAGCCATTGCACTTGTCTCAGTAATAAATCATAATCATATTAATGGGTTACATCTATTTTGAGACACCCAGTATATTACGATTTTATTTCTTTAAACCTGTACATATAGACAGATCTACAAAAAAAAAAAGTTTCTTACTGTCTTAATTTCTTTTGACAGACAGGCTGACATAAAAACATTTAATGTCCTCACTAAAATGCTCACATTCAATCAGCTTTACTAAATCATTTCAAACCAAGTTAACTTATTGTACACTTTTTTAGATATTATATTAATATATAAAAATATTTAAAGATCAATTTTTATTTCATACCCAATCAATTGTGGATAGAATACTAATCAATTTAAGGTCAATCCTTTAAAGGAATTGAGATTTATATTGGAATATCATTGAACTGCCTTGGTTCAATTTCTCCATTTATTTCAGAGGAAAAGTGATAAGTTTAGGATGACTGGTGATAGGACAGAAAACACAAAAATTTCATTGATATTTTTATTAAAAAAAAAAAATGAACCAATGTTCTGCATCAGCAAATAAAAACGTGATGCTTCAGTATTAAGGAACTCAGGTTCAGGGCTATGTAAAGTATATTTTTTTCACATTGTGACATTAGTAAAATTAATTGTATTTCTTGAGAAAAGCCATCAGGTTATGTTCCTTTCTAAATCCAGAAAAAAAATTGAAAAACTTTTTTTTTACGAAAAAAAAAAAAAAAAAAAAAAATGAAGAAAAAGAAAAGAGAAAGAAAAAGAATTTGTTTTATTTCTGTTCTGACTTTCATTATGCTGATAAAAGGATGATTAACGAATTATTCCTTATTGTGAAAATAATATATAAAGAGATAACATCTGTTCAACTCACTTTCCAGTTATTTGTTTTTAGTGTACTTGTTTTATTTTTAAACAATTTCATCATTCACCTTTTATCACCCCCCCACCCAGAATCTGTCTCCAAATAAGTGATACTGAATCAGTTTACGATCCTCAGCCAATCTGGAAACCGTGGGTCAGGATTTCAATCAATTACTCACCAGAGAAAGGGTTGTTCATAAGGAGAGACTTGCCATCTTGGAACGGGAAAATCGTTAATAGAAACGTTAAAAACAGGGTTGACTTAACTAAGTGGCAATAACTCTGTCAAGGATACTAATTATTAGTAAATACCCATACAGCTCATCTTGTGAATGCGTGTAATACGACATACATTTCATTCTTAAGATCGATGATCTTCACATAGCCATTTCTTATTGTTAATATTCATTCTTGGTAATGGTGTAAAACAATGTTAAATCACGTCACTAATCTAGTTCTGAATGCTATATAAAATTCAGGTTGTTAATTTAAAATTTACTTGTCTGGACTTATATAAGTTAAAATCATGTAATCAAAATAATCGACATTAATTAGATTTTTTACAGTATGTATGAACTGTAACACATATGGTATTTTCAGAGACTAAAAGAATTTACCTTTAATTCGCCCCACCTCAAAGCCAACAAAACAAAACAAAACAAAACAACGATTACAACAAAACAATTCCGTCAAAACAAAACAACACCAAAAAACAAAACTTAAAAAAAAAGGATTAAAAAAGTTATCTCCCTTGCTTCTTGAAAAGTTCTCTTCAAAAACTTAAATGATATTAACACCGATTCTCAGACAATAAAACGTACTTTAGGGATACACTCCTCGTTTCCCTTGCAAATTTAATAATTTTTGGTGATTGTCTAAATATGATATTTCTAAATACAAAACCAGCAAATGAACTAGTGATTCTTTTGAAGATTTTGAATTTCTCAGATATTCATTTATCTCTTTTCATGCCCAATGAATAGAGAAGAGAATGCTTGAGATTTTAAGCGATCAATTGTCACTTGATCTCTTACATGGACTGCTGAGTACTCGTAGTTTGAGTTCAGAATTTTCCCTCTCATAGAATGATTGCCCACAAAAGCTAAAGAAACCAACCTGCCCTGTCATTTTCCCTTTTCTGGGGGAGAACAGATGAATTCATACCTTCCCAAGGCGAAGTGAAAAACAGCCCGGTCCAGTTTTTTTTCAACTCTGGGTATCGACTCCGTTTCCTAAGACGATAACCGTTACGCTTAGCGCGCCTTCGAGAAACAATGGGCAACTGGAGAGATGAACAGATGGATCAATATGTTCGAATTCCTTAAATTGTTAAGTAGCGCGCGCGCGCACACACACGGTGGGTGGGTGGGGTTCATTTAATAAATCCGGGGAATTAAAAACAAAACAAAACAAAAAAGAAAATGATTTTTTCCCCAGAATTTTTTTCCCGTAAATATAAAATCTGCATTGGTTGGGATTGGTTTAGATCATATTTTAAACTCGTAAAAAATTATTTGTATTGAGGCAATTTAAAACGGCGGCAAATCAAACATAGCGCTCCAGGTTTGAGTAGAGTCCTGTCATCAAATGTTTGGAGGCCAAAAAGTGTAAACAATATAAAATTTACTGAAGAATATTTGATATATACGAAGAAGCATGTTTAAGTCAAGAATATTTACAAATGGGCTAAACATAGATTTGCTGCTACGTGCCAGAGTCAAAAAGATGGTCCATGGAGTGGAAACACACTGAGTCTCCGGTAAAGAAAAAGAAAAGATCAGTAAAGAAAGTGATAATAACTTTGTTCTGGGACATGAAAGAATTCATCATAATTGACTTCCTTGAAAAAGGTACAACTGTAAATTGGACTTTCTCTTGCCAACTCCTAAGACCAAATTCACTCTATTTATTGAATGACATTCATATATCAAAAAGTCTTGATATACATGAAATGTTTGTGTTCATGCATAAATTAATGCAGATATAGAATAAAATATCTATTTTTTTGCACTCATCTCCTCCTCCACTTTACCTTTACGAAAGACCTATGTAAGTACAATTTTTCCCCAATATCAAAAATAGCAAAAGCGAAGAAGTAATTACGTTGAATTATATGGAAAAATTTTTTAAGCGTTCCCAAACCCCCAAAATAAACTTCTCTGTCCGCCTTATAGTCGAAGATTGAGATTCGACCTCTGTTCGTTGCTGTTGTGGAAGACTTGAAATAGTTTGCTTGACTTCATAGTCTCATGAATTTTTCTATCGTACAGATCTTTATAGACACTCAAAACATCCTGCAAACCGGCTCGGAATTTATGCAGCCTATCAAAATCAAAAATCAGGAAGAGTTTCCGTAGTGTAGTGGCTAAAATGCTATTTTGCGACATCGTAGTAATCAAGTTCGAAATCCAGTCGCGCTATTACGTTCATTTTCGGACTGTAAGGGCTACATCTCTTGATTTTCAAAATAGTACTTCTAATGACCACAAGGTGGCGTAGCGTTATAAAACGCGTGGTTTAGCTGAAACTCTTTCTTCGTTCCGGCCTCGACATAAAGAAGCATCAGTGGATACAACAGTTTTATACCGATACAGGATGTAGCTTTGAAGATTTCCCGGGAGCGAAGGATGACAGAGACGAGTGGTGAGAGAGGGTCAGGGAGATCCGTGCTGGCAGCACGACATGATGATGAACTGTGTAGACACAATAGCAATTTTAGTGTGCAAACAAATTAGTTGTAACTCATTTAAAAATGAAATTACCTACAAAATATTCACTTACAAATCATATATGTATTCAAGTGTGTGCAAACAAATGACCGATGTTAAATTGATATGTAAATATAAATGAAATACACTTGAAACCATTTAACTGTGTGCAAACAAATGATTAATACGGAAGAGAATTATTCGTGTTTGAGAGAATTATTTGAAACCATTAACTGCGTGCAAAAAATGAACTCATGTACGTTCAAAAATGTTATCAACAAAATGTGTTTACAAACCATTTACATACGTATAAATTAGATTTGGCATTAAATAACCTACAATGGTTGATATACCATAAAACCCAACCCAACTAAGCCAAACCACCTGTTCTACAATATGCAGAGATATAATTTGAACCCTTGGAAAATAATATATTCTATTACGTTATTTCATAAATGTAATATTAGCTATCATTTTCTGAAAAGAAAAATATAAAAATATAATTGTTATTATCATTAATTAATCAATTAATAAACTAATAATAATAATAATAATAATAATAATAATAATAATAATAATAATTTGTCATCTAGAGGATATTGCTGTTCTGGTGGATCACAGAGTAAAAATAAAAGAAAGCAAAGGGTTTGAAAAATATTTAGATCGTGCCAGATAACTAAAAAAAAAGTGAATAAAGAATACCCAGTCGCAAACAACAAAAAACAAAACCCCAAACAAACAATACAAAACACAAAAAACAAACAAACTAAAAAAAAAAAAAAAAAAGACAACAACAAAAGAACAAACAAAAACAAAACAATCAAACAAACAAACAAAACAAAAAACTGTGGTACAGGAGAGTGACGGTAAAAATTATGATGCACTTGGAATGGTCCACAAAGGCTTGGAAAGAAGACTGGAGAAATTGAAGATCAAAGGAAGACCATCTGAATGGCTTTTATTCTTCCTTAGCTATTTAACAGCACTGCAGGGGCGTACCGAGGCAAAGTGCCGCCCGAGACCTGTATTCATAATGGCTCCCCCTTTTTATTTTGAAATAAAGATATAAATGAAATACCCTTAATGGCGTTAATTAGTACTTGAAAAACAAAAAAATAGCTGAACGAACGTTATCATATTTTAACCTTTCGAGCTTTTGCCGAAGCAAAGTTACTAATTACTTGGTCAAAGTCTATCTTTTCCACAATTTCATGTTTAATTGAAATGATGGACAAATTCGATAAGCGATCTTGTGACATAGTCGATCTCATGTAAGTTTTAATGAGCTTCAGTTTTAAGAAGATTCTCTCTGCATTAGCTACAGAAAATGTGAGCGTCAAAAACAGCTGTTGAGCAATCGCAATATTTGGCACTCTTTCTTGAATTTGCCATCGATAAATGCATCTCAGCCATTTGATACCAATGATTTAGTCATCATGATCATGTCACATTCCACTTTGAAAGCTGCCGCTAAAATATCCCGAAGTCGGAGAACTTCCAAAGGCAGCCTTGATACGTCTAAGTCTACTGAGAATTTTAAATTTTCGCTTCAACTCGCTTTAAGTATCCTCCAGGATTATTTGCGATGATAATCCAGCGAAGACTGTTTGTAGGTGAGACATGGAGTCAAATCGTGTTTCCAGTTCATTTACAAGTCGATCATGACATTCGTGAAGATTTCTCTTTACTTCCTGCACAAGGTTTGACATACATCATCTTCTTTTTCCCCAGGCAGCTTTCTCTTTTTTCTAATCCGCTTTTCAACTGGAATTTCCATTCCCTCGCACTTTGTTTTACTTGATTAACCGATTCAGACACCAGTCTGTCTCTGTTTTGGTTAAAGAACATCTTGGTCGCATCCATGTGGGTTACACACACATCAAAACTAATACCAGGTTCTTGAAGTTTCTTTTGGATGAGATTTATTTGAGCCAGAATTTCTTCCCAGTAAAACAAATATGACATGAAAGGGAAGTTTTTAATTGAAAGCAAAATGATTTGAGCTTCAGCCCCTTGTTTGAAGATTTTCTGAAGATAAGATTAATGAATCGATTGCTTGAATCACTCCTTGAAATCCTGTTTTCTCAGCATGAATAGCTTCGTAATGTGAACTCCAACAGGTGGTTACCAAACGCTTCATCATGACCTTTACATGCGAAGATAAAACTTCCCGACGGTGATTGGAAGAGGAGAAAAATGTCTCAATCACCCCGAAAAATGTTATGGCACTTGCATTCACAGCTGAAGTATGAACATAACATAAATTTAGACAATGATTAGAACATGGCACAAATTTAGCTTTCCCATTTATTTTTCGTAGAAGACGTTGAACACCACCATGAACTCTAACCATTCTTGCTGCATTATTTAATTCTATCCCTCTACAGTTTTTGAAATAAAATTTCTCTTTTTCCATTCAAATCATCTTGATATCATAAGCTGTTTTCCCATGCTCAGTGATAAAACCAAGAAATGATTCCCGCACCTTCACTTCTCTGTCTTAAACAACGAAACATCGACAAATGAAACTCATCTGATCAGTATGAGAAATGTCCGTTGTGCTGTCTAGTATGATCGCAAAATAATCGGCTTTTCGAATTCAATCCAATATATTTTCCTTCACGTGGTTTCCCAAGATATGAATGAATTCATTTTGGATATTAGGTAACAAGTTCCGCCAGTTATCATTCACTTCTTTTAAGTAATGCTTTCCAAGAACGGGATCATACTTCCGCATTAGTTCAATAAGTTCTAAAAAGTTACCTTTATTGGATTTATATACATTTTCTCGATTACCTCTTAAAGGCAGGTTTTGTTTCGTCTGAAACTTCACGACATTAAGTAACCTTGTTAAAACTTGTCCCCAAATTTGTCTTTCTTTCATAGTTTGTTCTTGTAATTTACTGTCAACCACGTACATTCATTGAAACTCTTTGGTGGTCAGATGAATTTTCATGTTCAAGCATTTTTTTATTAAATTTCCAGAACTTTTGAAATCCTAGATTTCTTGTTAGACTTGATTTGTGTTGCTCTGTCTAAGTGAAGAGGCGACAGCAGAAACTATTTGTTTGTCATTGTGTACAGCTGCTATAATCTCAAAACAGTCTCTCTATTCTCCGTGGTTTTGTAAAACCAGTGTTTTTGCATTACCCTCGGACTATTTTTCCTGGTCTTACAGTCGGAGCAAACGCACCCTCACTTCTCTGCCTTAAACAACGAAACATTGTTTTGATACTTTTTAGGTCCCAATATTACACGATCAACAAGCAACTGCCCTGAGTAAGTTCGTGGCAAAAATGGGAGGTTTTTGTACACAGCAATCTCTGTGCTTGCCTATTTTATTTCTTCATTTCCAGTAACTTCATCAGTTCCTTCTTCATATTCATATCTGTATTTACCACATGCACTGGAGCTCTCTTCCATTGGCACATCATTATTGTCACCTTCAATTTCTTTAACAAAGTTAATTCCTGTTGGAAATTCCTCTTAAAAATTTTATTTCCATATTTATCTCCACCATTTCGAATTTTCTCCACCTTCTTTCCTTCCTTGTTCTGATGTACATTCAGCTGTCTCGTCTTTGCATTTTGCTTTAGATGTATATTTCTTCTGCAGGAAAACATGTAAAGATGTAGCACATTTTCCTTTTCGCGTTCTCTGGTAGCTTTCAACCTGTGGTAAGCCGCTCTACTCATTTTTTTGCCATTCACTCATTCTAATCAATGAAAAAAATAGGAAAAGAGCCTACACAATGACATTGGGAATTTTTATTTATTGTATTAATATACAATTTGGCACAAGGATGAAAGTGGGATTATAAAAAGTTTGATAATTTTTTTAACTATCTCAACCTTAGCTAGCCACATTCATGACCCATTCGCATCTTATAATAGCATAGGGAAGTGCTGTTTAAAAATAGGAGAAGTAAATAATTACAGGAGTTTAGTCTAATAATTGTTTAAATCTTAAATTCAATTTGTAAAATTTACTATCAGTTTGTGAACTTGAAAAATTGCAAGTTTAGTAAAAACTTTTGAAATGTGAACAAACTTAAAATCGTTTATATTTCTGGTTTTATTTTACTACAAAAGTTTTTCTTTATTCAAAATAATCTCCATTTTTTCCTCCGAAAAGAACCAATCGAAAAGAAAAAGTAACATTTATTTTTTAACAGGTTTCAAAGATCTCGAGTTTATCAGTCTTGGAGAGGATTCAACAGATGAGTTAAATTAGGGTGGAAATTTTACAGTTGATCAGTCTGGGAGGATTCTTCAACAGAAAAAATATTCTATATCAAAGTTTTCCAATAAAAATCCGAATCTTTCAGCTTTTTTAAAGGAATGCCATCTTCAAATTATCAGCGGGAGTCAACCTTATACGCTATTTGGTTTGCTTTTTTTCAGGGAAATAAAATTGTTTTTTTTTCATACGAATTTTTAAATAATTTTCTTTTACAATAAATTTGTTTGGGCATTTTTTAAAATAGATATGTATCAATCAACTTTTTTTAAATAATAAGATATGAAAACTTTATCTTAACAATGAATTGAAAACAAATCAAACATTATTTCAGAAATTTCCGAAAAAAGCAGATCAAAAGAGCGTATGAGGCTGGCTTTTGCTGCTAAGAAGATAATTTCCTTTAAAAAAAGATGAAATTTTTCGGGATTGCGTATCTTGATGAAAACCTAATAAGTAAACTGTTGTTTTTTATGAGTAAATAGTTTAGACTTCTTTCATAACGTCAAAGCAGTTGTGTTGAAAAAAAAATTACGATGGGGGTCGTTATTGTGCAGGGACCGGCAAAATAGCCTCTTCCTAATTTTTAAATTTAAATGAAGGCTAAAATGTTTCAATTATTAAAGATATAAAAAAGAATTAAAATTACGTTTTGAAGTTTACAAGTTTTTATCAATGATTACTGGTCAGTCCAATGCTGTGTGTCGGTGTTCTGAGTGTATATGGTGGTCTGTTTCAGGATTGGCACCACAGACTCTTGAAATAGATCATGGGTAAACATTTCTTAAATCCCGTGTGCGTTATTTACTATCAAAATCAACTATAATCCTTATTTTGATTCAATGATTTTGCTCTTAAATCTAATCTGTATCACGTGATATGTAAAAAAATATTGGAAATTTCGATTAATCAAATTATTGATTAAACATGAGGGGGTTGTATGTAATTTGGTTATTTCAGTTGATGTGCGTCCGTAATTTACGGGTATTGCTCTCTAAATTATTCCCACCACAAATACAACACAAAATTTTACAATCGCGTAAAAGAAATGGAATAGAACACAACGAACATTAAACAACAAACAATTTAATATACATATAACAAAATATGAAAACAAACAAAATACACGATGTGTAAATGGCCTTTTGGAAAATAAAGTTTGGCAAGAAGAAAATAAATTTGTTTAAAGATGTGTGTATGTTCATGTTAACGGAGTCCGTAAATAAGTCGTTCTTACTTACATTAAGTTCATGTCTTGTTTTATGATTGTGGCGACAGCGTGTCGCGTTGATGAAAGAAAGTTTGTCGGGTTTTTCTTTTGAATGTGATTCTCGGCCATCTGAAGAGAGGTCATGAACGTTAGTTGAGGAAGGAAAGGAATTTGCCGGACATAGTATCAGCTACTACTTTACTGGCTTAGTGGCTTGTCTTCGTCGGTGAGTTAGCTTGTGTTTGTCTGTGTTTGTGTGAAATGCTCCCTAACTCTGTGTTTTTTATATCCTACAGGTGGATCAAAGAATCGTCCTAAAATTTTGGTGCGTAGACATTTATTGACCAATCAGATTTGTATTTTACTATTTTATTTTCGAGCCTAAATATTTTCTGTTAGTTCACTTCTGATCCTATTTTTCTAGAATGTTCTATTCTATGTTTTTAGCTGATTGGTTGAAAAATATAAAAATGTAATTTAAATGCTAATACGGTTTTGATCCTAAATTTCTAGAATGTTCTTAAGTATGTTTTTATTGCTTATTTTAAGACTAGAAAAAAATGTGTATCCTATAAACATATTAATAAGAGTGCAAATATTTTCAAATTTCACGGACAATAAGAGAAAAATATAAATCATAATCCAATAAAAACATTTGAAAAAATGCGATATTTTATTTTATTTTTAATTTTAATTTTCCGCCCCAAAAACCTCCGGTTTGGGAAGGAAGGAACGCAACATAAAAAAAGAAAAAAAGAAAGAAGAAAAAAGACCAACTTTATTTCTCCATAGAATAATCTTGAAAATCTTCAGACTTCAAAGAAGAAGACAACTTTTCTTTATCTCTTCAAGCAACTTTCGTCTGAATGAAAAATCGTTCGTAAATATCAAAATCTCGGAAAATATGCTATACTGTATTGGGAAGTTTTAATCATACATTTTCAGATAGATTACATCAATCTTTATTTAATTACAAATATTTTATCTTTGGCAGAAGGGTTCGAAGACTTTGAAAATTCATTGTAAAATTTTCAAGTGAATAAAATGTAGGTAAATTGCTTCAGAAGAAAATTGTTTTTGGAAAAAAAAACTTTGTTTTTAAAACTCTACTAGAAAAAAAAACAAAAAAAAAAAACAAAACAAAACAAAAACACACAGCCAAAAAATTCTCAAATAATGTTCACATAACTTTTTCAGGGTGTTCACATCGTAAATTTAATTTGTGGGGTTGAAGGTTTTTTAGGTAGTCAGTGGCTAAGGGCAAGGCTGTGTTGCCGTAAGATATCTGACTCCATATTTTGGTTATATTATTTTACCCCACGTTGACTGGCCGGCGGAATGCCTTGCCCAAAGAAAGTCCAAAAGAAATATGCAAAAGGAAAAGATAGGAACAGATAGGAGACGAAAACATTTCTTTGATACTTTCCTTTATTTACTTGGTGAATGGACTAACCAACGCTACGTCCCAAAACATAGCGTGGTGTCCAAAACACCAGACAGTAAAATCGGTGTTGTCGGTTCGACGTCACTACCCGAAAAAGAGATCGGTTCACAGAAAACCTGAGTATTTATCTCTCTTCACCGGCTCCAAATTCGCCACTCCAAAATCCTTCTAATTTTGGCGCGACCGCTTCCCATTGGCTACTTTACATTTTATTCTTTTTCTTTTTTCTGATTTTAACCGTATTGATGCGTGGAGCCTTATGCGTGGCGACGCGTTTATACATTTTGTATCTGGCAGCTGACGAGTCAATATCCGGTTGGGAGTTTTTACTGTTAATTCCTAAATCCCCACAAATTCTTTTTTATTTGTGGTCTTCTTGTTTTTGATCTTTCTCGAAATATAGAAATTAGTGATTCGAATTTTTTTATTCAAACGACCAATCGTTGAAACCCTCCTGTTAAGTGATATAAATATTTTCTCAAATTTTATTTTTTAAATCAAAGAAGCTATTCATTATAAAATTAATTTATTTATGAATAAAATACCAAAAAATTCATTAAAATTTCTACATGTTCACAAGTGATTTTGAAATCATTGAAAGAAAAAGACATCTCCAGACATTTTATCTCTATCAGAAATAATTTAAAACGATCCAACAATTACTTAGGTCGATTATCGCAATACGAAAACATTGGGACGAAATATATATATTGTTTGTAGAAAATATACAATATAGTGGGGATGTCTCTTGGAATGTTCTGGTGTGGTCTTGTAGTCTCAACAAGAGGTCGCTCACAGCAAAGCCAGATCAAAATACTGGCATCCCAGACAGTCGCCCGAACTTGTTAAAAGCTGGGGTTGCCGACTGAGCGGTATGTCATGTGTTTGTGATATTCTAACCAAAAAGCAATGTATGTAAAAAAAGAAAAAAAAATTGAATTAAACAAGCAAAATATTAGATTTCTTTTTTGAAACACTGTAACATAAAAATGAACACGTTTTCAATTTTTTTTTCATCCACAAAATGCCGCCCCTATCAAGTTATTAGGATTTGGATTAATGGTTAATAAGCTAGTCTCACTAATGTGCAATGAATTCAATCCTCACTAGGTGTCCCATGCTTTTGGCTTTGTGTCAAATATCTACGATAGTTAAGTAAAAAAGTAAAGTTGGCGATCTTAGTCGAGGGTATCCCGAAGGCTCTCTTTTCAATAGCTACTACACAGAGGTGTAGGGGAGGGCGCTACTCCTTTCCTTGGATTACTCCACTTTATCCTTGATCCTAACCTTATAATGCTGAGTACTAAGCAAGGTGGCATCAAGTACCATTTTTTGAGTCTTTGGTATGACTCGACCTGGGATTGAACTGCGGTCTCCCGGACCATTGGCGAACACTCTACTCATTAGGCTAATGGCCCGGTAGTGCATATTTTTCCTTTTGATACTTTTTATATATGGTGGGGAGAATATAGCAGTTTTACAAAAACTAAACTTGAACTAAATTTATACTTAAGTCAGTTTAACAATAATGATCTCGAATTGTATATAGAACGAAAACATATTTTCACTCGTTTCAAACAGGTAAACACTTTATGCTTAGGTACAATATCAGTGTTTTAAGAGCTAATGCACTATTGCAGTTGAAAAACATTTAAGACATTATTTCAAACAGTTTCATTTGATCAACAGATGGGACCCTGACAGGACTACAGTGTAAACTGGATATAAGAGAGATTTTCTCTGGTCCCAAATTAGAGTCTGTGTTAATGTATATAAATTAGACCCGTATATAAGATACCTGGATATTAGAGAAACCC
The DNA here is from genome assembly GCA_963585895.1 of Sepioteuthis lessoniana. Classification (NCBI taxonomy): domain Eukaryota; kingdom Metazoa; phylum Mollusca; class Cephalopoda; order Myopsida; family Loliginidae; genus Sepioteuthis; species Sepioteuthis lessoniana. Next base: position 69,310,054 of record OY757909.1, read on the forward strand.
TGATATAAGATAGATTTTCTCTTGTCCCGTCGTCCCCGATATAAGAGATTTTGTTTTAAGTGACAGTGTGATGTCGTAAATCGGTCAAACAGAGGTCAGTTAGAGTGAGAGTGAAGTTCAATGACTTAATCTTGACTAGTCTAGAGACACGGTATGTCCAATCTGTGTCTGTAGGAGACACCCTCTACCTTATGATTTTGCTTTGTGTGTCTAAGGATAGCGTCGCCCGTTTTTTTGCCGACTTTGCTTGTCGTTGCATTTATTGGACAGCACTTTCACTTTACCCACTGTTCTGTTGAGTCAGAAGTTTGTCTGTAAATCACAGCGATCGATGCTACACCGCTAGTGCCACTGTCCGAAGTGACCAAGCAGATAACTGTTTTCAAGGCCATGTACATGATGAAACGAGCACTTTTCATAGACAAACCGTCAACAATTCAAAATTGTTTTAAAAAGGCCGGCTTTGTCATTGAATCACGGGCTGCAGTGGAAGAAATACTCGACGAAAAGGATCAAGTTTCTCCACCACCGGGCATGGAGCAAACAGATTTTGATGAATTTATAAGCTTCGACGACCGTACACAATGTTATGGAGAACTGACTAACACGGACATCACATGTAGTATAAAATCGGATGATCAAGATTTTGACGAAGATGATGATGCTGAAAGCGTAAGTTCTGAAGTTTCTGAAAGTGACAAACCAGTGCCAAATTCTCTGGCTGCATTGAATGCGATTGAAACTCTGACAGCCTACTTTGAAGCAAAAAGCAGTAATCCTGATGGCGTATTGAAAATGATTTACGGGCTATATGAAAGTGTTCATGATGTTAACAAAGAGATTTCTGTACTACACCTAATTAGAGTGTACGTAAAAGTAACGCCAACGAAAGCTTCACACAAGAGTCTCATCATCGGGCTCAGTTTAGTGTCCTACAGAGCAATAGGTCACTCACAGCAGAGCCAGATCAAAGTCCCAACAGCTCAGACAGTCGCCTGAGGTTATTAAAAGCTGAGGTCGCCGACAGGGCGGCGTGTCAGGTGTTTGTGATATTCCAAACAAAAAGGAATGAATGTGAAAAAAAAAAATTGAATTAAAAAACAAAATATTCTTTTTCGAAACACCTTAACATAAAAATGAATGATTGTGTCTTCAGTTTTTTTTCGCCAGCAAAATGCCGCCTTCATAAAATGCCGCCCGGGGCCCCCAGCCCCTGCAGCATTGGCTATTTAACAGCACTGTTAAGATCAGCTAGAATTCTTTGAAGAGTCCTGGAAAACTGAGGAGACTTGCTGTCACTCAGAGTTCTGGGAAAAAAACCACCTGTTAAAACTGGTGTGAAGAACGCGATATATATTCACTTCCTTTGAATTTTGATTATTTGCAATTTGTTGTCTAGCCTTACCAGATCCGACAACCATAACATCCTGGGTCCTATTTACTGTAAGTATCTTTCCCTTGTCTATTAAAACTCTCATCGTAAAGGTTTTAATGTCCAGCAACTAACAAAATCCAATCAGGGAATCCGGTTACAAAGGTGTGCTTGACTGCCTTTTCAGGTCCTTCTGCCGTAACACCCTCTAGTCCCTCCCCTATTAGTCTGCCAGCCTATCAAGTCGGCGTCGGTTTGGTATATTTCGTTCATTACTAAATATAACGCCAATATTTCACTCACTGAATACATCGGCAAGAAGGTTGCTAGATTGTCCACCTTCTGTATTTTTACTGCTAGTTTGATTACTTTCAACCATACTACAAAATCTCCGTCACCATTAAACATTCCCGTGATATCACTCCTGATTCTCACCACCCAGTTGGTAGGGGCTGTAGAATACGCCGACAGCGTTTCTGCAAAGACTACCCCAACGAGTGTCTCGGATATGACACTAAACTGCATCTGATGGTGAAGCTTCTGTCCTAGAGCTCCGAGGAATGTGGAGCTCCCATTTTTTTACATTACTCCCAGGTCCACTCTGACTTGAAAGTAGTAGCACCTGTTAGGATCCAGTATGTGTCAAATATAGATATTCAATGATTTTCTATACTGGAAACCATCTGTGTTCAAACGAATAATGTTGAGTAGAATTATTGGTGTTAAATAGCAATTCTTTAAACCATTTAATTGTGTGCAAATAATAGTATTCGTGTAAGCAATACTAGAAGCCATTTAACTGTGTAGAAATAATACTATTAGTGTCATCCTTGTAGAAGAACAGTAGGGGTACTATTTCACCCATAACTGGAGGTATGAGGGGTTCATACTTTTCCCTATGGTTATAGTCCGAAAATGAACGTAATAGCACGACTGGAGTTCGAATTCGTTTATAACGATGTCACAGGTCAACATTTTAGCCATTACACCTCGTGAACTCTTGTATTTCGAGAATTATGCACATCGTAAGTAAAAGTAAATTTGGCCGACCATAGTCGAGGGCGACCTGAAGGCTCCCTTTTCAATAGCTACTACACCGAGGTGTAGTGGAGGGCACTACTCCTTTCCCTGGATTGCTTTACTTTACCCTTGATTCGTACCTTATAATGCTGAGTATTAAGCAAGGAGGCATCAAGTACCATGTTTTGCGTCTTTGGTATGACTGGACCTGGGATTGAACCTCGGTCTTCTGGACCATTCGCGAACACTCTAACCATTATGTAAATGGTTATCAACTAGGAGTCAGCGAACTGAGTTTGAATATCAGTTTTGCATTTATACCCTTAGGAAAAGAGGGGGTTGACTTCTATCTATTCTGTGTTCTATCGTTAGATATTTTGACCAAATCTAATTTCAGTAGTATTCCACAAAAGTCGAGGGAGAAGAGAGAGAATACGCATTTGAGCATCCATAGTCAACAACGATAACAACAATAACAACAATTGTTGATTACATATTAAACGAATGCAGCAGAGTGGAAGAGAAAGTATACAAGTGTAGGCATAACTGAGTGGGAATGGTATTGTACAGGGAATTGTGCAAGAGAGTAAAATTTGGCCCAGCTGAGAAATGGCATATGCACAGATGAGAATCTGTACAAGAAAATGAGACGTATAAAATTCTCTGAGACTTCGAAATACAAATGGACAACCCAAAAGACCAAATCAGATGTTAATTAACAAGAAACTTGTCAGTTCGTGAATGTTGCCGTTTCAGAGTTAAAACAAAAGAAAGCGAAATGATTGATGAAATACCTGGATCTTGCCAGAGAGTTAAAAAAGTGACGGTGATACCAGTTGTGGTTGGTACTTTTGTAACAGTTCCTAAAGGACGGAAAAAGAGACTGGTGGAACTGAAGATCAGAGAAAGGATCGATACCATCTCGACCACAGCACTTTTAAGATCAGCTAAAATACTTAGAAGAGTTCTTGAGAGCTGGGGGTACTTGCTGTTATCAAGACTTCAGTGAAAATCCATAAGTTTAAACTGTTGTAAAAAAAAAAACTCTAAATAATAATAATATTAATGATAATAATAATAGTGATAAAAATGGTCAGCTGATAAAATTAAGCATTGTACGAGTCTTAAGAAACCAGAAGAAATTTAAAAAAAAGTCAAATGATTTTCTATTTTGACTAAGTTCTTTTTGAGCTGACGAGGAATTTTTGAATTTAGAAAAAACGGTGAATATTTTGGGAATTCTGAAATTTCGTTAAAATGACTATCTATTCCCTCAAAAAGGAGTGAAATTCCCTTCCACCAACACTTTGTAGTTGTAATTATAAAAGCCAACTAAATCATTGATTGTAAATGCAAAGGAAAAGTCCACGGATAAGAACGATTAGTCGAAAAAAAATTGATGGGAATAAGTTATAAATATTGGTAACAAGAAAAACAGCGGAAAAAAGTAGCAGCATGAATAAGAATATAAGATTGAGATGAAAAAAGCCATTTTTCAAATTTTACTAAGTTCATACTTGAAATTTAAAAGCGTAAGTATAAATCCTTTTGTGTAAGTCTGTGTGTGAGTGTGGCCCGCTGGAGTGTCTTCTTCCTAGGAAGAATATAAGTGACAGAAGCACAGATGATAATCAACCTCTGGGTCTGGTATAGTCACATCATCATCATCATCATCATCATCATCATGTTTCGCTATCAGCACAAATATCCCTGACCCTCTCTCGTCACCCTTCCCTATCGTCCATTGCTTCCGGCAGGTCCTCAGGGCTACATCCCGTATCGTCACAGAGATGCTGTATGTAGGTTCGAGCTGGTCGTCCTGCCTTTGCTCGGCCATGTGAAGAGGTCCACAGTTACAATATACTACCCACGAAAAATGACAAATCCAAATTCAAATCATCGTGGAACTAAGTTGACTGATCTAAGCGCCATGATTGGCACGTGCTCTCCAAAGAGCTAGCATGGAGTGATCTAAATGGCATCCTGCGAATGTTGTTTTTTGTTTAGGTAGTCAGATAAAAGAACATGTAACAGTGCATCTGAAAGACACCAATGGAAAAATAGACTAGAGAAACAATAAAAATGTAATTCACTGTTATTTTGAAATCAATTCTTCTCAAAGAAGCATAGAAAAATGTACGATGGACGTCTGGTCGGAATCCGCTTAATCTATCTATCTATCTATCTATCTATCTATCTATCTATCTATCTATCTATCTATCTATCTATCTCAGTTTGTTCATATCTATCTAACTATGCCCTAGGCAAAGGAGTAAGACTCTTCCAACAAGTGACCTGGATATGACACTGGTGGAGCTTTGAGAATTGTGGAGTACCGCTTCATTGCCATTACTCCCAGGTTCACTCTGACTCGGAGTGGTAGCGCCTGTTAGGATCCCATCTATGAGTCAAATAGAACTATCTAATCATTTACTATACTCGAAACCATTTAACTGAGTGCAAACAAATAATAATAAATGTTAAATTGAATTATTTGTATTACATAGCAGTACTTGAAACCACTTAACTGTGGGCATTGAGTAGAATTATTACTATTAGAGAACAATATTTGGAACTATTTAATGTACTAGGTATGATGTTAAACTGCACCGGATGGCCAGGCTCCCGTTTTTTTTTTTTAGTTTTGGGAATGTAGAGAACCCCTTCATTACCATTACTCTCAGGTTCTCAGTCCCCATTTATGTGTCGATTAGAATTGTTCAATCTTTTACTAGGGATTATTTTTTATATTAAATATTAGTGTTTAAATTAAATGAAACCATTTAATTGCACACGAATAGAACAATTAGTATTAGATGGGGATACTTAAAACCATTTAACTGCGTGCAAACAATAGATAGCAATACTTGAAGTCATTTAACTTCGTAAAAAAATGAAGTCTGGTTCGTTTAAAAATAAAGTTACCTACAAACTGATCACTTAAACATCACACACACACACACACACACACACACACACACACACACACACACACACACACACACACACACACACACATATATATATATATATATATATATATATATATATATAAACAGGATTTGGCATTAAAAAACTATGAAGGAGAGATATGGCATTAAACCAAATAACTTTATCAATCTATCTATCTTGATGCATTTCTGTGGCAAGGCCCTCGATTATGGCTGTCCATTGATCTGTCACAAAATGCTTTTACTCGTATTACTCGATTAAATCTATGGCTATGAAGATCATATGTTGAGAAAAATTCGATTATGGCTTCTAATCGATTTTAAAGTCATTTTGCACAATAGAGTCCAGTCATAGTTTCAACTTATTTCACAACAGACAGTTTATACATGAATAATTTATATATTCCCAAGTAATTATGTAAAAAAAAAGTCTGCTGCATTAAAACCAATTGAATATAGATATAAGTGTGTGTGTGTGTATTTAAGTAAATCAATATGTTTTAAATCAATATATCAGCTTTGAAGGCCGTTCTAGATATAGCTCACGAATTCATCCGTTTTTGATTCGATTAATGAATATATTTATTCGCCAGTAAAACTATCTTGCCACTTTTTCTTTTTTTTATAATGGAGATTATTTGTCTGTCTGTTTGTAACCCAAACAATGTCACCCACGACGTCACAATTCCCTTACTTATTTACATTATATTTTCAATCATTATTTAATCATTATTCAATTTTGATAAGTATCTTATTTATTAGCAGTATCTCTATTTATTACTAGCTTGGTTAGTTTCTTTGTCAGATGTCTTATCAACCTTCGTGGGTTATTTAATGCCAAAACTATCCTTGCAGAAGAACAGTTGCGGTACTATTTAACCCATAACTGGGGGGATAAAAAGATTTACACTTTTTTCAGAGGTATTAGTCCAAAAGTGAACGTAATATCACACCTGGAGTTCGAACTCGCGTACTACAATGTCACATTGCAGCATTTTAGCCAGTATGCCCCCTGCTAGCAAAACAACATGTGCTTCAAAGCAATCCATGTTAATAGGAGTTAATCGACTTCCCCACAAGCCAATAATATGACACAAAGTCGTTTTATTGTGGGATGGTGGTGCACGCAATAATCGAAGCTCATGTGGGGCTATTTGAAATAAAAATGCTTGGTGCCTTCGGCATTCTCAATATTAGAGTATTTCAGGTGCCAAGCCATGAATTCAGCAAAGTAGGCATTGCTTGGGGGGACCAGGCGAATCTGCTTAATAACATTCTCCTGACGCGAACATCAAGCAGGCCCATGTTATTAATGTGTTTTAAATCCTGCAATATGTGTTATATATCATTAAGAAATAAAGGTTGACATCGTATATGGTGTAGATAATTTGCATACAGGTTTCAACAAAACCAGTTTTAATGAATAATTACTTGACTTATTGATTTCTAATATCATTTATTCTCAAACATATTAAAAGTAATCCTAAGTATAAATTCATATGGAAATAAATTAAGATAATAATAGAAAATCAGTGTAATCTTTTTATATGCGTTAGGTTTTTCTAATCAAATATACTATCTTATTAAATAAAACTTAAATACTTGTGCCCGGCGGAGGACGCACATGTTTGCAGGTAAAGTAAATGCTTTTTATTGTGAGTCACAAAGAAAGAGTGAAGCGTCTAAATACTGAACGATAAACTTGTGGAATGAATTTTCATAGTTTCGGAATTTTTCTTAGGGTTTGTGAAGAGGAGTCCTTGTGGTGTAATGGCTAACGTGCTGGATTGGAACATCGTATTAAGGTTTGTAAATGACTCCCTATAATTAAATAATCGGACTTGCAGGAAAAACAAATGAATAAACTTAAAAGACACTTACAAGATTTCACTAATATATTTCAAAACTTGACGTTGAGAACTTTTGCAATGAACTCAAATTATAATGAAAAATATAAAAGTTTATTTCTGTTTATTTCAATTAAATTTCAAATTATAATGAAAAATATAAAAGCTTATTTCTATTTATTTCAATTCACAATATAATTCCTGTACTTATAAAAAAAGAAAATGTACATCTATATCCTTGTCCTTGGGGTCATGATAATTACGCGGATGCGTACTTCCAATCTTCTTGGAAGACGTGGCCCTGGAGGTGACCGTGTCCTCTGTAAAGAGTACGGATGTAACTTGCAAGACACATTCGGGTTAATTGGTCGCTCAATTACCATGACAAGTTAATTTGGCGTTATTTGTGTGCGATATGGACTGATGGCTCAGTCGTAGAGTTTCGTATCTGTGGTCGCTGCTTCGATCTCCAGTAGTGGAGATCAGAGTATACACTGCTGATGAGAACTAATAAGGTCGAAACTGCAGTCCAGTCGTTTCCGTGTGACGTGCATAAGTGTTTGCTGGATTTTCTGGTCATGGTAATTCAATTCACAGTATAATTCCTCTACTTATTAAAAAAAAATGTACATTTATTTCTGAAATTTATTAATTAAATAGAATAAAATCAATTTTGATTTACAAAGGAAGTAAAAAGTATGAGAAAAAGAAACGCTATTTTTCTCTTTTTAATTAATTCTTGATCGATTGATTGATTTTAACGGCATTTCAACCCGTCCAGGGTTATTTTATGCATTGAGGTTAAGGAATCGCATTCATTGTACAGTCATATTTACATTTTTTGTGGTGTTGTTTCTTAAGATATTTTTTTTTCATGCAGTTTTATCAAATACGAATAAACAGATCTATTTAACCCATAGATGGGTCCCTAACATGTACTATCACTTCGTGGACCCAGGAATAACGGCAATGAAGTGGCGACACCACATTTCCTAGATCTCTAAAACTGAAACTTCATCATTTAGTGTCATAACCAGGGCACTCCTTTTAGTGGCGGGATCTTAACCCCTGGAGGGAATACAATTAGCATATTTTAAGTCTCACCGACGGGGCTTTTTTTTAAAATTAGAGTAAATGCAATTGTCTAATGTTTTATAATATTTCTGTTCAAAAGGACGTAATTCATTGGGTTTACGAAGACAGGAAGATTATCAGATTTATAGATTTTATGAACCTTTGATGTAATTTTTTGTTAAATTCATAAAATTTACGGAAAAAATTACTGGAACTTATATTTTCCCATAAGTTGTGTCGATGAAGCTGACGGAATTTATTTATTAACGATGTAAGAGGCATTGGTCTTTATGTTAACTCAGATAAAACAGAGCTCATGTGTTTTAAACAAGATGGAGATATCTCCACATTAACTGGCAAGTCTCTGAAATTAGTAGACCAGTTCACATACCTCGGTAGCAATATCTCATCTACTGAAACGGATCTCAGCATACGCATAGGAGTGGTATGGACTACTGACAACAGGTTATCGATCCTATGGAAATCTGTGGCTGTGTCAATACTTTCACCACTTGAACTCTAACGGAACGCTTAGTGAAAAGGCTTGATGAGAACTCCACAAGGAAGTTACATGTTGATCTGAACAAATTTTTGAAGTAGCGTCCGACAAAACAGCGGCTGTATGGTCACTTACATCCCATCTAACAAATCCCCCAAGTAAGACGAAAAAACATGGTGGGCACTGCTAGCGAGGCACAGACGAACTCCTAAGTGACGTTCTCTGGTGGACTCGCTCACATGAACACATTAGTGTCGGCCGAACAGAAACGATTTACATTCACCAGCTTTGGATGCAGTCTCGAGGATCTGCCAAGAGAAATGGCCGATAAGAATGGATGGCAAGAGAGAGAGAGAGAGAGAGAGAGAGAGAGAGAGAGAGAGAGAGAGAGAGAGAGAGACAAAGGAATCTGTGCTATTAGAACGACATGAGGATAATGGTGATGATTTGGAATAAGTAAATTGCATGTTTAGTGAAGACGATATTACAATTAATGTATGCAAAAGAATTGTAGTTTGGTTTCTTTGTTTTAATGGCATATCAGCCTTCGTGGTTATTTAATCCGAAAGCAATCCTTGTAAAGTAAAGTTGTCGACCTTAGGCGAGGGTGACCCGGAGGCTCCCTTTTCGATAGCTGCTACACCAAGGTTGTAGGGGAGGGTGCTACTCCTTTTCCGGGATTGTTCCACTTTACCCTAGATCCAGGTCATTGGCGAACGCTCTAAGAACGATAATTGTAACGTTTAATCCATACCTGGGGGATGAGATGGCTCATATCTTTCCCAAGAGTATTAGTCCGAAAGTGAACGTTATAGAGCTTACCTCGCTTACCTCGAGGCCCTAGTCCAGTACTTTAGCCATTACGCTACGGAATTTCTCCTTTAACTTTCGTGGGCAATTTAATGCCAAAGCCACCCATGTAGAAGGAAAGTAAGGGCACTAATTCAACCATAGCTGATAAGGGGATCAATATCTTTCCCAAGAGTATTAGTCCGAAAGTGAACGTAATATCACGACTGGAGTACGAACTAACAGGGTAGGATCTCGCAGTCCAGTACATTAGCCATTACCCCAACAGGGATTCACTCTAAGTGAAGAGACGATAATTTTGCACTGAGTTTGTAGTGACTTAAAGCAACGAGTGACATTGATGTCGAAAATAAGAAGAAAAAAATTGGGGTGCATTAATTATAAAATATAAAAGACATTAAGTAAGAAAAAAATCCCCTTTTACAATATGAAACAGAGAAATTTGTTTGCAATAGAATTAGAATATAATTTATTTTATCCTCATCCTCCTCCTCATCATCAAATCATACTTATAGCATGGATAACTCTTGATTCTCTCTTTCCATTCATCTTTATTGTTCACCATTCCTTGCGGGTCTTCTCGCCTGTATCCAGTGTTCATACAGAGCTGATATGTAAGTCCTTTCTGAACGGCCAACTCAGTCGCTTCCATGTGTTAGAATCCATAATCCATCACTTATGAGTTCGTCTTTACTTCGCCAGCAGTATTCAGCCTATCTTTAAAAAAAAATCTTACATGGATGGTTTGTGAGATGAAAGGTAAGTGACTTCATATATTTAAGCGGAATGTTCTTCAATATTTAAAAATACGACGTTGGTGTATCTATATTGTACCAATTTTTTTCCCCATTTGATTTAATAATTTTTCTTTTTTATATAAGTATTTTAAGCTTAGAATTTTTCAAAAAGTTTAACGACCTTTATTTTTTGGTATTGATTCAACCATGTCATTATGAAAAAGGAGCATAACAGCTTTAAAAATATTTATTGATTAAAAGCAAAAAGCGAGACTACATTTTTTATTCACTAAAATTCTTAGCTTCTTATTAAATCAATAACATCAAATAAACAAATAAATAAACAAAGTACCATTTTTTTTTTCAATTTTAATTTAATGGTTTTCATTTTCATAAAGTAAGTAAAAGTAAAGTTTGTGACCGTAGTCGAGGGTGACTCGAAGGCTCCCTTTTCAATAGCTACTACACCAAGGTGCAGGGAAGGCCGCTACTCCTTTCTCTGGATTGCTCCACCTTACCCTCGATCCTTACCTTATAATACTGAGTGTTAAGCAAGGCAGAATCAAGTACCAATTTTTTGTGTTTTTGGTATAATTCGACCTGGGATTGAACCCCGGCCTGCCGGACCATTGGCGAACACTCTACTCATTAAAGTACTTTACGCCTAAAATTGTTGAAAGCTGAAATTTATTTATCTATTTTTAACTCGGAAAGAAGAGAAAGATTTTATTTCACAGAAAAACGTTTGTAATTATAAGAAAGAAAAAAAAAAGAAGATTCCTTTAAGTAAAGTTGGCGACCGTAGTCAAGGGCGACCAGAAGGCTCCCTTTTCAATAGCTACTACACCGAGGTGTAGGGTAGGGCGCTACTCCTTTCCTTGAATTGCTCCACTTTACTCTTGATACGTGCCTTATATCGCTGAGTGTTAAGCAAGGAGGTATCAAATACCATTTTTAAAGTCTTTGGTATGACGCGACCTGGGATTGAACCCAGGTATCCCGGACCATTGGCGAACACACTACCCACTAAGAGTAAATAAGCAATGATGTGCAAATTTGGAAACAATATTTGCTATTCAATTTAATTATATTTTTTTACAATTTATTTTTGCAATTAAAAAACAAATTCAGTTCTAATTTTATGCAAATTTTTTTACCACTGTTTATCAAAAAAAAAGGTAAAAAATGATTTAAAGTTTTTTACTATAACCTTTTTAAAGAAGTTTTGTAAGAATCGAAAAAAATATGTTCATGTGAAAAGAATGTATTGAATGAAAATTTTATAAGAATTTTAAGTAATCATACTGAAATTTGATACTTTAAGAATCACATAAGATTAAGTTTCATTCAACTATTAAACAATTAAATTGAACAAAACGAAACGTATTTTGCTGTTGAGGAATAAGTGGAAGTTAATGGCGGTCACTGGAAAAACAAGTAACAAGCAAATAATTAGTTCCTGTTTTTAGAAAAATTATGGCTTCGCTATAAACTCATGATACGATAAGAATAATACAAATTATAAAAGTAGTCGTTCATACCACATAGAAGTTTTTTATTTCCATCCGTTTGGGTGTCCATAGGCTTCAGACGCGCAATCAACTTTATCAAGTTGATATTAAGAAAAATAGTTATATTTTTTGCAAGATTTCCATATTTCCTTTTTTTAGTTATTGACGGTAGATTCGAATCCTTTGAAACAATGTTTTATCAGTGTATCTCTGGAGGCGCACGTGTAATAACGGTTATCGTCGTAGGAAGTGGAATCGGCTACCTTAGTTCAAATTTTAAACTAGGCTGTTTGCATTTACTATTCGAAAAGTTATGAATGCAACTATTCTCCCTCCAGCTATGAGTAAATAGTTGGGCAGATTAGGTTCTTTAAATTGGTATGGCAGTCGGTCAATGAGAAAGAAAACTCTGAATTCAAATCAGTTGCAGGTTCGGAGATGGATGATCTCCGCCAGGGCCTTCTTGCCTAAGATACACTACATGATTAGCTTTCCTCTATATGATCAAACCAGGTCACGGGACAAGTGAAACTCCAAGAAAGTTATGAATAGTGTTGCTTTATAGTTATATCCGTCAGTTGCTTCTCCTTCGTCAGTTGCGTTTCCTTCAACAGTCGCATCGGATGCTGCAAAGTTTTTGATATTCCATTTGTCACGTGATAGCCCACGGAGACGATAGAAATAAGATTAATACTATCCTCCCGTTGGAATGAACAGTGGCAACCCGTCAAAAAAGTGACCGTTAAGAAAGAATGTAGGTCACGGAGGGGATATCAACAGATGTTGGTACTTAGTAACCTCAGGTCACCGGACACCAAGGGGGAGAAGAGAGAAGCCAAATGATTGGCTGGGACCCCAAAACGGAAGTGGGGACTCCTTCCCCTCAGCGGAAGTAAATAATAAGAAAGGCAGTTGTTTGGCAGGGTTCGTAGCGGGCAGACGGACCAAAGCCAGTATTCCGGGTTGAAGACAAAAGAATATCTGAGACACGAGGGACCCCAGGTTCTTCAAGCCAGCGTAAAAGAATAGAATAAAGTCTATTAGCCCGTGAAAGAAGAAAAATTCTCCAGTGGAACCCCGTCGAAAAATAAGATAAGTAACTTTGGGGCTATTTCTCCTATATACCCAAATTTTATATATACCACTCTCTCTCTCTCTCAATTTGAAGAAAAACAAAAGTCAAGAAAAGACATTTATATTCGTGGATTGTCCATTTATTATATATTTGACACTTTGAAAGTGTATCTCTTTGTATAGTAAAGGAATCATGTATTTTAATGTCACCACGTGGTCTAAGTTGTTCTTTGCCGTAGCTTCTACGAATTTGTTACCTCATGCTTCCTTTTCAGCTTGTATTCGCCTTATGTTATCTTGCTTAGAATTGTCCTATTAATTCCTCTAAAATATCACACGGGAAACCGGAGTTGCCGACTACTACAATATAATATTATTACGACTAAAACCTATAGGCTCATATCTTCCATTGTCTAGGGGAAGGAAGGAAAGCGGCCTGGTGGGTGTGTGATAGTGTGAAATTTGGAACCCCTTGCCAGCGGCGGTCAGTCTGGCCCTAAATTAATCCCTCACGTAATATGCCAGGTCTTATATGCCTGAGAGAAAAACTCTGAACGAGGACTTATTCTATAGGGGATCAAGTGCCAACCTGCCCCGTCTTCACACGTGCGAAAAATAAAGTCCCGTTTTGGGATTTTAGTCAATTTGCCGTCACACGTTTTCATTGAATAATCTTAATTGGTTTTGTGTTGTGATCGAATAGCAGAACAGCAGTGAAGACAAAGAAAATAATAATTTTTTTGGAAAAATCGAATTTATTTCAGATTCTGACAAGAAAATCAAGAAATAAAAAGACCGAGAGAAAGAAATACACGGTTAGAAAGTCTCGGAAATCCCAATTAACACATAAAATATCAACATAGCCTCCAACAAGAAACCCTTCGAAAGATATAAGTTGATATAAAACCTTTCTGGATATTCGTTCGTTTTCAAATTTTTTTTACCAATACGAACGTACACATATCCAGTGAAGAGGGTTTTGAAGCGTTCTCAGCCTAACCAAGGAATGAAAGACTTAGAAACATGATAAATACATTAACCAGTAAGAGTCTCCATCCCATCATACTGGTACATACTGGTGGTGTAAAGGATATTGTCTTAGGAAATGGATACGGCGTCCAATGTTCAAAATCTGGACAAGGGAGTTTACATTTCACATTGCGCTAATACTTTTGGTAAAGGTATGAATTCAACTATTCTCCTTTCAATTATGGGTGAAATAGTTGGGCTATTTAGCCTTGTTATGGCAGCCGGTCTGGGAGAAAACTTGTTAAACTCTGCATAAAAATGACCTTTTGTCACTGCCTGATTGTACGTAGGAGTTGAGTAAATACATACATACGTTTTATATCTTTGATATCCTGATGAACTTTCGCCTCGTTGGTCCGCCAGAGCTCAAAATTTTCAAGGAAAAAATACAAATTCAAATCCGAAAAGCGGACTCGTTTTGCAATCCATCTCTTTAAACTTGACAAAAAGATTGTCTCTCAATTCTGTTGTATTTTGCTTCCTTGTTATTACCCAAGGACTTTATGTCAATTCTGGCGAGGTGTGAAGTCGAAAAAATCCCTTATTACCCAAAGACTTCATGTCAATTCTGGCGAGGTGTGAAGTTGAAAAAATCCCTTATTACCCAAGGACTTGGAAATCCCTTTGAATCAACCAAAATTTTAATTCCAGGTTGTTCATTACGCCATCAAATTCTGCATCCAAAATGATTTCTCAAATATAAGATCATGTAAATATATCTTCTTTCTTAAAAAATCCAGGGAACCTTTGGTGCAAGTCCAAGAAACAAGTTCCATTATTTGATATAGCTATTACAAACTGTATAATCAATCTAAACTTGATATAAAGTAGTGGAACCTCTCTAAGCTAGGTGGGGAAAGTCTCTGTGGCGTAGTGGCTTAGGTGATGGACTTTGACATCGTAGTAAGTGAGTTCGAAATCTAGTCGCGTTTTTTACGTTCGCTTTCGGACTAATACTCTTGAGAAGGGTATGAACTCTCTTCTACTCTCTAGCTAGACAGTATCAGTATTATCAACAAGGATTGCTTTAGTATTAAATAACCCACAAAGATTCATATACCATTAAACAAAGAAGCCAAAACAAACCTGGGATAGGTCTGGTGACATTTTTGACACCAAACAGTAAAGTTTTTTTTTCGTATTTAACAACTTCTTTTGACCTTTTAATTCAACAAAAATCGGAAGTTCCAGATGTTTTTGCTGAGGTGGTAAAGGTGACGAACCACACTGAATTGTGAGATGTCCTGCTCACCTGATACTCTTCGAGTGCTACACACCGGATTTGTCTCTATGGCTTGGAGCAAGACCTCGAAACCTGACCTTACCTTATCGTTGAGGTTCTTGCAACTCAAACGATATTCATTGAATCAACTAGTTACTCTACTGTACTCAACTGCATCTTCATCTTTCGAATAACAAATGCATTTAGTTGCCTCAGCGGTTTTATGGTTCAGTCCGAACTCGTAAAGCATATATTCTCCAATTGGATTATTTTGCATGTTCATCCTTGTGGCTTTCAAATCACAGACAGAGTGAAGCAATGCACAATGTGTCAGATCACTTACTATCACGAAACTAACTCAGAAGCTTTCATGTCGTTCCTTTGAGTATTAGCAAAAAGTGAAACGCTGA
Organism: Sepioteuthis lessoniana; assembly: GCA_963585895.1. Lineage (NCBI taxonomy): Eukaryota > Metazoa > Mollusca > Cephalopoda > Myopsida > Loliginidae > Sepioteuthis > Sepioteuthis lessoniana. The sequence continues at coordinate 69,325,610 of OY757909.1, forward strand.
GTATCGTCCACGATTTAAACGTGAGTCACCAATTCCATTTCTTAACTGTTAAGCCAAACGTACATACATTCCACATATATTTAGTACATTGTTTTTCAAGTTTCTTTAGCCCTTCAAAAAAGTTATTCTCTTTCTAGTTAGGTCGAGAACTCTCAGTACTCAGATTTGTGCGTATGTATATACTTTTCACACACACACACACACACACACACACACACACACACACACACACACACACACACACACACACACTTATATCGTGTATAATCTATATGTATACTCCTAAGTATTTTTTCAAAAATAAAAAGCTATTTTTCTTCTAAACCAAAGATACTAGGGTTTTTATTATTTCTAGTGGAATGTTATATATGAAAATGGATATTATTAAGTATTATTGCCAAATTTTGTTGCCAAAAAAATTAAAAAAAAATGAAACTGTGATGGCAATTAAGATTTCTATTAACGCCGGGGACAGTCTATAACAGCCTTCTCCATTGATACAACAACTGACAACTAAAAGAATTAAAAAGCTGCGTATATATATATATATATATATATATATATATATATGAATATTCTATTGGGGGTAAATATTTTTTTCTCAAAAATTACAGAGTCTATTTCCTCAATTTTTTTTAAATCGTTGTCCTAGTTTAACTGTGACCAGGTAGGACCGAAACCGGTTAGTTGCTCATTTTTATTTTTTAAAATGAATAAATTTGGTCTGTTTGTAATTCTGATATATATATGTGTGTGTGTGTGTGTGTGTGTGTATTAACTGGATCGCACTGATGATGCTTCGAGAATATATCTTAGAATCACTGGTTGATGCCATCAAAGAATGGCTGTTAATGTAGTTCTATAGGCGTAGTAAGTGCAATCGAATTATATATATTTTTAAATGTGTCATTTTTTAAGTTTAAAAATGTCACCACACACACAGATACATTCATGCAAATGATATACATGAAGAACATTGCATATTTGATTTTCGCCACTTTCTTATTGACAAATATTTGGACAACATCGAAATAAAACTCATAATAAATCATAGAGCTGTGTTTTCACCGATACGTACACACACACACACACACACACATATTGGTATAATGCTTAGAATGTTCGCCAATGGCTCGCGAGACCTGGGTTCAATCCCAGGTCGAGTCATACCAAAGACTCAAAAAATGGTACTTGATGCTATCTTGCTTAACACTCAGCATTATAAGGTAAGGATCGAGGGTAAAGTGTAGCAATCCAGGGAAAGGAGTAACGCCCTCCCCTACACCTTGGTGTTGTAACTATCGAAAAGGGAGCCTTCGTGTCACCCTCGACTACGGTCATCAACTTTATTTTACTTTTATAAGTAGACTCCTAAAGAATTTTTAAAAATAAAAAAGCTTTTTTTTAAACCAAAGATATTAGGGTTTTATCATTCCTAATAGAATATTATATAATGAAAATGGATATTATTAAGTATTATCTATTGCCAAATTTTGTAGCCAAAAATAAAATTAAATGTTTTTTTGAATTTTGAAAATGTCAAAACGCACACGTATGTACTCATATGAACGCATAAACATAAAATGCATTGGATATTTGGTTCACGCCATTCAATAACCATTGTGTTAAGTGTATATATATTCCATACATTGTTCTTACAGTTCTGCATAAAATCGCATATCGTTCCTCAAGTTACTTTAAATCTTAAAAAAGACAAAAGAAAAAAAAAAAAAAAGAAAGTAATTTCCTTTCAAGTTGGGTCTAGAACTTTCAGGAATTAGATTTGTGTCTATGTATATACTTTTCACACACACACACACACACGGGCACACACAGATGAGTGTATGTATATATACTTTTCACACACGCATAGATAGATTTGTTTGTATGTATATACTTTTCAACCGCTTAAACATACACACAGAAATTTGAGATTATGCATATACTTTTCACACACACACACACACACACACACACACAGATAAGTGTATATATACTTTTCACACACGCATAGATAGACTTGTGTGTATGTATATACTTTTCATACGCACAAACATACACACAGAGATTTGAGAGTATGCATATAAATTTTCACACACACACACACACACACACACACACACACACACACACACACACACACACACACACACACACACACACAGACCGACTGACACACACACACACACACACACACATGGGCACACAGAGATAAGTGTATATATACTTTTCACACACGTATTGATAGATTTCTATATATGTATATACTTTTCATTCACACTCACACATACTCAAATACTTATATACAGTACCGTTTATAAACAAGTACACTACCTAAAAAATATCTTTACAAAAATTTAAATTTCTTCAAAATCAGACACCAGGTTTTTATTATTATCCTAGTGGAACATTATTCATCCAAAACAGATATTATTAAGTATTATATATTACCAAACTTTATGATAAAAATAAATATGCATAAATGCATCTAAAAGGCGTATACTTATTTTCATACAACAACATATTCACATTTATTATGTTTCCGATAGTTAAAAGCTGAAATATTTGTTGTTTGACCTCTGGTGACTTCGATCGACCTTCAAAATCAATCACACATAGTCAATGTCACAAGGGGAGAATTTGTAAGTCCCCATGCCAAAAAGCTATGTGGATAGACCTTGTCGTTTTAGTGTAAAAATGATACAGACTTATTGATTTTTCTATGTTTTATGAGTTTTGTCCTTTAAAGTATATACTTTTATATGGTATACGTTAAAGGGAATGTGGATGGAACAAGCAAGTGAATGTAGAGAATCATTCAGTTTCTTACATTATGAATAACCTGATGGATATTGGCGCCAAATGGGAGAAATGTTCTCCCACCGAATGTATCACAGAGAGAGAGAGAGAGAGAGAGAGAGAGAGAGAGAGAGAGAGGAGTAAGAAAAACACAATCAGCTATAAAAATCAATTAATTTGATTGAGTTACTCTTTTGATTACAGCCATTGAGCTGGAAATGTAAATGAAATTGAACCGATACAAATTTAGGACAAATTTTTACATACTTTAAACTGTTCAAGTTTGTAAAGCATTTACTTTCGCGTTCAATGTGTTTCGTTTGCTTTGTAGCTGTTTCTCTCCATAGAGATAAAATATGAGCTTAGAAACATTTTGTGGAAAAAAAAACAGAAGCTTGAGTTACCATAGGGAGTATGAATAATAGGATTTCTATTGTTTCTGTATTGATATAATAAATATATATAATTTTGTATTCTGTCCCTAAGCTGTATCGAGGCATCGTACATTTTCCTGAGGAGTCTTCCTGGTGTAATGGTTAAAGTGCTGGACTGGGATATCGCAGTAATCGAGTTCAAAGTCCAGAAGCGCTATTATGCTCCCTTTCGGACTAAAACCCTTAGGAAAGGTATGAATCCAGTTATCGGTTAAATAGAACTGCTAATGTCCCTCTACGAAAGTGACGTTAGGATTGAATAACCCTCGAAGATTGATATGCCATTAAAAAAAATCTTGGATTTTCATTCATCATATTGAAACTTGACTTACATACGTTCGTGACACACACACACACACACACACACACTTTTCTCTCTCTCTCTCCCCACACATACTCGCTTTATTTGACACACGCACTGGTACACACACTCTCAGTCTCCGTATCATTCTCGCTCACACCCACTCACAGATTGAGGTGCAAGAAATTCTTAGCACCATATTTATTCATATTACTACGGGCTAAGTAGAATGCACGAACAATAGTTGATTGATTGATTTTAACAGCATGTCAGCCCGTCTAAGGTTATTGTATGCTTAGAGGTTGGGGAATTGTGTTTATTGTACGCTTATATTTATATTTTTTTTGCGTAGTTATTTCTTAAGAGTTTTGTGCACACAGTTATTCCAATAAAATGCTAATAACTTGCATACAGTTTCAAATATTCTGATCTCATCATCATCATCATGTCGTGGTGGTAGCACGGATATCCCTGACCCTCTCCCGCCACTTCTCCCTATCGTTCATCGCCCTAGGTAGGTCCTCAGGACAACATCCCGTATCCTCACATAGTTGCTGAATGTATGTTCGTGCTGGTCGTCCTGCTTTTGCACGGCCATGTGTGGGGGTCCACAAGAGTACATCACTTATGAGTTCTTCCCTGCTTCTCCAGCAGTGTCCTGCATGTCTGGTTCGTCTAACTTGAATAGTTTTCGTGATAGGAGGCAGGTGGCCGTAAAGTTGGTGTCTTGTGGGGTGTTGCCGCCAGGACTTGTTCAAGATTGCTCGCAGCATTCTTGTGTAATTGCCGTCTAGTTTCTTCTCCAGCCGTTTTGTTAGAGTCCATGTAGTGCATCCATATAGCAGTATCGATGCGACCGCTGCCTGGAAGAAACTGTTTCATTTTATCGGTTAGGTCTGATTTCCATATAATCGATAGCCTATTGATAGCTGTCCATGCTTTCGTTAGCCTCGTGTCGATCTGTTTAATATTTATCATTTTTTGCACACAGTGAATGGTTTCAAGTATTCCTATCTAATACTAAAAATCTAAAGATATGGGGAGTGTGGAATACTGCTTTCTTTGCCATTACTCCCAGTACCCGTTTGAGGCCCATCTATGCATCTAATTCTGTTTAAGATATTCGTATTCAATAGGAATACTTGATTAATTAAATCTGATTAAAATAAATAATTCACAATCCTTGTAAACAATTACAGGTTCAAGAAACAACAATTAATACGCATATTTACAGTTATCACATACCTTGAATACACGGGCTTAAACCAGTGACAGTAGGTGTCGTCAGTGATTTTTTAATCTTCTGGGTCAACTCCCCAATGACCCAGAAGATTAAAACATCACTGACGACACCTACTGTCACTGGTTTAAGTCCGTGTATTCAAGGTATGTGATAACTGTAAATATGCGTATTAATTGTTGTTTCTTGAACCTGTAATTGTTTACAAGGATTATCATTAGTTGCTTTAAAAACCATAAAACTGTATGGAAATAAATGGCTATTGTTAAATAGAAATAATTACTTGAAACCATAGAGCGTTCGCCAATAGCCCGGGAGACTTGGGTTCAATCTCAGGTCGAGTCATACCAAAGACTTTAACAATGGTACTTGATGATACCTTGCTTAACACTCAGCATTATAAGGTATGGATCAAGGGTAAAGGTCAATCCTGGGAAAGGAGTAGAGCCCTCCTCTAAAACTTGTTGTTGTAGCTATCGAAAAGGGAGCCTTCGTGTCACCCTCGATTACGGTCGCCAACTTTACTTTACTATATAATGATTAGAATTACTGGCTATTGGCCTAGTGGGTAGAGTATTCGCCAATGGCCAGGGTTCAATCTCAGATCGAGTTATACCAAAGAATCAAAAATGTTACTTGATACCTCCTTGCGTAACATCCAGCATTATAATATACGTATCAAGGGTAAAGTGGAGCAATCCAGGGAAAGGAGCAGCACCCTCCCTTACACATCGGTATAGAAGCTATTAAAAAGGGAGCCATCGGGTTGCCCTCGATTACAGTTGCTAACTTTACCCTTACTTTACTTTAAACCATACAACTGTGTGCAAATTATTTGTATTAGATAGGAATACTTGAAATTATATGACTGTAGTAAAAAAAAATCTTAAAAAAACATAGTAAAAATGTAAATATAAATGTACGATGGATGCGATTCCTTAACTTCTACACATAATATACCCCTAGACGGGTTGACATGCTGTTAGTATTAATCTATCTGTCACCACACACGCATACACACATTTTATATACAGACAATCTATCACTATTTTAACTGAAAATTTGAAGCAAATATATCGGTTAAAATGCCAATAACTTCACATAAGACTTTGTTGAATATTACTACAGTGTTATTAATCAATGAAATGTATTTCAGGATTTGAAATTTGAAAATATCTTGAATTGTCTTTTGTTAAAGAGGAGCTAGCTATTATGCCCCGTTTGGTTTGGTTTGTTTAGGTTTGCTTTTATGGCATATCAACCGTTGTAGGTTCTTTAATGCCAAATCCTCTTGATACATATTGTTGTATAGTGGCTTGTACTACGTGACTTCCGGTATCGTGAAAGTATAAAAGACGCCGTGTCTGTTAAGCACGGAGAAGCAGCAGAAGCAGAGACAGAGATAGCTCTGGAAGGACGTCGGTCAGTAGTAAGACCAACTTCGGACGTAACACCCACAGCGTGAGACTTATAATACTAGTCGGATTATATCACTTGAGTTAATAAATGATTAATTCTATTTCACTGTATATCGTTTCCTTACCACGATACAACACATTATATATGATTTGTAAGCGCATAGTTTGTAGAGAACATTTTTAAACGAGCTAGATCTCATTTGTTTACATCCTGTTAAATGTTGATACATAACATTTGTAAGTCAATAGTTTGTAAGTAATCTTATTTTTAAATGAGTCAGAACTAATTTGTTTGCATACAAGTATTACTACTGTTTGCACGCAGTGAAAGAGTTCCAAATATTCTAACATGAATAGTTCTATTTAGTTTTAATTATTTATTTGCATTCACTTGAATGGTTTCAAGCATCGCTTTGTAGCACTAACAAATTCAATTTGGAAACACAGTTAAAGAGTCTCAAGTATTGCGAATCAACACTAATATTCCTATCCAACATTCCAAGCATTGCTATGTATCACTGACAATTCGATTAAATGGTCAAATAGTTTTATTTCTAACAATTCGATTTAAAGTCATTTGTTTGTACACAGTTTAAATATTGAACTTCTGTTTGGCCCAAAGATAAGACTCTATCAGGTGGTACAACTCGTGGTCAGAGTGGACCTGGGAGAAATGGCAATGTAGGAGTACTCCACATTCCCCAAAGCTCCTGGCCTGGAGACTTACCATTAGATGGTTTCGTATAATTTCCAGGACACTCGCAAGGGGGCGCGTCTTACCCCTCTGCAGAGATGTAGTCGGTGTATTCTATTTACACCCTGGTTGTATGTGTACCGGTTTTGAAAATCATTACAAATCAACTGAAGTTCTGGAATGAGGCCAGATTTGACAGTGAAATTAATCTATGTTCATCAATTTAGTTATGCATAATAAATTTACTTAGGACATTTCATAATTATGGTTTGCTTTTACGTATAAACTTGACTTTATGGATAGATGCCAAAATAATCAAGTTTAGTTTAGTAGAAATCTAAAAGAGTGGAATGCTTTCAAGACTCAAACATTGCACAAAGATGCGGTTGATATCACGCTTCTGCCGACACTCCTATTTATTTATCTAGCTCAGTTTGTTTCTATCTATCTATCTATCTATCTATCTATCTATCTATCCTCTTTTTGTTGCAATTCTATCTATCCCAATGAAAAAATATTGATTTATATAGATAGAAAACCCATTTTTTCTAAAATTCTCTAGGAAGAATAAGTAATTTTAATCCTTGAAGAATAGACGCTTATGGGGCGCATGGACATTCAAATGACACTCCTAAAAATCATCCCTCCTTCTCATTTTCCCCAGTTCTTTGAATAGTAAAGACGTTGTCTTCTGCCCAGTGAAATGATACAGTAAAGCCAACATAGCTATCATCATTTTTAGTGTCATTTATCACAAGAAAGACCTTTTTCGTTTTTTTATCACTTTCATATATTGCTTGTTCATAGAACAATATGGGCATATTTTATTTGTTGGGACACATTTGCTTTCCCATAGTTCTTGTATGTATATTATTTATATTATGTATATATCAACTGTTTCTGCATGTGTAAATGAGCCTATCTTATCTTTCGTTCAGTTAAAAAAAAAAAATGCTAATATTGGACTATGGTATTAATATTGTACCTTAGTACGTGGTGAATCGACTAGATATTTTCCCTACCTCCAATCAAACCAATAATTCCTTGGTATATATGCCTTCAACAACCTGGCGATTATTATTCACACCAAAATGCACAACCTTTAACGATATTTTTCATATATAAAGCAATCTCTGAGTTGTAGGTCATGTTATCTGTATGGGCAGTGGTATCCCCTGTGACGTAACCGCCCACCCCGTTCTTACTTTGCTGCACCGTGATGTCGTGTCCCCGTGTTGTAGTGTTGCAGTTTTGTATGTTTAGTCGAAGTTGAACAAAGCCCGAGGCAGTATCATAAAAGAGAAAGAGAAAAAAAACAAACACAAAGCTCATAGAGGTGGGTAGATGGGATACTCTGTGACCTGCCTATAACTCTGCTCTGTTGCAGTGGCACCCCCGTTTTCTAGTTTACGGCTAATGTAAACTGGTCAGGCTAAAGTCAACTGCTACCTTTGGTTACTGCCAACCAATTGACTGACCTGCTCTCGGCTAACTCTCGCTAACCATTCTGGTTTCCGTCTGCATTCTCGCTCTCCTCTGATCTGGATATTTAGAGCTTTTGTCCTTACCTATTAAAGGAAATTACAGGAACACAGACCAAACATTTTAGGTACATAAACTGGCCAGCTTTGATATACTATTTGATTCTAGCAGTGCCCTGGCAACATAAGCAATGTCCAACAAAGCCCATTCAAAATAGTTCCTTTTAAACTCCATTATTATCACATCCACTTTTGCCCATCATTCTCCTGATATCACCCATACGCATCCACGGATGAAATACGTACGCCTACACAACACTCGTATAGATATTTCCGACTCCATACAAATATATACTCCCACGTACACACACATACACATACATACTCAGACATACAAACTCATCCCTATCATCATGCTTAAAACTAGATAGATACGTACAAGTGTTTGTGTTAAAAATCAAATTATAGTTATACAAATTTTTTATTTTGTGATAATCGTTATTTTGTTAAAATTAGTGTGGAATGAATAATTCTAGTGGATATCTTGGTTGAATAGTTGTCGGTCAGGAAGGAGTTGATATGATATAGTTGCCTCAGAACACAATTTTAGATGAATCTTTAGATTTTACAGGAAACAAGTGATGAAATGATATGAAAGAAATTCAAACACGGCTGAATGATTGTCTAGTTATTAGTTACTGCAGGTTCTTGTGAATGAAAAAATGTTGAGGAAAAAAGATTAATTGATTGATTTTAACGGTATATCATTCCGTCTAATGTTTTGTTTATGTTTAGAAGTTAGAGATTTACGTTCATTGTACGTTCGTACTTACATTTTTTGTGTAGCTGTTTCTTAAGAGGTATTTTTCTTATGGTCCTATCAAATATGAATATGTTTTAAACCGATATATTTGACCCTTAGATAGGACCCTAAAAGGTAATCTCACTCCGGGTCACAGTGGACCCGAGAGTAATGGCAATGAAGGGATACACCTCACTCTCCAGAACTAGACCATCGCTATAAGTGTCATACCCAGGACACCCCTTTTTGATAGAGTGTTACATCTCTGTAGGCGATACAGGCAATATATCTTAAAATCCTCTGACAGGGTGAGTGAAAAAAAAAATAATAAAAAAAGCTAATTCGGAGTAATGAATGAAATTAACTTCGAAATGACTTTAAAAACTGTTAGGATGAGAACTCGAAATGAAAGATAACCAAAGTAAGACAGTTTGATTTGGTTAATTAGTTTAATGACATATCAACCCTTGATGGTTATTTAATGCTAAATCCTGTTTATACTTAATTTTTAAGTGAATATTTTGTAGATAACATTTATTAAACCAGTCAGAACCCATTTGTTCGCACGCTTCAAGTATTACTAACACAAATTGTTCTATTTGCACACAGTTAAATATTTTCAAGCATTGCTATCCAATACTAATGATTCAATTTAATATTAATAATCCCTTTGCACATAGTTAAATAGTTTCAAGTATTGTAAATGAACAAACAGTTCTATTTAACCAGATATTTGACGCTAACAAGTATCACCACTCCAGATCAAAGTGAACCTGGGACTAATGTCAATGAAGGAGTACTCCACATTTCCCGCAGTTTCAGGACTGGAGCCTTACCACCAGATGCAGTTTACTGTCATTTCGAGGACCCTCGTTGAAGTGGGGAGTCTTGCCCATCTGCAGATATACAACCACAGCAGAATGGGCTACCAAAGTAAGATGGATGAAAACTAACGTTCTCAGTTCAACCCTGGTTCGACCTCCGTAGGATTCCTGTCTGGCCCCAGGTCGACCTTGTTCAACGAAGCTGGATTTGACCAGGAATGGATGACAGTCCAAATTCAAAAATTATCTTCAGGCCTAAAAATAACTTAAATCCAGAGATGCTATTCACCAAACTGAACCATTTAAAGGGAAATCCTCAAGTTGTGAAGTCTAGTTTAAACTGGAACTAGTTTTGTAATCATTTATAAATAGTTTATTTCTTTATATCTTATTCATAATGTAGAAAAACGAATAAATAAACACATGAGTGTTGCTACAAAAATATATATATAAAAAATAATGACTGAACGTTACTTGGGATTGAACCTCCGACTTCTGTTTCTCGTCAAAAACATGTCACTGAATTTGAGTTGAGTGTTGGAGTTGTTATTTACAAACCTTTTTCTAATTCTAGCATATTAGCTTCCGGTTGCAGGCTCCTCAAGTGGTGTAAAGGTTAGTAAGCTAGACTAGCAAATCTCCACGAGTGAGTTTGAGTCTCATTGGGCGTCCCATTCATACAGCTTTGTACCACATCTGAGCAAAACGCTTAGTTAATTATTACCAGCTTCTGGTTACTAATAATTCTTGCTGTTTTTAAGGTACTTCTTCCTTTATGTACTGAGAAACCTCATAGTTTCTTAACCGTAGGAAATGGTTCTTGATCATAAGTTGATTCGTTTTGGTAGTAATTTCTAATTCATCATCTTTCAACTTAGATAAAAACTTGACTTGAGGAATTTTCTAAGCAACAAAATCAACTAAAACGACTGCATTTCAATGAAAACAGGACTTCGAAAGTTCCAAACTTTTAAAAAATGTCTAACTGCTCTGCAATAAAACAAGGTGTTGACACTTGCAAATAATATCTTTATAATTATTTATATTGTTTCTATCTTAGGCTTGGCTTTTCAGCAAAAATGTGTAAATAACATTTTAAGCGAAGGTGCCCACACTTTTCCGCCCCGAAAGCTATTTTTAAAATAATCTGATCAAAATGATCAACCTGTTTTTAAAAAAATTCTAAATATATCTATTCATATATGTACTGAATATACTTTATACATACAATATATTTTCGCGTACCTTACATCACTGCATCTATTTATACAGCACAACACAACTGTATATAATTATAGTCACCTTACTCTGATGACTTACACTGAATGAAGTTGGCCAGGGTTGCATAGTTCGGACAGTAACAGCTGGTAGCCAGCCTCAAGCAGGTTCTCAAATGATCATCCGTCATTTCGGGGAGTTAGTAATCTTCATATGGGAAAAGGTGACAAGTAGAATCAAATAATGCAGTCAAGGAGGTAGCATATTTCCTCAGGTTTTTTGAATGGCGTGCGATTTACCTGTGTTAACTTTGCAATCCACCGGTCAATCACGATCGATGTATTGGGCGTACTTGGTGTACAGCAGCTTCATCATCAAGCTGCCTTAGCCAAGATGGACCCAACAATGGATTTCCAGGTGGGTCTATTTTTAACTGTGGTAGCAAGGTCCTGGACTTTCATTCCAGAATCACTAGTAATGACATCTGAATATGAAAGCACACGATTTCTCTTGGTTAGAAGTTAGTTTTCCAAAGGACCAGTGGACTTTTTGAATGGCGTTCGATTTGCCTGTGTTAACTTTGAAATCCACCAGTAAATCACGATCTTAGACACCTTTGATCTTAAGCAATATTAAAAATACCTTTTAGCCTTTTTGTCTTTCAATATTTTATAAGTGTCTACCCCCACCCCTTTTTTTACAATCTCTTCATAATGTTCTTTTGTATCGCCGTTTAAAGCTTTCACCAACAACTTTGTTGAAAAAAAAATGTTTATTTTTCTTTTAACACCTCGTCTCCCACTTGTGGTGTTTAAACAAGTGGGAGGGAGTCCCCGCGGGCAGGGACTAATGTGCTGAACTATGACATCGTAGTTGACGAGTTCCAACTCCAGTTACGCTATTATGTTCACATTCTTATTCCTTCGCGTATCATTACTATTCTTCTACAAAGGTGGATTTGGCATTAAATAACCCACGAAGGTTGATATGCCTTTAAACAAACCAAACTAATCCAAACCTAACCAAACCAAACCAAACTAGTTGTGTGAGCGAGTTTCTAACGCAGGACAGTTTAAATTTAATGTAGGTTTTACAGACAAAATAGTAAAAAAGATTATAAATTATTAATATATTTTATTTGGGTAACCAGGAAGCATTTGTTTCTGTCAACTTATAAAATCTTATAGACTAAAAAAAGTTCATGATGTATTTAAAAAAATGGATATAGAGATTTTTTGCGGACGTCCTCGTGGTGGAGTGGCTAACATGTTGAAATTTGACATGGTTGTAAGCTCGTTCGAACACAACGATTGTGATACCCTTGGTAAAGATATGAATCCCCATATCCCTCTGACTATGGGTTAATAATACCACTATTTTATAAGAATGGCTTTAGCATACTTGAAGCAATTTAACTTTATACAAACAAAGGATTAATATTAAATAGAATTATTAGTGTTAGATAACAATGCTTGAAACCATTTAACTGTATGAAAATGATTAATAAGCAATACTTGAAGCCATTTTATTGAGTGCAAACGAATAAATAATATTGAATAGAATTATTAGTGTTAAATAGCAATACTTGAAACCATTTTGTGTTCTGGGTATGAAATTAAACTGCATCATATGGTGAGGCCCCATTTTTGGAGTTTAGGAAATATAGAGTACTTTTTTATTACCATTACTCTCAGGTCCACTCTCACTCTGAGTGGTACTACCTCTTAGGGTCCCAACTATGGGTCTTGTATTTCAAAAATTTTTTTTACTTGGGATATTTATGAATGTAAAATAGAATTATTTGTATTAGATAGCAATACTTGAAACCATTTAAATAGCAATACTTGGAACTATTTAGCAAATGAGCACAGACTCGTTTTAAAATAATGTTACCTACAGACTATTCCTTTACAAATCTTATATCTTTGATATATATATGCATAAAGAGAATTTTTTTCTGTATCGTTTTCCTTTTCAGGACATATGAGAGTCCAGCAGTTTAGTTAAAGCGGGGAGCCATTGGACTATCTTCCCAGATGATTTATGCCAGTAAAGCCTCAGTAGAACTAATCATATTTTTTGCATAAATTGGGAACCAAAGAAGAGTGCACCAATGTGTCACAGGTTCTCCCAAATATATATATATATATATATATATATATATATATATATATATATATATATATATATATAATGCCAAATTCTGTTTATACATATTATATATAGGAATTCCGGTGAATAATCAGCAGGTAAAGCTGTTTTTTTTTTTTTTTAAAGCTGGAGGTCATTTGTTTGCACACAGTTAAAAATTTTCAAGTATTGCTATATTATACTAACAATTCTATTTAGTATAAATCATTTATTTGCACACAACAATTTTACGTATTGCTCACAGTAATTGTTTTATTTGCATACAGTTAAATGGGTTAAAGCTTTACTATTCAACCCAAATAATTCTATTCAACACTATTCATTCATTTGCACACAATCAAATTGTTCCAGGTATTATTATATAATATCAATAATTCAATTTTTACACTCAGTTAAATGGTTTCAAGTAATCCAGTTAAAAACTAATAATTCTATTCAACATACGTTTGCAGTCATTTGTTTTCACAGAGTGATAAATAGCAATTCTTGGAACCATTTAATTAATAATTCAATTAAACAGTCCTTTGTTTACACACACTTAAATAGTCAAATAGTTCTATTTTTTACAATTCAGTTTAACATAATTCACTTGTTTATACGCAGTTTAAATGCCAGACTTCTGTTTGACCCATAGATGGGACCCTATCAGATGGTACGTGCCACTCTGGGTCAGAGTTGACCTGGGAGTAATGGCAGTGAAGGGGTACTCCATATTCCTTCAGGACTAGAGCCTCATCATCAGATGGTTTAGTATCATATCAAGGACACTCGTTGAGGGGGTCTTACCCATCTTCAGAGAAGCAGTTGGTGTATTCTACAGCACCAGCTGACTAGGATGGTTGTAAACTAATAAGTGCACTTATTCGGTTGGGGCACCCCAGTCATAGAGGCTTACTAATGAATATACAAGGTGGGATGGGTAAATTGTCGTTTAGATTACGCAAAAATGGAAATAACACTGACATCTCACTTTATCAGATATATTTAAAATTACTTGTAAAGACTCTTAAATACCATAGATTATATTCATTCGAAAAAAAAAAAAAAAACGATCAGAGTAAAACTTATGAGCTGCCGTACCTTCGTAATCACCAATGGACTCATCCAAGTCTTTTCAAATCCTTTACATTGTCCTCAATTTGACTCTCAAATACTCTAAAATCATATTAGAATTGCGATCGTGAATGCCAAACAGTACAACGTGCAGTTTTCAAATTTCTGAAGAAGTGAATTGCGTCACATTACGGTTTTCCAAACAGACAGGGCTCCACTGACATCAGTTTGCTGTGCAGTTGACAAAAACTGAAACAAATAAAGTACATGCGCGTGTGTGTGAGTTTAGGGTTGTCGTGTGCGTTAAAATCATAAGGCCGAGACATCTTGATGAAATTCAACAAATGAAATAAATAAAACATCAACACTGACCTACACACTGATATGGGAGCAGAAAAGTTTAAGTAAAAAAATGAAGTTTTGATGAAAAAGTGCTGCCCCCCACACACACTCTCTCTCTCTCTCCCTTTTTTTCTCTCTCTCTCTTTCTCTCTCTCTCACACACTCACATACACACTCTCTTTCTCTCTCTCTCTCTCTCTCTCTCTCTCTCTCACACACACACACACACATATATATGTAGCATAGCGTGCAGGTAGCACGAAATCCCTTGTCTCTCTCTCTCCCTTTCTCTCTCTCCTTTTCTCTCTTCCTATCCGTCCATATCAGCCATCGTTCTTATTAGGTCCTCTAGACGACATCCAGTGTCTGCACTGAGCTGATGAATACAAATCGTAAACTACATCATGAAAGCTATGAAAAATTGGAGAGTGGACAAATCCTGGCTGAGGTTGAAATCCATAGAGGCATCTTCCAGAGATTTACCAAGAACAGTTCTTTGCTTAGAAATATGAAAACATTTTGGGAGGATGGAATTGTGAAATTGGCTGAAAGATGGCAAAATCATCATCATCATCATCATCATCATCATCATCATCATCAAAGCGTAGAAACCACACGGATTCGCTTGTCTGTCTCTTGCCACCCGTCCCTATCGGTCATCGCTCTTGGCGAGTCCTCTAGATCTTATTCAGTGTCTACACAGATCTTATGAATATAAGTTTTTGCAAGTCAACCAACGTTGGTGTGCCCATATGTAGGAGTCCATAGTAGAATGTCACTTATGATTTCGTCGTTATTTCTCTTGCTGTGATTTGGTTTGGTCATGAGGGCGCTACTCATGCAGTATGTCTTGCAAGGGATACAGGCAACATTTTCTAAGCCTCGTTGAATGGGTAAGCGAAGAAAAAAGAATTAAAAAAGTTAAGATTTTCAAAATATACTCATGAAAACCACAGTAGCAATGATTCCCATGTATAAAAACTCAGATTTTGGCCTTAATGGTTGTTACCAGTTTCCTTAACTGGTTGTTACCAGTTTCAGGACAGAAAATGGCTTTATTTTGGGAACTTAGCGCTTTTATTATAACTATTTAAAAAACAAATTTGCTATAAACTAAAAAAAATCGCTTATTTATAAAGATCATAAACAACTACATATATTGGAAATATATAACACGTTTATTCGTCCAAATTTGATTTTTAAAGTTGAATATGCAAATTAGTCATCCCTATTAAACAAAAAACTGCTAAGTTAGACAAAATACCAGAAGCATGCTGTCAGTAGTACCTGAGCGTGTGTATGTGGGTCTCTATGTGTGTGTGCGAGTGCGTGTGTATATTTTGACAGCTGGCTTTCTTTGATACAAGTTTCTTTAACTAGGTAAAATATTTTTTTAAAAGATTTTTTAGAAAACTTTTCTTGTTTTATCTCATTATAGTTGATAACTTTGAGAAGATTCATTAACATACCTGAAATTGCCAAGACGATTGAACCTCTTCATATTTTTGACGTTGTTAATACAACATTTCGACTGATTTATTTTTCAGCCTTCATCAGGAGTATATATATATATCTCTCTCTCTCTCTCTCTCTCTATATATATATATATATATATATGGAAGTAAATAATGGAAATAAATCTGACTGTATGAAGAAAATAGAAAAACGAAGTAATCCAAAATGATGAATTCATTATAATGTATGTGTGCATGCGTCTGTGTGCGTGTGTGTATGTGGATCTGTGTGTGTGTGTGTATGTGCGTATGTGTGCATGTGTGTGCGTGCGTGTGCGTGCGTGTGTGTGCGTATATTTTGACAGCGGGCTTTCTTTGATATAAGATTCTTTAATTAGGTAAAATATTTTTAAAAGGGTTTTTAGTAAACTTTTCCTGTTTATCTGTACGGTGATGTATACTATCCAGAAATATGGCAGAGAATGTAGATCCAAAACGCATGCATAACATTCGTTGAATGTTGAAATACGTCCTCTTTCACGTAAATAAGGAAAGTTAACTAAAAAAGAAAAAAAAAAAAAAAATCAGGCTCATACCCACAGAACTGTTCATAGGTATTTAAACAAACAATTATTTTGTGAGTGTGGTTTGGTTTTAAGAACTACGTCATGAACTCTACGTAAGGATAATCAATTTTTATTGTAAACAACACAACAAAGTGAAATTCATTGAACAATGGAAGAAAGTTTGAAAAATAATGAAAATATAAGAAGTTGTATGATATCAAATGTGGCCACTTTTTAAAACTTCTTTGTGGCGTAGTTTGAACCAAATTTAGGAAAGTTTCTTTTTCAGAAATGAGCAAGAGAGTTTCGATTTGGTCTCATAATGCCAGTTTGTTTTATTCTTATTTGAAATCGATCAAGTGCCACAACTGTTCAATAAGATATTCACCTGATTTGGGTCCAAGACCAGCGGGGCTCATCTTGCCTACATTGCACCAAGTAGGTCGATGACCGGCATAGATCAGCCTCGGCTCGTGCCCGAATTTTCTCTCCCCTAATCGCCACTTTAAGCCGACCTTCGGATCATTGACCTTGTGTCGAGTCCTGTCTGGTGGGAAGCAGCAACAAATAACACAACTGTTCAGAAAGATTTAACGCCTGAAACTTTTGGGTGCAACACTTTTGGGTGCAACACTTTTGGGTGCAACACTTTTGCTCTTTCTTTGTTTTCCGTGTAATTTATACACAGCTTAAAACTGTATTTCGGATCATTATGTTTTTGATGAAAAAACCACAGCCAACAAATCGAAGACAACTTTGTTTTACATTCTTGATATGAACAGGACCATTAAAAAAAAATTCTACCATAACCAGATGTTATCAAAACATTCAAATAACAAAAAGATCCAAATCATAACAATAAATGGGATAGCACACTGAATAATATCGATTTTGTTCTTTTCACCAATTAAGCTTCGATTATAACCAAATAGTTCGAATTTAAGAACCTTTGTCCAAAGAACTTTTTTTCGAGAGATAAATGCTTCGTTTTCAAATTGGTTGCCTTGTTTAATAGCATATCAACCTTCGTAGGTTATCTAATGCCAAAGCCATCCTTGTAGATGGGGTGGGGGTGTCCTCGTGGTGTAATGGTTAAAGCGATTGACTGCTGAATCGAAGTAAGCAAGTTCGTACTCCAGTCGCGCTATTACGTTCATTTTCGGGCAAATACCCTTAGGAAAGGTATGAACCCCTCCTCCTCCCAGCTATGGGTTAAATAGTACCACTACTGTTCTTCTTGGGGAATGGCTTTGGCATTAAATAACCTACAAAGGTTGATATGACATTAAACAAAGTAACTAAACCAAACTTGTAGATGGGCAGTCGTGGTAGTATTTAACCCATAGCTGGGGGGATAAGAAAGTTCGTGCCTTTTCCAAGAGTATTGGTTTGAAGATGAACGTTGTAACGCGACAAGAGTTCGAACTCATTCACTACGATGTCGCATGTCAGCACTTTAGACTCTTCTTCATTTTCAACATTTTTCTTAGTAAACTGAAGTCATTTACAAATGATTGGTTTCCTAAGAAAGTTTTTTTTTATATTACAAGACAGATCTCAAAAACCAGGTCAATTAATCAATTGGATATTTTTGCTTATAGAATAAGATATTTTTGAAACAAATCGTCTAATCAGATCAAAATAAGTAAAAAGGTTTAAGAATGAATCGGGTGGGTTCAGAAATAATGGTAAGAAAAAGGAATTTAAAAGGGCGTTTTTTTAACTATTGGATGAATTAGTAAACAAAATTTGATATGCATATACTTATTCTATTAATACTGTATATATTCTGTGTAAAGATTCTTTTTTAAAGGTTGATTCAAGAAGATAGTAAAAAGCGGAGATGCCCAAGGAGCCATAACAAACAAATAAAAAAAATTTAACCCACGAGGTGCCTTCAATAAGTTTCCAGACTTTTTTGTACAGGCATTTAAAATTGTCGTAGACTCTTGAAAATTCACAATGTTATTGCTGTAAATCTAACCAATTTTTATGATTTCAGGTTCAAATGAACAGCTACAGCAGCAATTGGAATACACCCTAAAAAAGCCTGGTTGTCACAGCTGGTGAATTTCAAAAATGCAATCTGGACATGAGGACACTTTAGAAGAACGATATGCAATAACATTGTTTTAAACTTGGAAAAAATGCCACAGAAACGTATGGAATGCTTCAGATTGCTTTTCGACCATCTGGCATGAATTGAACACCGGTTTTTGAGTGGCATAAGAGATTCAAGGAAGGCAGGGAGTCTGTAAGGGATGACGAGAAGTGTGAGAGGAGTAAGGAAGTCAGAACACCAGAGTTGATTGGCCAAATAAAGAATTTCATGGATAAGGACCGTCGTATGTCTATAGAGACAATAAGTGCACAGTTTGATGTCAGTGTGGGAACTATACACACTATTATTAGCGAGGAACTGAAGATACAGAAGATTTGCTCGAAGTTTGTCCCAAGGGTGCTCAGAGAAGATCAGAAAGAAAGACGTTGTCATGACAGCAGGGAGATGGTCGAGCTGATCAATTTAGATCCCGCAGTTCTTTATGTTCTGGTGACCTGCGATGAAAGCTGGATCTACTGCTATGACCAAGAGACCAAGAGACCGAGTTCCCAGTGGAAGCATGCTGGCTTTCCCAGACCCAAGAAGGCCAGACAGAGCAAATCCACCCACAAACTTTTGATGATCCCTTTTTTGACAGCACTGGCATGATCTACATGCACTGGGTTCCCACTGGACAGACAGTCAACAAGGAATACTATGTTGAGGTTTTAAGGGAGTTCAGGAAGAGATTCCTAGGGAAGAGGCCAGCACTCTTTAAATCGGGTCAGTGGCATTTTCACCAGGACAATGCACCAGTCCACGACTCCATCCTTGTCACAGACTATTTGACCAAGATGGGCATCAAGACAGTTCCTCAGCCTCCCTATAGTCTAGACCTTGCTCCCTGTGACTTTTGGTTATTCCCTAAGCTCAGAGGCTGTCGTTATGAGACAATTGAGGAGATGAAAGAGGCTATGACGAAGGTCATTGACACGCTCACACAAGAGGACTTCCGTGGGGCCTTCGAGAAGTTGTTGGAACGGTACAACAAGTGCATTGCAGCCGGAGGAGATTACTTTGAAGGGGACTAGAGTTTCATGAGTGTACTATCAATAAAAGTGCTCAAACGAAAAAAATGTCTGGAAACTTATTTAATGAGCCTTGCGATCCATATTTTATGAGTATCCAAGAAACGAAATGTTTGGAGAAAAAATCTAGATGAGTACTATACAAAAGATGCTGCCTCCTGTTTTGAATAAATCCTGGAAGTAGCACCCTACTCTGTATTGTGACTTAGCTCCCATTTCGCAAACCATCCAAGTAAGATGAGCCAATCATGTTGAACACTGCTTTAGAATTAAGGAGAAAATCATAAGTGGATACATCACTGTTGCCCGACCTTACATTCATCAGCTCTGTACGGACACTAGATGATTTACCAAGAGCAATAGCAGAGAGAGACAGATGGCTAGAGAGAGAGAGAGAGAGAGAGAGAGAGAGAGAGAGAGAGAGAGAGAGAGAGAGAGTCAAAGGAATCCCTGTTGTTCCTACTCCTTGATGATGATCATCATCATGTGAAGTAGTCTTACTGGATCATTTCTTCAGGAAGCACGCGAGCATATTTCTATTTTGTCGGTGCACGAACGTCTTTTCAATCGGATTGCCTTACTTTATAAGGTACTCTCTCTCTAGCAGTTTTATGAAATTTCTCTTTTGATTTTACACGATCCAGGATATTTTTACAGAATCTATTGGATGTCATCTGAGATTTTTATGTAGATTCAACTAGTATTATAGAATATTTGTATTCTAATATCTTCTTAGGACAAATCTTTGCGTTTAGATATATTTTTTGGCTAACGATTTTAAATTTCAAGACCCATTCAAAAATAAAATCATCAAAAGAATTAAACTAAGTATTTTTTCGATTCTTTTAAAGATTTGCTCAGGATCAGTCTCCAAGTGGGATTAAAAAAATGATTATTATTTGGAAGAATTACCAAACTACTCGTGTGAGTCAAAGATTTTTGCAATATTTGTATACGCGCCAGTTTCCGGAATAGACTCCAGGAACTTAAGGGAACTGAACTGATGCTACACCTAGAATATGGTCCCGACCTAGCCCCCTCGGGTTATTACACTTCAAGAACTTTGAGAAGGTGGAAGATTCAGTGAAGGAGTTTTTCGTCTCAAAGGACAAGTTTTGATATCAGCGCGAGATCAAAGAACTGATAAAAAGAGGGTTTTTACACTGCAAGACAATGGCCTCTACTTTGAATACTTAGCTGCTTTTGTTGAAGAATAAAGCAAATAGATTAATGAAATATCACAAAACATACGACTAACCATAGCAGTTCGTTAAATGGTCTTTGTTTAGAGTTTGTAAGGAATTGATTTTTGCTATAAGTTGATGTCAGCCATTTGAAACAAGTATTCAACCAAAATCAGTCAAAAATATAGTGGAAGTGTATTCCAATATTTTAACAAAGGTCCCTGAAGATATGTAGAGAAAGTCCAGACCATTATATAAGGAAAGAATGCAAGCGTATACAGGAGACATATACTTTTGGTTTGTTCAGAGAATTATGAGTCGTACTATATATACGAGGAGAGCTGGAAAATTCTCAAAAAAAAAGAAAAAAGGATGACTTTAAAAGATACAGTTAGTATTGGTATCCAACATGATTGCAAACATTACTTTATAATTTGCCATAACATTTGTATAGGCCAGATGAAAGAACTTTTATAACCCCAAAAAGGGAAGTAACCCGTGTTTTAGGGAAAAATTGTTACCTTCATTCTTATTGCCCACTGAGGATTGAAACAACGTGAAACTCAGAGTAGTGACAAAAATGTTTGTAATTCATTAAGATGTTTTTAATATTATATTTGTTCTTTTTCATTTTTCGCGACTGCGGTCAAATCACTTAAGTTCATTTTTAATATATATATATATATATATATATATATGTGTGTGTGTGGGGGGTGTGTGGGTGTGTGTGTGTGTGGAGGCGTTAGTGGCGTAATTGTTACCGTCGTAGGAAATGGGTACAGGGACTCGAGTTCAAATCCTTGATGAGACTGTTTGCATTGAACATAGGGAAAAGTATGAATCTATTCTTCCCCACAGGGTAAATAAGATGGTAACCGGTCTTGGAAAAAGAAAACTTTACATTAAAACCAGTTAAAAACTGCTTGAAAATTTGAACTTGTGTCATATCCTGCACATGAGGAGAGGCTGGTATATATATATATATATATAGTTAGATGGTTTACTATATTCATAAATAAAGAGTGCTCAATATCGGTGATGGAAAATTCTCAAAAAGGATGACAGAGTCAACGGTGTTTGGTGACAGTTTCTCGTCTATGCAATTATCAATTCAAGTGCTATCAAATCTCACATCGAAATATGCTCTATCACCGATATTGAGCACTCTTTATTTTTAAATATATATATTTAGGGAGAGAGAGGAGAGAGATCCAAGTTTGAATAGAGTAGACACAGTCAATAGTATTCGGTGAACGTCAGTTTCTTGGTCTGATGATCGCATTGGCAAGAAACTGGTAGTCAGCAAGCGCTGTTGACTCTGTGTCTACACTATTCAAATTTAGATCGCTCTGTTTCTCTCTCTCTCTCTCTTCCTCTCTCTCTCTCTCTCTCTCTCTCTCTTTATATATATGTTAAAGAACAACACCAACAAACACTCTTTGATTCATATGTTTCTTTGTATGTGTGTGTGTGTGTGTGTACGCGCGCGCGCTCTCCAGTGTACATATAATTTATTATCGTAATGTTTTCTAATTTCTGGTGATAGCGATTTGTTTGTCGTAGTCTTGAATTTCCATAATTAATAAATAGATAGAATCTATCTGTTTGAAAAAATTATCTTCGTATACAGATGCTGTTGAAAATGTCACACTTATTTTTAACTTTTTTTTTCCTTAAATCTGAACGTCTGCTTTACAACATGAGATTGAAAGCGAAAAAAAAAAAGTATTTTTGAGTTTTGCAGGAAATAATAGACCTAGTTAAAAATCAAACGTCGACATAATTTCTTTGCGAATAACAATTTTCGTTTAATTTTTTTTATCTCTCAGAATGGCTGTATTTTTTTTTCAGTGAGTACATCATAACTTATGAGGTCTTTTTTAGTCGGGCTTCACTTACCGCTTATTTTGTGCCGAATTTTGCTGTAAAAGAGAAGAAGAAGAAGAAGAAGAAGAAGAAGAAGAAGAAGAAGAAGAAGAAGAAGAAGAAGAAGAAGAAGAAATATATTCTGTAAGTATTAGTGTTAATGTTTCTTGGAATTGTTGAGAAATTTCTTGTGTAAAGTTTTGAGTTCTTTCTTAGAAATTCTGAGATGAAGCAAATACTTTTTCTTTTACAAAAAATGGAAACATATTTAATATTTAGGTTTATTGCCATAAGACGTCCAATCTAATATGGAAAAGGATATTAAATTATCTTTAAACAAACACAAATATAAAATTACGCACACACACACACACATACACGCACACACACACGCATATATATATATATATATATATATATATATATAAATGTGTGTATATATAAATATACACACATGCATGTGAAAGTTTTTGAATATAAGTATGTATGTATGTATGTATGTATTTATAACGGTATATATGAGTATTCAAATATACATGTACTGTAAAAACATATCCACATTATATCATTTTATATGTTTATATGTAAAGTACTTGTATATACACGTGTATTTGTTTATATATATATATATATATATATATATATATATATATATATAAATATATATATATATATATGTATGTTCACACGCACGGACACACACACACATATATATATATATGTGTGTGTATGTGTGTGCATGTTTGTGTATATGAAGTTTGTTTGAAAAGTATTAAGACAGAGAGGAACGATGAAGGAAACATTAATTTCTTCAAATTTGTCTTCTTTGCATTCCGTGCATAAATTCCATGTGCGAATTTTCCATTTTTGCAAGCAACAACGAAACTTTTCTTTAGAAAGATTTAATGCCTTTCGCGTCGTCAAATCTTTTGCTAAAGATGCGTTTTCTGATAAGGAAGCAAGAAAAAGTCACTTCGAACTGAAGGTATGAGGGATAAGGAGAATGCTACATTTGCACAATCCAGTATTTCGCTGAAATCTGCTGATCAAGTGTCGAGACTGTTGATTAAAAAGGTATTGACTCGTCTAGATGTCCAGACATCATCTCTTTAATAGACGATCTTCATTTATAGTTTAAATTTTAAAAGTAAAAAAATATAAAGTGTTAACAAAAATCTTTCTTGGAGACACGGTACACATTAATTATTTAAGGTTTTCTGAAATTTAAAATTTGAAAATTATTTGAACGTTGTTGTGTGATTATTTTTAATCAATGCGAATTATTCACACCAGTTTTAACAGGTGGTTTTTCACTGAAGTCCGAGTGACAACAAATCTCCAAAACTCTTCTAAGTATCCTAGATGATCTTAATAGTATTGTGGTCTGGATAGTCTCGATTCTTCCTCTGATTTCCTGTTCTACCAGTCTCTCTTTTTTAATCCTTTGAGGACCGTTCCAAGTACACCAACTCCAAGTGACATCATAGCCTTTTCAGCTCTCTAGTAAGATTCAGTTATTTGTAGATTTTTTCGCTTTCTTGATTCTTTTTTTTTTTTCGTTGGAACAGTAAAATTCTCTTTATGACAAGTTCTTTTCTTCTTGTTACCAATTCTAAGTTTTATTTTAAAATATAAATAGAAATGACCATTGAAGAGCCATATTGTTTATAATTCGTTATTAATACACAAAAATTTAACTACAACTTATCGAAAAATATTGTAATTATCCACTCTACTATGTATTATTTGTCTTTATTGATATTCTATTTTGTCCAAGACATAGCATTTCCAATATTTTTCTTCACTATTAATCTTCAGTTATATTTCATAGTTCGAGAACGAGTCAAAAGTTTTGCAATATTTTAATACGTGCTAGTTTGCAGCGCGTATATCACGTGACCGAAGCAGTTCAGGCTATGGTAAAGTACCCGCTGTGGTTGTTAGTATCGTGGTTGTTGGTGCGCTGACACGTTGTGCGTTCCTTCACGCCGTGTGTGATTTGAAGGCTGCACAGATGAACGTGCAACGTAATCCAATTTGGGAATTTATACTTTATGAGTTCGAACTCGGACATAACGCCGTGGTAACAAAAACAAAAACAAAAACCTAAACAAGAAAAAAATTATTGTACGAAAGGTAAAGCTGTAGTTGATCATAGTACTGTAACGAGATGCTTGAAGAAATTCTGCTCTGGTTGTAAGGACCTCCACAATCAGGCAAGGTCAAGTAGGCCCTAATAGCGTGGATTCTGAGGTTGTGCTCCAACCCATAGTGGCAGATCCAGCGTTTGGAGAGTATCAGGCGAGCTTGGTATATAAGATTCGGAGCGGAATTGTGCATCATGTTATCAAAATATTGCAAAACTTTTAATTTATTCTAGTATTTAATTTCTTTTTCTTAATTTTCTATTTTGTCTTAGAGTGAGCATTTCCAATATTTTTCTTTGAAATTGATATTAATATTTTATAGCATGAACAACGAATTAGCAGTAATTTTTTTGTTACATTTTATAGAAGGGATAATAATAATCACAAACGTATTTTAAAATAAATTTCAAAGTTCAAAGTTCTAAACATATGAAGTATTGTTCAGAATATTCTTGTGAAAAGTTTATTATTTGATTGTGATAATTATTTGATTGTGATAATCCACTGTTACCTTTTAAACATATAAATATAAGAGAGGAATATCGAATTTAAATAATTTTTTTCTTAATCTGAGGAAAGATTGATCGGATTAAAAATTCTTTTTTTTTTTAATAATTTGCCCATACTTAATGATAAATACTTATATTTGTGCATATGTGTGTGCTTCTGTGTATGTATTTATTCATATACACGTGACCTTACATTTACATATACGTATCTGCTCTCTCTCTCCCTCTCTCTTTCTCTCTCTCTCTCTCTTTCACACACACACACACACACACACACACACACACACACACACACACACACACACACACATATATATATATATACATTTACGTGTATATACCTCTGTCAGTCTGTCTGTCTCTCTCTATGTATATATGAGAGTGTGTGTGTGTGCTTGCATGTAAGTAGATAGAATTTTATACGTGTAAATGTATGTACGTACCATAAATTTTGGTACATATTGTTGTAAACAACAAAAAAATCTTTTTCAGTCGATGACCCTGGGGTCAGGCATAGTAAGTGTATATGCGGTGACGTAATTATATCATGAAAATATCTTACTTCGCTTATTTTCCCTGTAATCTGGAGTTTACAATCGTTTAAAAATGTCCCGGTGTTAATGTGATGTCATAATTGAGAACACTTGCGTTTCTCTCTTTTCTGATGATATCATTATTTATGGATATTCATTAATCATGACGTCATTTTCAACATTTAAATTTCCATGCTAATCGTATTTTTTCTTTCTATCTGATGAAATCGGTTTTTATCAAGTGGTTTTCGTGTACGCATGTATATGTCGAAGAGTTGCTCTACAATTTGGTGTGTTGATTCTGAAAAGGAAATACAAAAATATTAGATATTAGGGATAAAATTAATTATTTGCTAGAATTACCTATCTTAAATGATAAATAATTAAAATAATACAACCCTTATTAATTTCAGTTTTTCTTTCTGGTAGAGCAGCTTTTGCGGTTTTTTAGTAAATGCATTGCTAATGATTTTACCATAGCAAAACATTATAAATTATTTTACTATTGAAATTCATTGAAAATAAGAAAGAAAGAGATTGTCAGTGGTCAGTAATTAATGCAAGTGTTACTAAGAGAATAAGAATAAAATCTATAAGAACGATATGGGTATTTCAATCTCATTTTCTTAAATCTCTCGAGTGAGTTCTTAATATTTTCCCACTTTTCCTTTGTTCATGTGTTGGTGAGAACTGCTTATGACACTTTTTTTTGTTGCTTTTTAACGATAGTTGATTGTTTCAAATTTTATGGCTTCTTTTCTATCTTTTTTGAATATGTAATAAACAGAACAGAAATGCGCAACACGTAACAACATTCTAAGCAGTGAAGACGAAAGTTTCTACTTGGTTTGACGTTTGAGTCAACCGGGTTTCGATCCCAGCTACGGGAAGATACTGTCTAGTCACACTGATGAGTTCTGATAGAACGAAACAGATCTGTCTGTGGATGACTATAGAGATGTATATACTCCCCTACCCCCGTGGGGTTGAGTTCTCTGCTGAAGAAGTAATCGTGTTGCAATTAGTGTCTATTGCAGGCCTCTTCGGAGTTGAATTGAGGTCTCGGCTACCGTTGAACGGATGTATGTAAACAATAGTAACTGTGATTCATAGCCGTTTAAAATTTACTTCGCAGCTAATATCTCCTCGTGGCTGTATGGTTAGAAGCTTTGGTTTGAAGTTTGAGTCAACCGGGTTTCGATCCCAGCTACGGTAAGATACTGTCTAGCCACACTGATGAGTTCTGATAGAACGAAACAGATCTGTCTGTGGATGACTATATATTCTTTGTTTTTTTTCTTTTTTATAACTTCTCTTCTTTCTTTCCTTTCTTTTACCCCCAACTCATTTTTTGGGGCTGGGGATGATGAATACACCAATTGCATCGCTGCAGAGGGGTAACACCCCAACAAGTGCCCTTGATATGACACTAAACTATCTGATGTAAGGCACCAATTTTGGGGCTTTCGGGAATGTGGAATACTCCTTCATTGCTATTACTCTCAGATCCACTTTCATCCGGAGTGTTAGCATATGTTAGGGCTCCATAGGTCAAATAGAAATATTGAATAATTTTCTGTACTTGAAACCGTTTAACTATGTGCAAAAAACACTGATGTTAAACTGAATTATTAGTATTATATAGTCAGTCTTGGAACACTTTAACCACAAACAAATAAGCTCCGACTCGATTATAAATGTTATCTACAAACTATTCGTCTACAAATCGTATATATTTGATAAATAAGTATAAGCAGGATTTAGCATTAAATAACCGACATGGGTTGATATGCCGCAAATACAACCAACCAACCAACCAACCAACCAACCCTTTTGCCTGATTCTCTTTTTTTTCTTTTCTTTTCTCTTTCTTTTTCTCACTACCTCACTTTCCATTCACTTTTCTTCTTTAACTCTTTTTCTGTCCCTTTCTCATTATTTCCCTGGGGATAAATGAATCTTCTTTTCAACCTGCACAACAACAAATATTTTTTGTCGATGAGAAAGTAGAATGCAGACAAAGAGCTGCAACAACCCCCAGTGATGAAGTTTATCAAAATAAATTTGCTGATTGCGCAGACTTCATCCGCACAATTGACCTTTTTTGATCTTGTTGATTTGATTCTCCCATCAGATTTGAATCTACCTATCTAATCGATTACTCGATTGATTTGATCTTTTCATATTGCTTAGATTGACGCCGCTGATAAAATCGATCTAAACGACTCACTTCATTCCACCCCGTCTTGTCTGATTCATTCAATTGACCTGATTTACCCAACTTGACAGTAGATTCATTTTGGCTTTTCACTTTGTGTATCCGGTATAGTATATGTCTTCATCATTCTATCAGAGTTCGATTCAACCAGCTAAATTCGATAATCCAAATGGTCTACCTTATAGACTAAATTAAGCTGCCTTATCCCATAGAAAGAGACGTTCGTGGCGTTACGGCTACCGTCGTAGGAAGTAGACTCGGCTATCCGAGTTCAAACCCTGGATGAGGCTGTTTGCATTTTACATTGAAGGAAAATAGTTGGATTCATAGCTTCCCCAAGAGTATTAGCGATATGAAAAATACAAACAACTTCGTTCAGGATTTGAATTCGGGTATCCAATCCCACGACGATAACCGTTAAGCTACGAGCGCTTCCAATCAAGAGAATAAGGAATTTCTAAGTGTTTTATTTTTATTTTTGTTTTGATTGACATTGTTCTTTCGTATGCTCGTGTCATAATTTATAATTCGTATGCTCGTGTCATAATTCATAATCTTCCCCATTTCGTGCAATTGAAAATTCGGGGGAATTATCATTACTCAAACATCGGTAACATGTCGACTGGCACGATATTGACTGGGAAATCTTGAGGATTGCTGACTCCGACTCATATTTGTGTTTGGTGTTATTTGACCTTACATAGGCCTTCAAATCTAACATTTCTCTGATCGCAGCTTCCATTGCTAGTTCTATTTCCCCGGATTGCTAAGATAGGTTCACTCAACAAAAATAAAAAAAAAAATATAAGAAAATCTTGTATACAAACTTTTTTATTTCTTACTTTCTTTCGAGAGAACTCGTTTTACACGCTGCTTTTCCATGATTTTACTGAAATTATTATTTTTTCCTTATGGGGATGAGTTCTTACCTGTGACTGAACTTCATCTTACCTGTGACTGAACTTCATCTGAGTTGGAATTATAAACCGAGATCATTGCGTCTTCATATGTGGGCAAGGAACCGGTGTTTCCGAGCGTTTCGTGGGTGTAAGCGATGTTGTCTTCACCCAGATTATCTGGACATTCTACGGTGAATGATACAGTTGAAAAGATGCTGTCCGTTTGGGAAAAAGCACTATCGGCCGACACTGTCCGGTCAATCTCCCGGTGTTGGTCACTTGATTCCTCGTCATCTGAGGACGACGAGTCGGATGAGAATTCTGATTTAGAGGCCAAGTTTGGCAAACTTCCGACAGTGCTGACCATGGCCAGCGAAGCAAACTCACTGAGTGCGGTTAACGCCAGACTACTTCTTTTACGCTTTTCTGAAAGAGAAAAAAAACCCCCTTTTATTGAGAATTTTCATGAATTCTGAAATAAAGTCGAATAAAGATGTTTTGATGGAATTAATATCTTAATGAAAACGCCAGAAAGAAAACCTAATTCTATTATTAATTTTGATGAGTTTCTTATTAAATCATTTAATTTTTAATTGTTTTATTTTGAGCTGCAATTCATTCAGATCAGCATTTATCATCTTCAAGACGTGCAGACAGCACACATTCTTTTAAATCTCAATCGTAATCTCACAGGCCATCGGTAGGTTCTCTAGATCACATTCTGTGTCCATACAGAGCTGGTGAGTGTATGTTTTCTCTAGTCAGCCAAAGATAGAGCTTCCGTGAGTAGGAGTCTATAGAGAATATCGCTTATGATTTCTTCCTTATTTCTCCAGCAGTTCCCAGCGTGTCTTGTTCATCTTACTTGAAGCCTTGGTGGGACGGGAGGTAAGTAGCCCCACAGCGGCCGTTTTGTCGGTTCTACTTCTTTCAGGAACAATAGGAAAAGATAAGCTCGAGAGACTTTTAAAAATGGATATTTTCCCTTTTTTATGATAAAAAAGCAATGAAAAATTGAAAGATGAAAGAAAATGTCTGAAAATCTTCAAGATATCTGAGTTAATCGTAAACTGCATCATACGAGCTATTGAAAACTAGCGAGTGACAATAATAGCAGGAAGACAAACCTTGGCAGAGGTAAAAATCCAAAGAGGTATTTTCCTTAGAGACTCACCGAGAGCAGTTCTTTGCTAAGAAATTTAAAACGTTTGGAGATGATGGAATAATAAATAACAAATATCACCATCAAAGCAGGCTGACAGCACGGATTCCCTTAACTCTCTCTCTCTTACATGCCATCCATTCATTTCGGTCATCGTTCTTGTCGAATCATCGTTACAGCATCCAGTCATTTCATAGATAGATAGATAGATAGATAGATGTGAGCAGAATGGGACAGATGGATAAAAAATAATAAAAAAAGATAGATAGAAATGATGAACGTAAGTTTTGCTGGTCGGTCAACACTGATGTGTCCATATATAGTAATCTAGAAGAGAACAACGCTGATGAGTTCGACCTTTATTCTTCAGCTGTACCCAGCATGTCTTACTCGTCTTACTTTGGGGGTGTCCTCGTGATGTAATGGTTAAAGCGATGGACTGCGGAATCGTAGTACGCGAGTTCGTACTCCAGTGGCGCTATTACGTTCACTTTCGGGCAAATACCCTTGGGAAAGGTATGAACCCCTTTATCCTCCCAACTATGGGTTAAATAGTACCACTACTGTTCTTCTAGGCGAATGGTTCTGGCATTAAATAACCTACAAAGGTTGATATGCCATTAAAACAAAGAAACCAAACTAAACCAATCGTCTTACTTTGATGGTTTGTGAGATGGGAGGTAAGTGGCTGTACAGCTACCGTTTTGTTGGGTGCTGTTTCCAGAATTTGTTAAAAACAACATGCAGTATTCTCGGATAGTTCCTACCAAGATTTTTCTCCAGGCTTTTCGTCAGAGTCCAAGTGTTGCAACAGTATAGTAGTACTTACAAAGCTTGGAAGATTTCCAATTCTATTTTATCAGAGAGATTTCAGCAAAACGGTGAATATAGAATTCAATAAAATTAATTTAAAAATGTTTTATTTTTCTTTCTTTCTTTTCTTTCATTTTTTCGATTACTCAATATATGTACGAGGATCATTAAATAAGTTTCCAGATTTTTTTCGTATGGGCACTTTTATTGATAGTACACTCATGAAACTCTAGTCTTCTTCGAAGTAATCTCCTCCGGCTGCAATGCACTTGTTGTACCGTTCCAACAACTTCTCGAAGGCCCCATGAAAGTCCTCTTGTGTGAGCGTGTTAATGACCTTCGTCATAGCCTCTTTCATCTCCTCAATTGTCTCATAACGACAGCCTCTGAGCTTAGGGAATAAACAAAAGTCACAGGGAGCAAGGTCTGGACTATTGGGAGGCTGAGGAACTGTCTTGATGTCCATGTTGATCAAATAGTGTGACAAGAATGGAGTTGTGGACTGGTGCATTGTCCTGGTGAAAATGCCAATGACCCGATTTAAAGAGTTCTGGCCTCTTCCGACGGAATCTCTTCCTGAACTCCCTTAAAACCTCAACATAGTATTCCTTGTTGACTGTCTGTCCTGTGGGAACCCAGAGCATGTAGATCATGTCAGTGCTGTCAAAAAAAAAAAAAAAAAAGGGGGGATCATCAAAAGTTTGTGGGTGGATTTGCTCTGTCTGGCCTTCTTGGGTCTGGGAAAGCCAGCATGCTTCCACTGGGAACTCTGTCTCTTGGTCTCTGGATCATAGCAGTAGATCAGCTTTCATCGCATGGCATTTTTTCCAAGTTTAAAACAGAATTTTATTGCATATCGTTCTTCTAAAGTCCAGATGGCATTTTTGAAATTCACCAGCTGTGACAATTAGGTTTTAGTAGGGTGTATTCCATTTGCTGCTGTAGCTGTTCATTTAAATCTGAAATCATAAAAAATGGCTAGTCACCTCATAAGATGTATAGCAATAACATACTGAATTTTCAAGAGTCTACAATAATTTTAAATGCCTGTACAAAAAAGTCTGGAAACTTATTGAATGCACCACGTATAATGTAATTGCATTCTAATGATTTTGGTGAAAGAATTAACGCTTATTTTGCTATAGAAATCAAATAATGAAATGGAATTTTTAGTGGTCAAGAATTAAGGCAAATGCTTTTGGCAGAATAAAGTGATAACATGTTTAACGTAAAAAGAATAGCATTGTAAATATTTTAAATTATAGAAATGCATTGGAAATGATTTTCCAAAAGTAATGCATTGGCAAAAAAAAAAAAAAAAGATAGAAAAAAAGAAGATCGTAATTGGTTCGAAAGTGTTATTCACAGAAAACGATTATTCTGTGGTGAACAGGTAGGTTTGTGCTATAAATGCATGTATATTTTCAATAACAAACACATTTATTTAGAGGGGGTGTCCTTGTGGTGTAATGGTTAAAGCTATGGACTGCGGAATCGTAGTAAGCGAGTTCGTACTCCAGCCGCGCTATTACGTTCGCTTTCGGGCAAATACCCTTGGGAAAGGTATGAAACCCCTTATCCTCCCAGCTATGGGTTAAATAGTACCACTACTGTTCTTCCAGGAGAATGGCTTTGGCATAAAATAACCTACAAGGGTTGACATGCCATTAAACAAAGAAACCAAACCATATTTATTTAGTTTCTCAAGATGAATTCACTCCTTAATTTTTTTTATATCAATCATCTTGACATACAAGTAACAAGAATTAAGATGATGAGGAATGGGACAACACGAAAGATGAACTATTTCCTACCTGTTTTGATAGAGTGAATTCGAAATGATATCAGCTATTAAAGTCAGAATTTGAAGTGTTTTCTAAGTTGCAGTTTGCAATATGATTTCTTTGTTTTAATGACATATCACCCTTCGTCGGTTATTTAATGCCACAACCACCCTTGTAGAAGAATAGTAGTAGCACTTTTTATCCCATAGCGGGAAAGATAAGTGGATTCATAACTTTGCCCAAGGGTATTAGTCTGAAAGTGAACGCAGTAGCTCGACTAGATTTCGAACTCACTACGATGTCATAGTCCAGAACTTTAGCCACTCACCCACGGGGACTTTTCCAGTTGACAACATACTATTGCAATAAATCTCCAAACTATAGACACACACATAGATGAGCGTAGACGGTGTGAGATGCACATATACTTTCAAATATAAACACACGCAAAAATATGAGAAATCTCGTTTTGAGAGAAGGATAGCAAATGGGTTTCGCTGATAGCTCCTGAGGATAGAGCCTCAATGTTGTTTCTGGCTAAGTAAAGTTTAGTCAATATCTTATCATATGAAGAGATTACTAGGGCTGAACCAACTTTCGCATCAGGTAATATACGTTCTTATTGATGAACGAACAGAAGTCGCCTGTCTGTCTGTCTGTCTATATATCTCAGTCTATTCATAAAAGTCAGGTTATTATTAGATTTATATCTCTTTCTCTATCCCTTCTCTCTATCTCAGTCTATTTACTTATAAGTAAATCTATCTATCAATCTAAGTCGGTTCATTATTGAATTCAAACATCTTTCTCCCTCCCCCTCTCTATCTTCTTTTTGTTATTGTTCTTTCTTTCTTTCTTTCTTTCTTTCTTTCTATTTATCTACTTACCTATTGGCATACAAGCTGTTATCTGACCTTCTGGGACACCAAATTTTCGGCAAACACCTTGCAGCGATTTTGTTTCGACCTTAAAAGAAAATAAAAATAAAGTTTATTCAGAAATATTTGAAAGCAATAAAAGAAATAATATTATAGTCATCTAATTGTTTCATAAGTTTGTAAAAATGTTTCAGTTCTTTTGATGAAAGCTTACTCCCATTTTTTTTTGCTAATTAGTTGATTATAGATAGACGCTTATGATCGAGAATCCAGGCAAAGTCTTTTTTTTACATGTACATGAACATGGATACAATAGAACGAATTGCTCAGTCGGCTGGGGTTTTAGAATATACCTCTGCAGACTGGTAAGACCCCGCTTCCGGTGCCCAGTCAGCTGGGACTGTAGAATTCACCGACTACTTCTCTGCAGAGGCGTAAGACACCCCCAAGGAGTGTCATGGATATAACACAAAACAATCTGATGGTGATACCTTGAATACACGCGCTTAAATCAGTGCCAGTGGGTGTCGTCAGTGATGTTTTAATCTTCTGGGTCATTGGGGAGTTTCGGGTCTTTCAACATCATACTCCCCTCACCAGAACGACCCCCTCAGAGATGATCAAATTCTGAGTCATCTATCCTATAAAACGCTAGACAAACCTATGGCTTGGACAGCTCGAAATAAATAATCCCTCAGACCAGGCCGAGCATTCGATTGGCTGTTGAAACCAGCCAATCGTACGCTCGGCCTATTCTATTTAAAGGCATTTTGCGACTTTTCACTTTTTTAACAAAAATTTTTTTCACAAGAGGATTATGATGTTTGGCGTGGAAGGTACGTTAATTCTGAGGTTCTAGTAATGCTGGAGCTTTAGGGAAAGCAGAGCATCCCTTCATTGCCATCGCTCCTAGGTCCACTCTGGTCCAGAGTGGTAGCATCTAATAGGGTCCTATCTATGGGCTAGATAGAACCAAACTGCTTACTTATGGTAAACTGAATTGTTAGAATTAGAACTGTTTGTCTAAACTGAATAGCTTCAAATAGAAATGTTTTTGATAATTAAACTGTGTACTCATGCTAAAATGAATTATTTGAAATAGAACTGACAATTTGTATAAAATGGATTTGGCATTAAATAACCTAAAACGTTGATATGTTATAAAACCCAACCAACTAACCAACAACCCCCCTTCCGAACAAGTGTCTTGGGTATGACGCTAAACTGCATCCGATGAGGCCCCAGTCATTGAGCTTTCGGGATTGTGGAATGTCCCTTCATTTATATTACTCACAGGTTCACTCTGACTGGTATGGTAGTAACTGTCAGGGTCCCATTTATGCCTCAAATAGAACTGATCAATCATTTTCGAAGGATTATTATAATTAGTTATTTGAAACTATACAGCTGTGTGCAAATTATTCGGATTAGAGAGGAATACTTAATAAAAAGAATTACTAGTGTTAGGTTGGAATACTTGAAACCATTTAACAGTGCAAATAAATGAGCTCTTAACGACTCATTCAAAAATGAAGTTACCTCCAAACTATTCGCTTATATATATATATATAGGATTTGGCATTAAATAATCTGCAAGGGTTGATAAGCTATAAAAACCAACCAACCAACCAACCAACCAACTAAAAGAATGTTATATCTCTTGACCTATACCGAACATTGGATGGTGGTTAGAGTGGTCGCCTATGGCCCGAGAGACCTAGGTTCAATCCCAGGTCCAGTCATGCCAAAAACTCAAAAAATGGTACTTGATACCTCCTTGCTTAACACTCAGCATTATAAGGCATGGATCAAGAGTAAAGTGTTAAAATCCAGGGAAAGGAGTAGCGCCCTTCCCTTCACCTTGATGTAGTAGCTATTGAAAAGTGAGCCTTCAGGTCACCCTTGACTAAGGTCGCCAACTTATATCTATTGACTTCTTATTCCCAAAACTTACTAAGTTAATAAAATGAAAACCTGTTCATAATTTCAATGGGGAAATTTTTGAATCGCGTTAATTCGACAAGTGATCACAATTTATTGGTCCTTTCATTTTCCCCGATGACAACAAAAAGAAACATTTTCTTCGTATAGGTTATAATTATGAAGACAATAATAATACTATACAGGATATTTCAGAAAAAATTGATATCATTTCGTAATAAAAAAACTTGACCGAATCTCATTCAAATGATATAAAATTTTAACAACATGTGTAGAAACAACTAAAAATTCTGTTTAAGGTTTTATGTTTTTTCTTTTTCTTTTTTATGTTTTTTCTAGTCTTCAAAGCTTTATATTTTTAAAGGTTTTATGTTATTCTATGTTTAAGGTTTTATATTTTTTCTTTTTGCGTATGGAAATTCCATTCAATAGAAAAGAAAAGGCCTTTAAACATTTAATAGAAGGTTAATTTTTAAGCGTAATAAAGCTGGTTTTCTGAGTTATCCTTCTCCTTGACTGGTTTTCTAACCAAGGCTAAAGAATCCAGTCTGTCCTAGAATTCACTCATAGTTGAGGAGGGAGAACAGATGGATTCATGCCTTTCTTTGGCGTGAAGTGAAACACAGTCTCGTCCAGGATTTGAACTTGGGTCACCAATTCCATTAATACGACGATAACCGTTACACCGAGAGTGCTGCTTACATGCATGATTTTATGAAGCGTCTAGATTTAATGTTTACGTACTTCTTAAAGAGATACTACCATGACTTCATTTTGTTGGAGAATTTCTTTTTCTCAAAAAGAGACTTGAAAACGCTTCACCAGAAAAAGTGACATTTGGATCGATGTTTGTTTGCAGGTTGGAGTTATCGAATTGTGCCTCAGGTTACCAAAATAATGCAAAACTTTTGACTCCCTCGAGTATAAAAAAGAAATTCATTCATTCAATGTACAGATCTCAAAGGAGATTCTATTAGAAAAAAGAATAAAGCTGTTTAATGACAACAATGTTATTGGCTACTAACTTTTCTTTAAGCTCTCGTACGCACCTAATATATTTATTCATTAAATGTGCGTTTTACTGAATTCTGCCACCGTAGTAGTTTGGACATCCTATAACAGCATTAAGTGGAGGTGCCCGTGGTGTAATGGTTATCGTCGTAGGAAATGGACACAGCGACACGAGTTCAAATCCTGGAAGAGACTGATTGCATTTCACATAGCACTAATACACTCGGGAAAGGTATGAATCCAATTATTCTCCCTCCAGCTATGGGTAAATAGCAGGGCAGACTAGGTTCTTCAGCCTTGGTGAGGCAACTAGTCTAGGAGAAGGAAAACTCTGAATTCAAACCTGTTAAACTCCGCTTAAAAATTGACCTTGTGTCATATCCTGCCCGAGCGGAGGGGTTGGTGAATATGATAACAGCATTAAGTCCGCTGTCTTTTCCTTTGTGGGGGCCCGTAACTCTTTCAGTCAAATGCCACATCTTAGGGCTCTCAGTCTTGCATTTTGTAGGCCAACCAGTTGCTTATCAAGCAAGTTTGTGCAGTGGTGGTCCTTTCATGCCCTATAGTTTTGGGACCATATAACTTCAAATTCTTGAGATTTTTGTTCTGGTGTTTATTCGGGCATCCATTGCATATGACCAAAGATGGACTATCGGAGCTAAACATGAAATGGATAAGCTTGATGTCCACCACTGCAAACATGTAAGATCTATCTTTAGATACAGATGGTCAAACAGTCTAATCTCCAACCAGGCTTTGAACAAGATGTATTGAATATCAATACTCAAGTAGAAAAGAGTAGTAGATAACAAACATCAAGAAAGATATGTTTACTGTTATTCGGGTTTCAGCAGACTTTCTTTTCCTACCATGTAAATTTATTGAAAGGACCATAATCACCTTTGGAACTGAAGTCAAACTTTACTACTTGCAATATCCCAGGTTTGCTACTAAACTGCATTTGAAGATAAGGCTCTAATTCTGGAGGTCTGAGAAGAGTGGAGGAGCCCTTCATTGCCATTACTCCCAGGTTTACTTTGACTTGGAGTGATAGTAGTTCTTAGGGTCTCATGAATAGGTAAAATAGATCTGTTCGTATTCGAAAGTGTTATATAACAAATGACATGGATTTTCGGTTCGTTCCTAGTGACCACGTGTGCTGTCACGCTGAAATGAGTAAACAGGGATATGACAGCACGATCAGGGCGGTCGGGTACAACAGGTGTGTAACCGGAAGGAGACCACGTGATGAGAACCACGTGGTCAGATTTGGACAGAGAGCAGAGAATCACAGTCGTGAGGGACACGCAGCCAATCAGAGGGTTAGGTCGTCTCTGACGAACTTGCAAGGAGGTGCAAGCGTTGGCACCCCCTGGCTCCCGGAAGAAGATATAGGAAGAAGAGTGTCCCTTCATTTATATTACTCACAGGTTCACTCTGACTGGTATGGTAGTAACTGTCAGGGTCCCATTTATGCCTCAAATAGAACTGATCAATCATTTTCGAAGGATTATTATAATTAGTTATTTGAAACTATACAGCTGTGTGCAAATTATTCGGATTAGAGAGGAATACTTAATAAAAAGAATTACTAGTGTTAGGTTGGAATACTTGAAACCATTTAACAGTGCAAATAAATGAGCTCTTAACGACTCATTCAAAAATGAAGTTACCTCCAAACTATTCGCTTATATATATATATATATATAGGATTTGGCATTAAATAATCTACAAGGGTTGATATGCTATAAAAACCAACCAACCAACTAAAAGAATGTTATATCATGGATTTTCGGTTCGTTCCTAGTGACCACGTGTGCTGTCACGCTGAAATGAGTAAACAGGGATATGACAGCACGACCAGGGCGGTCGGGTACAACAGGTGTGTAACCGGAAGGAGACCACGTGATGAGAACCACGTGGTCAGATTTGGACAGAGAGCAGAGAATCACAGTCGTGAGGGATACGCAGCCAATCAGAGGGTTAGGTCGTCTCTGACGAGCTTGCAAGGAGGTGCAAGCGTTGGCACCCCCTGGCTCCCGGAAGAAGATATAGGAAGAAGAAATCCTCTCTCTTAGTATATATCTCTCCAATTATCTCTCAACTAACAACAAACTGTGGGCCCCTTTTCAAGAATAAAATGAGAGATATATAATTTGTAATGAAGAAGTGTTTCGTTTGTTCATTGATTATTATACAACAAAAGGACTATGTTAAAAAAGCTCTTAATAAACTGCACTATAAATATAAACGTATCATCATCATTTCGTGCTGGTAGCACGGATATCCCTGACCCTCTTATCGCCTCAGGCAGGTCTTCTGGACAACATCCTGTATCCCCACATAGTTGCTGAATGTATGTTCGTGCTGGTCGTCCTGCTTTTGCACGGCCATGTGTGGGGGTCCACAAGAGTACATCTCTTATGAGTTCGTCCCTGCTTCTCCAGCAGTGTCCTGCATGTCTGGTTCGTCTAACTTGAATAGTTTTCGTGATAGGAGGCAGGTGGCCGTACAGTTGGTGTCTTGTGGGGTGTTGCCACCAGGACTTGTTCAATATTGCTCGCAGCATTCTTGTGTAATTGCCGTCTAGCTTCTTCTCCAACCGTTTTGTTAGAGTCCATGTAGTGCATCCATATAGCAGTATCGATGCGACCGCTGCCTGGAAGAAACTGCGTTTCATTTTATCGGTTAGGTCTGATTTCCATATAATCGATAGCCTATTGATAGCTGTCCATGCTTTCGTTAACCTCGTGTCGATGTCCTTTTCGGTTGATGCGACGGTGCTTCCTAGGTAAGTGAATTTGTCTACTAGTTTAAGAGGGGTTCCGTCTAGAGTGGAGATGTCCCCCGTTTGATTATAGCACATATATTCCGTTAAACGTATAATGAATCCGATTCCTTTGCCTATAGGCATAAAATAACCCTAGACAGATTGAAATGCCGTAAAAATCAATCAATAAATCAATCATTCATGTTTAGGGAGAATCCCCGTGGCGTAGTGGTTAAAGTGTTGAATTTGCAATATCGTAGTAAGCGAGTTCGAACTGTAATCGCGCTATTACGTACATCTTTCACCTAATACCCTAAGGAAAAGACTGTAGCCTTTTATATTCTCAACTATGGGTTAGATAGTACAACTACATTTCTTCTGTAAGGATAGCTTTGGCATTAAATAACTTACGAAAACTGATTTAAATAAAAAAGAAACCTATTTATGTTCCCTTAAAATTAGAACGATAAAAATATATTGTAAATGTAGCCGAATTCATTAATATTGTGCTAAAATCAGTAATATCTTTGACTCTGTCAATTGTATGAGGTCGACCTACTTACTGAAAGTCCCTTGACTGTAGATTCCCGATAAAAATTCTTTTTTGCTTCATCTATACACGTAAATCGATATGCTCAGAAAGTAAATGGAATATATCTGTCTATACCTGGTCTCGTCTCGCTTCATTATTTATTTTCAATTCTAAATGAACGTTTTCATAAACAAATGATACAAATGTTCGAAAGAACGAGATGATCAATCATCGAAAGCAGAGAGAGAGAGAGAGAGAGAGAGAGAGAGAGAGAGAGAGAGACGGGGGGGGAGGTTCTTCGTTTATTTTTATATTCATGTCCACCGTAGGAGACGTGGCTATGCACAGATCTCTAAAAAAACATTACCATTTTTCTCTAACTTATCTTATTTAATCTAACGTGTTTATATTAAGAAGAAATAAAAAAAAAGATTCTTCATGTTTTGAATGTGGAACACATATAAAGAAAAAAAGAAAATAAAACTTGAAACCTAGTTCAAAGATTCTATTTGCTAAATTAAATGCACGCGTGTCCTCCCCTCTTTGGCCACACTGATCAAATTTTAAGATTTATAGGCCATCAATATTTTAGTAATAAAAATTTTGTTCAAGTCAAAAATTTGTTTGAAATCCTTATAAACATTATATTCCCGCAAATGCAGTAAAAATATTGAAAAGGTACCACGGTCCACCATCATATGTCATTGACTATTAGTAACACACACACGCGCACGCGCACGCACATGCGCACGCCTATCCCATTGGTAGAGATTAGAATACGCTGGTTGTATCTCCAGCAGAGAGGCAAGCCTCCCCCCCATAAAAAGATGTCCTGGGTTTGACACTAAACTGGATCTGATGTTGGTTATCCAGTTCTAAAGATCTGAGGTATGTGAACTATCCATTCATTTCGATTACTCCCGGGTCCACTCTGACCCTGGATGGTAGTACCTGTTATGTGTTCGTATTCAATAAGACCGTGTGAAAAAAAGACTCTATAGAAACAACTATACAAAAAATGTAAATATGAACGTTCAATGAACGGGATTCCCAAACCTCTAAGTATAAAATAACCCTAGACGTGTTGATTTGTTGTTAAAATCAATCAATCAAATCAATGCACAAACACGCGCATACAGACAATGACTTTAACAGAGACGCTAAATACACTATCGTAAAAAAAATATCAAATATATCAATTCTTGAAATCGATCAAGATATGTGAATATTACGTCTTGAAACCCTTTACTATAAACTGACTTGACAACAAATTAAAACGCTCAACAAAAACAGTACATTTAATCCTTCAAATATTTACAATCTCAGGCATTAAATTCCATACTGAAATTATAAAAAAAAATGAATGACTTAAAAAATTAATCTTTTAGAGAGTGATTTTCCTATTTAACAACATGTTCGAGAAAAAAAAATTAACCACCATCTTTTTAATTGTTTATAGACATTGTAAGTAGAATGGTTGATTCATCCAGAAAAAGTTAAGATTCATTCACACGTGAAGCCAATCTCTTTGCATTCACCAGCCTTTCAATCTTAAACTGTAAACACTCATGAAATAAATATTTCTGATGATTATCTAAACGGGATTAGCAAATTAATAAAAAAAGATTTTTGACTGACATTTATGAGACTATTCTTTCATTCGTATTTTCACACACACACACACACACACACACACACACACACACACACACACACACACACACACACACACACACACACACACACACATATATATATATATATATATATATATATATATATATATATAATTAGAAGAAAAGCTCAACGAACCGTCATTTTGCTATTATAGATTTATTTCAGCGGGCTACTATTAGGAAACCTGCATATTCAGATTGCGGTGACAAAAAAAAAAAAAAAAAATTGTCATCGCAATCTGAATAGCAGGCTACCTAACAGTAGCCCGCTGAAATAAATTTATAATAGCGAAAGGACGGTTCGTTGAGTTTTTCTTCTAATTATATTACAGATATAATTGCTCTTGATGAGATTTTTATATATTAAGTCAGACATCGAGCACGCCTGAAGAATTATATGAAACCTCTCATATATTCTCAATTTGAATTATTATATATATATATATATATATATATATATATATATATATATATATAACGTGAGTCCTATGAATATGTGTGCGTGTGTGTATGTGTGTCTGTAGTATTGCTAATGAATAAGTTCACTGCAAACAATTCTATGTAAAAATATGTTTCTTCTATATCATGATTTAGAAAATTCGTGTGAGAAATGATACAGTCAAATATTTATGGGGTATTGCTTCTTACTATTTTAAAAATGTATATATATATATATATATATATATATATATATATATATATATATATATAAGCAGTAACTTATTTTTGAACTACTACCTATTTATATCTATACGTATTCATTAGCGAGTTTCAATGCTTTAGATTTCGGCAATAGATTATATCTAATAATGTCCGTTTTGATTGAATGATACTCAAATAAGATCCGTTTTGATTGTATAATGTCCCACTAGAAATATTAGAATCCTGGTATGTTTTGTCGAGAAAAATAATAAACTTTATACAAAAATTGTCAGTAGTATAATTATTCATGGCTGATATATTGTATGTATTTACTTTAGGTAAGTTACAAAAAAATTAATGATAAGTAAGCGTCCAAGACGTAAACCTTAGAAATGTTTTAAGTAATTCGTCTGAAACAACCCCAGGGTGATTCGTGTTGATCTTGGAAATTGGGAGCAGGTGACGGTAAATCGATCAAAAATAATCTACAATGGCTGTAAAGCATTTGAAGCACGGATAATCGAATTTTGCAACTTGAAAGGAGCATTTAGGAAGCAGGATTTGACCTCGGTACCGGACATTTTTTCAACTTGAACATATTTGTAACACCAGTCATATAAGATATTATGACAGCAAACAATCGCTGACTCAATTTATACAGGCCTTTCCACATCAACATACAGGTAACTTGTCTTTTTGGAGATAAAGTATGTGGGTCTACACCACGTTTGAGAAGTCATATGAGAGTGCAATGTCAACGACAAAACCAGCTATTTTGTTTGTTACATATGAGACAGTATTTGAAAGGGGAAACTTGTCCTGAGAAGTCACATGGACTCTCATAGGTACTTTT
Source organism: Sepioteuthis lessoniana (assembly GCA_963585895.1). Lineage (NCBI taxonomy): Eukaryota > Metazoa > Mollusca > Cephalopoda > Myopsida > Loliginidae > Sepioteuthis > Sepioteuthis lessoniana. The sequence continues at coordinate 69,368,934 of OY757909.1, forward strand.
TGTAGACTTGAGAAGATAGCCTTCTTCTGTAAAGAAGAAGTAGTCACTATATATATATATATATATATATATATATATATATATATATATATATATATATATATTGATCAAGTGGGGAGAGTCTTCGCTAATGGCCTGGAAGACCGGAGTTCAATTCCATGTCTAGTCATACCAAAGACTCGAAAAATGGTTCTTGATGCTGCCTTGCTTAACACTCAGCATTATAAGGTACAGATCAAGAGTAAATCTCGGTGTAGTAGCTATTGAAAAAGGAGTCTTCGAGTCGCCCTCGACTACGGTCACCAACTTTACACACACACACACACACACACACACACACACACACACACACACACACACACATATATATATATATATATATATATATATATATATATATATATATATGCGCCGTAGTTTTTTTTAGTGCCGACCGTATATTTTAAATTGAAAAAGAAAACCAAACATTTTAAAAAGATAATGTTGCCAAAACTACCAACCCTTTTTATCTTAAAGGTGTTAGAAGATATTGGCTGAGGGTCAACCACGTTGAAAGAAAAAGTTGATGAAAATTATTCTTACCAGTTTATTATTATTATTAATAATAAATCATAAGAACACACACATGAAATTAATGAAAAATCTTTCTACTAATATATTAATACATATCAAATCATACCTACACACTACCCGCCCCAAACCCCTAAAAAACAATAAAAACAAACAAACATTAAAAAGCACCCAAAACAAACAAAAAACAAAAACATGATTTGGCTTTTGATAGCCCACAAAGGTTGATATGCCATTAAACAAAATACCCCCCCCCAAATTGTCTACTAACTTTTAATCGTGCTCTAACATTTCCTTTAATAACAACTATTCGCTTACAAAACAAGTGAAAATAAAACAAGATTTGGCATTAGATTACTGACAAGTGTTGATATGCCTTTAAATAATTACCAAATCAAAGAAAACCAGACATTTTGAAAAGATATTTCATTGTTAATATAATAAGCAAAACCTCTCAATAAAATATTCATTCTTTTAATAAAATTTTAGAGATTCTGCTGTTTTCTGAAATGTTTGCTGTTAGAAAATTTCAAACAAACGATTTCTGGGTTATGACAAGATTTTAAAAAACGTACATACTCGATATTTATTTAGTTTTTCTTTGTATTCTCTTGTGCGCCTTTCTGAGCTTCGGTAACGTTGTTTGATCAACTTGAGCCTAACGTTGTCTTTCTCTTGAATCACAAGAACAAAGCCTGCAATGAACAAAATAATAATGCCAATATTTGGAAATATTAATATCAGATGCGTACAAAATAGTAAAAAGGAATTATAACCTTGAATGTCGTGTTCAGGACTCATTAAAAAAAGTAACCCCACCAAAAAATTCGCACAAATGAAAAAACAAAAACAAACAAAAGACAAAAAGGTGGGGGAACTAAAATATGGTAAATCATTACAGTTTAGAAATGATTGAGTGATTGATTTTAACGGTATACCAACCTGCCTTGGGTTATTTTATTGCTAGAAGCTAGAGAATCGTATTCATTGTACGTTCGTATTTACATTTTTTACGTTGTTGATTATTTAGAGTTGTTTTTCCACACGGTCCAATTGATGACGGTAATTTTTAAAAACAAATATATTTAACCTACTGATGCAACAAGTCTGAGTCGTTACGGGGAGTAATGTCAGAGAAAAGTTTCGAAATGAAGAAAAAAAGTAATATTTGAATAATAGCAGAAATATTCTTTATTCATCAGGTTTATTCTAAGATTCTTAGTGCATATCTTTTTACAATGTTAAGGAAATTTTAAAAGTGTATTTGGAGCTAACTCAGCGTGTTATTGCATCTATAATCAGTTAATTGAGGCATATCATCTACAAACATAAAGAAAAGGGTAAAGATCGGAAATTTTTTTTTTTTTATGTTAAATTGCCCCACCAAGACTAGACAGTGTTTAAACATGCATTTTTCTTTTTTGATCGACTGAGAAAAAAAAAAATCAGTTTAGACAAGTGATGAAAAATCGATTAATTACGAGGATTTAAAAATACCCTCAGATCCAGATGAGCCAAAAATAGAATCTATTGGGGCAAGTTCATCTCTGTGTTTAGTTGGGTTTGGTTTTATGGCATATCAACCGTTGTAGGTTATTCAAAGCTAAATCCTGTTTATACATATATATAAATACATACAATGTTTTTGTGTACACCTTTTGTTGATAACATTCTTAAACGAGCCTGAACCCCCTTTTGCACACAGTTCAATGCTTTCAAGTATTGCTATATAACAGTCACAATTTAACACCAGTCATTTTTTTGCAGACAGTTTGTTCTATTTGATCGATAGATAGGACCTTATCAAGAGCTACCACTCCGGGTCAGAGTGTATCTGGGAGCAATGGCAATGAATGGGTACTCCACATCCCCTAAATCTCCAAGGTTACAGCCTCGACATTAGATTATTTAATGTCATATCAGGACACTCGCTGGGGAGTGTCTTGCCTCTTTGCAGAGATGCAGTCGGTGTATTGTACAGCCCCAGTCGACTGGGCTGTCCGTGTTTAGTAAAGTCCAAATGAAACTCTTCATTACAAATCACAGGAATTTAAGAGCCAAGATTCTCTAAAATCACACACACATACACACACAAAGGAAAGAAAAGTTTAATTTTACAAAACTTTTAATATTCACCAAATCTGTTTATTAAGAATTATGACCGCGTAAAAAATTCTATTCTCAGTTTGATTGCAAATCAACTTTACTTTCAAAATAGTCGTCCAGAGAAACCACATTCCTAGAAAGATATTGTTACCACCTTGGAAAACATTCCAACGAATTTTCCACTGATACTGCTTTCAGTTGGTTCGTTACGTGTTTTCAGCAATTTGCAAATATCGCAGAACAGGGAATTATCACAAAAATTCCGATCAGGTGGGTAAGTGGGCTGTGGTACTGTAGGAATATTCTTTTTGGTCGAAAAATCATTCAAGAATATCTAGAAAGCAATAAAACTAATTAAAAAAATCAGGTTGACAACTCTAATTAAAAACCAGCTGATCAATGTTAATTCATTAACAATCATTTTCACCGTCAAACATCGATTAAAAATTGATGAGAACCATCGCTCTTGTCGTATATGTTTCAATTCGGAAAGTAAGCGGTTAACCAGAACGAGGTTAACCACCCATAGTCTCGAGACCATTCAAAAATTTGTGCCTGGAACAGTATTTGATCTGAATAAACGCGCGTTATCTTGTTACAAGCTTGACGGCAACTACACAAGAATGCTGCGAGCAATATTGAACAAGTCCTGGAGACAGCACTCCACAAAGCATCAGCTGTACGTCCACTTACCACCCATCACGAAAACTATCCAACTTAGAAGAACCAGACATGCAGGACACTGCTGGAGAAGTAGAGAACTCATAAATGATGTACTCTCGTGGACCCCTTCACATGGACGAGCAAAGGCAGGACGTCCAGCTAAGACCTACATATAACAGCTCTGTGCCGATATAGGATGTAGCCTTGAAGACCTACCGGAAGCGATGGACGATAGAGAGGAGTGGTGGGAGAGGGTCAGGGAGATCAGTGCTGATGGCACGACATGATGATGATGATCTTGTTACATGTTTTAGCCATATTTTTCTGAAGTTTGATTGAATCTGATCTTGTGCTTACTTTTTGGAACACTTTACCAAACATATTTGTCGATATCAAAGACCCAGCAATGGGTTAAATAGCACCACTGCTGTTCTTCTACGAGGATGGCTTCGGCTTTAAATAACCCTCGAAGGTTGATATGCCTTTAAAACATAGAAACAAAGCCGTAATTCAAGATGACGCAGAACATAAATTCTGAAAGGCAAACATGAACTGAAATTTTTCCTTCATGTTCAAGGTCTATATTCATCTGCTAATTTTTAATTATTGTAACTAACCTGAAAAAAATCAGTCTCATTACATTTTAAACCGACCCTGTATTTGGGTTATGTACGTATTTACCAAACCATTCCACCATCAGCAGGATATGACGTAGAGTCAATATTTTTATGGGGGAATAAAGCTGGTTTGAATTCAGTTTTCTTTTTCCAGACTTGTTGACTGACCAAGGCAAAAGAACCCACCCAATACACTAATACCCTTTTCCTAAGGGTATTAGCGAAAAGTGAAACGTAAACAAGATTTGACCTTTGGTCACTGATTCCATTTTGTATGAGGATAACCGTTACGCTAAGCACGCTTCTTTGATTATGTATAAACTTAGCCATAGATATATTCAGTACTACATCATCAGATGTTGATATTAAATATAGCAAAGGTGAGTTGTACTTCAGAAAGGAAATTTTTCTTCTAGTTGATTATGTTAAATAACTCGGAAGTCTTACAGGACAGAATATTACTTTCCTGCTCTCACAAACATAAAAGATATGATTTCATTGCTGTGCATATATGATTTGCAAACCAGTGAAAATATTTTAGAAATAAAGTTTCTTCCAACAGCATGAAGAATTGATAAAATGTGTCCATCAGTATATATTTACATAATTAATAGAAAACTTCGACCGTTTTTCTTGAAACCAATCTCTCTCTCTCTCTCTTTCTCTTTATATATATATATATATATATATATATATATATATATATAAAATGAATGAAATGGAAATAAAAGATTTGGCATTAAAATGTGCTTAGGGATCTTATAGCAGAGCAGGTATAAGACATAAAAATATTATGATTATGGACATTAGAAATCCGTTAGTTGAAGTTTCATGTTGAATGCATAATCATCAGACGGAAATGTAAGAAAAGTAGCAAATCAAGGTGAGATATAGGCACTTGAGTCGATATCATTACACTTGACATTCAAAGGAATATATATATATATATTAAGACGCACTAAGGAGAATAATTTATGGAATAGGTTCGGTGGTACATGACACAGGAGAAATGTATTAATATGTATATACTAAGATATCACTTGGCTTCTTTTGTTTAGTAGTTTGTTTCAGCATGTTCTAGGATGCGTAATTTTTCTTCCTGACACAATCTGCAGTTATAGTCATCTCCTTTGTAAACTTGGGCTTTTTTCATAATATCCCATTTTATATTAGGAGATCCGCCCATATTATATATATATATATATATATATATTATTTTTTAAAATATATATTTAATAGCATGAATGCTTATCTGCGATCACTGGTTTTATGCCGTCTTTATACGACAATCATCAGGTAGAGAAATAAATATTCTGGAGAAATCGAAAAATCGAAAAATACAGTCAAAAGAATGTTTACGTTAGAATTGCGTATAACTCGTTGTGTGTGTGTGTGTATGTATGTGTGTGTGGATTAAATTTGCGTATTGTTTTGTGTGGTCGTATATTTGATTGTTAGAATGTGTTTATTATGATACATGCATCGCGTGGTACCTTTGAGGTTGTCTCCTGAATATATGTGTAGCTATGTGTAGCGGAAGTCACGAGATAGTTGGGGACTTGGCCGAATAAATATTTTTGTGTGTAGTGATAATTTTATTAACTAAGGAACAAATTTATCATCATCAATGCATTATGAAGAAAATGAAATTTTTGATTTGACACCATTACTTCGGAAATACTAAAACTAGCAGCCACCTACAGCAAGACATAAAAAATGCCTTCTTTGTCTCCATGAGAAACTCGCAATTATCACTCACCCCTCACAAAACACCCTGCTAAATAAAAAATCAGAAATATTATCCAAATAGCGACATGAGAACAAACATCTACTTTCACATTTCGACGCATACACAAAATCTATCTTCACCATCACCATCCGCCATACCAATACCACCCCCATCACTAAAAACTCCCAAACACCTTCACGAATTACCCCACAACACACCCGATGCACCCTAAGTATCATTTTCATCCATTGAATCTTTACGTCCATCTCCAAACACCCTCACCAACTGTTGATATAATTTTTGCCATAATTTCATGATTGTTAGAAAAACGTCTTAATACAGCATATTTACCATATTGCTTACGTACATACCATCATAGATTATTATAACGTATACGTAATATAACATTAACACAACACAGGCAACTACTACAAATTATTATAACGTACATATTGCAATTTAACACAGAACATATTCCGATATACAAATACAAGTATTGCATAATACACTATAGTATATAACTATATACCATGCCTCTAAACACCATGATATTCCCAGCGCACCTACTATTCTTACGTTTTAGATCCTGCATACATTTTCGTCTATTATACTTACATGTCAAATCAAAAAAATCATTTTCTTCATAATGCAATGATGAGGATAAATTTTTTTCCTTATCATTATGAGTATATCTCCTGTAGAGGGGTTGAGACAACCCCCTAAAAGACGTGTTTTGAGTATGACTTTAAATTGCATCGGATGGTGAGGCTCTAGTTCTGGAGATGCCGAGAATGTTGAGTATTCCTTCATTGTCATTATTCACAGTTTCACGCTGACCCGGAGGGGTAGAGCTTCTTAGGGTCCCATATATCTATTTAAAATCTATTTGAATTCGACAGAACCGTCGGCGAAAAAAATTAAGAAGCAACACAAAAAATGTAAATATGAACGTGATTTCCAAAGCTTTAAACATAAAATAACTCTAGACTGGTTGACACGCCATTAAAATCAATCAATAAAGAAAACAAAAAACGAATAAGTATGGAGATCATTCATTTGAATTAAAGAAACAACTTTAAAAATATATTTGGACTTTCATGTTTTCACATAATACGCTTTGGTTCTTGGTTGGGTGTACAGATACTTTACTTTTATCTTAGAAAAAAATTGGACAAATAATATCTTAAAAGAAGTTACGGACAGACGA